>JAUIMM010000542.1:0-195000 GCA_031769625.1 Taudactylus pleione
CCCTCATTTCACCCACACTTTGCCCTCTCTGCCCTAATTTCACCCACGATGTGCTCCTCCTTCCCTCATTTCACCCATACTGTGCTCTCTCCCTTCCCTCATTTCACCCACACTGTGCTCTTTCCCTCATTGCACCCACACTGTGCTCCTCCTTCCCTCATTTCCCCCACTGTGCTCCCCTTCTTTCATTTCACCCACTGTGCCCCCCTTCCCTCATTTCACCCACACTGTGCTCCTGCTTCCCTCATTTCACCCACACTGTGCTCTCCCTTCCCTCATTTCACCCACACTGTGCTCCTCCTTCCCTCATTGCACCCACACTGTGCTCCTCCTTCCCTCATTTCACCCACACTGTGCTCCTCCTTCCCTCATTTCACCCACACTGTGCCCCCCTTCCCTCATTTCACCCACACTTTGACCTCTCTTCCCTCATTTCACCCACACTGTGCCCTCCCTTCCCTCATTTCACACCCACTGTGCCCCCATTGCCTCATTTCACCCACTGTGCTCTTCCTTCCCTCATTTCTCCCACACTGTGCTCCTCCTTCCCTCATTTCACCCACACTGTGCCCCCCTTCCCTCATTTCACCCACACTTTGCCCTGTCTTCCCTCATTTCACCCACTGTGCCCCCCTTCCCTTATTTCACCAAGACTGTGCTCCTCCTTCCCTCATTTCAACCACACTGTGCCTTCCCTTCCCTCATTTCACACACTGTGCTCCTCCTTCCCTGATTTCACCCACTGTGCTCCTCCTTCCCTCATTTCATGCACACTGTGCTCCTCCTTCCCTCATTTCACTCACACTGTGCCCCCCTTCCCTCATTTCACCCACTGTGCTCCTCCTTCCCTCATTTCACCCACTGTGCTCCTTCTTCCCTCATTTCACCCATACTGTGCCCCCCTTCCCTCATTTCACCCACACTTTGCCCTGTCTTCCCTCATTTCACCCACTGTGCCCCCCTTCCCTTATTTTACCCACACTGTGCTCCTCCTTCCCTTATTTCACCCACACTGTGCCCCCCTTCCCTCATTTCACCCACTGTGCTCCTCCTTCCCACATTTCACCCACTGTGCTCCCCCTTCCCTCATTGCACCCACACTGTGCCCTCCCTTCCCTCATTTCACACCCCCTATGCTCTCCCATCCCTCATTTCACCCACTGTGCTCCCCCTTCCCACATTGTACCCACACTGTGCCCCCCTTCCTTTATTTCTCCCACACTGTGCCCCCCTTCCCTTATTTCACCCACTGTGCTCCCCCTTCCCTCTTTGCACCCACACTGTGCCCTCCCTTCCCTCATTTCTCCCACTGTGCTCCTCCTTCCCACATTGCACCCCCACTGTGCTCCCCATTCCCTCATTTCACCCACACTGTGCTCCTCCTTCCCTCATTGCACCCACACTGTGCCCCCATCCCTCATTTCACCCACACTGTCCTCCCTTCCCTCATTTCACCCACACTTTGCCCTCTCTTCCCTAATTTCACCCACGATGTGCTCATCCTTCCCTCATTTCACCCATACTGTGGTCTCTCCCTTCCCTCATTTCACCCACACTGTGCTCCTCTTTCCCTCATTGCACCCACACTGTGCTCCTCCTTCCCTCATTTTCGCCACTGTGCTCCTCCTTCCCTCATTTCACCCACACTGTGCTCTCCCTTCCCTCATTTCACCCACTGTGCTCCTCCTTCCATCATTTCACCCACACTGTGCTCTTCCTTCCCTCATTTCACCCATACTGTGCCCCCCTTCCCTCATTTCACCCACACTTTGCCCCCCTTCCCTCATTTCACCCATTGTGCTCCTCCTTCCCTCATTTCACCCACACTGTGCTCCTCCTTCCCTCATTTCACCCAACCTGTGCCCCCCTTCCCTCATTTCACCAACACTGTGCCCTCCCTTCCCTCATTTCACCCCCACTGTGCCCCCCCTTCCCTCATTTCACCCACTGTACTCCTCCTTCCCTCATTTCACCCACACTGTGCTCTTCCTTCCCTCACTTCACACATGCTGTGCCCCCCTTCCCTCATTTCACCCACACTTTGCCCTGTCTTCCCTCATTTCACCCACTGTGCCCCCCTTCCCTTATTTCACCCACACTGTGCTCCTCCTTCCCTTATTTCACCCACACTGTGCCCCCCTTCCCTCATTTCACCCACACTGTGTCCTCCCTTCCCTCATTTCACCCACACTTTGCCCTCTCTGCCCTAATTTCACCCACGATGTGCACCTCCTTCCCTCATTTCACCCATACTGTGCTCTCTCCCTTCCCTCATTTCACCTACACTGTGCTCTTTCCCTCATTGCACCCACACTGTGCTCCTGCTTCCTTCCTTTCCCCGACTGTGCTCCCCCTTCTTTCATTTCACCCACTGTGCCCCCCTTCCCTCATTTCACCCACGCTGTGCTCCTCCTTCCCTCATTTCACCCACACTGTGCTCTCCCTTCCCTCATTTCACCCACACTGTGCTCCTCCTTCCCTCATTGCACCCAAACTGTGCTCCTCCTTCCCTCATTTCACCCACACTGTGCCCCCTTCCCTTATTTTACCCACACTGTGCTCCTCGTTCCCGCATTTCACCCACACTGTGCTCCTCCTTCCCTCATTTCACCCACACTGTGCTCCTCCTTCCCTAATTTCACCCACACTGGGCCCCCCTTCCCTCATTTCACCCACACTTTGACCTCTCTTCCCTCATTTCACCCACACTGTGCTCCTCCTTCCCTCATTTAACCCACACTGTGCTCCTCCTTCCCTCATTTCACCCACACTGTGCTACTCCTTCCCTCATTTCATGCACACTGTGCTCCTCCTTCCCTTCTTTCACCCACACTGTGCCCCCTTCCCTCATTTCACCCACACCGTGCTCCTCCTTCCCTCATTTCACCCAGACTGTGCCCTCCTTTCCTCATTTCACCCCCACTGTGCCCCCATTCCCTCATTTCACCCACTGTGCTATTCCTTCCCTCATTTCACCCACACTGTGCTCCTCCGTCCCTCATTTCACCCATACTGTGCCCCCCTTCCCTCATTTCACCCACAGTTTGCCCTGTCTTCCCTCCTATCACCCACTGTGCCCCCCTTCCCTTATTTCACCCACACTGTGCTCCTCCTTCCCTCATTTCAACCACGCTGTGCCCTCCCTTCCCTCATTTCACCAACTGTGCTCCTCCTTCCCTCATTTCACCCACTGTGCTCCTCCATCCCTCATTTCATGCACACTGTGCTCCTCCTTCCCTCATTTCACCCACACTGTGCCCTCCCTTCCCTCATTTCACTTCCACTGTGCTCCTCCTTCCCTCATTTCACCCACTGTGCTCCTCCTTCCCTCATTTCATGCACACTGTGCTCCTCCTTCCCTCATTTCACCCACACTGTGTCCTCCCTTCCCTCATTTCACCCACACTTTGCCCTCTCTGCCCTAATTTCACCCACGATGTGCTCCTCCTTCCCTCATTTCACCCATACTGTGCTCTCTCCCTTCCCTCATTTCACCCACACTGTGCTCTTTCCCTCATTGCACCCACACTGTGCTCCTCCTTCCCTCATTTCCCCCACTGTGATCCCCTTCTTTCATTTCACCCACTGTGCCCCCCTTCCCTCATTTCACCCACGCTGTGCTCCTCCTTCCCTCATTTCACCCACACTGTGCTCTCCCTTCCCTCATTTCACCCACACTGTGCTCCTCCTTCCCTCATTGCACCCACACTGTGCTCCTCCTTCCCTCATTTCACCCACACTGTGCTCCTCGTTCCCGCATTTCACCCACACTGTGCTCCTCCTTCCCTCATTTCACCCACACTGTGCTCCTCCTTCCCTAATTTCACCCACACTGTGCCCCCCTTCCCTCATTTCACCCACACTTTGACCTCTCTTCCCTCATTTCACCCACACTGTGCTCCTCCTTCCCTCATTTCACCCACACCGGGCTCCACCTTCCCTCATTTCACCCACACTGTGCCCTCCCTTCCCTCATTTCACCCCCACTGTGCCCCCTTTCCCTCATTTCACCCACTGTGCTCTTCCTTCCCTCATTTCACCCACACTGTGCCCCCCTTCCCTCATTTCACCCACACTTTGCCCTGTCTTCCCTCATTTCACCCACTGTGCTCCCCTTCCCTTATTTCACCCACACTGTGCTCCTCATTCCCTCATTTCACCCACACTGTGCTACTCCTTCCTACATTTCACCCACACTGTGCCCCCTTCCCTCATTTCACCCACACTTTGCCCTGTCTTCCCTCATTTCACCCACTGTGCCCCCCTTAACTCATTTCACCCACACTGTGGCCCTCCTTCCCTCATTTCACCCACACCGTGCTCCTCCGTCCCTCATTTCACCCCAACGGTGCCCCCCTTCCGTCATTTCACCCACTGTGCTCCTCCTTCCCTCATTTCACCCACACTGTGCTCCTCCTTCCCTCATTTCACCCATACTGTGCCCACCTTCCCTCATTTCACCCACACTTTGCCCCCCTTCCCTCATTTCACCAACTGTGCTCCTCCTTCCCTCATTTCACCCACACTGTGCTCCTCCTTCCCTCATTTCACCAATACTGTGCCCCCCTTCCCTCATTTCACCCACACTTTGCCCTGTCTTCCCTAATTTCACCCACACTGTGCTCCTCCTTCCCTCATTTCAACCACACTTTGCCCTGTCTTCCCTCATTTCACCCACACTGTGCTCCTCCTTGCCTCATTTCAACCACACTGTGCCCTCCCTTCCCTCATTTCACCCACTGTGCTCCTCCTTCCCTCATTTCACCCACTGTGCTCCTCCTTCCCTCATTTCACGCACACTGTGCTCCTCCTTCCCTCATTTCACCCACACTGTGCGCTCCCTTCCCTCATTTCACCCCCACTGTGCCCCCCTTCCCACATTTCAACCAATGTACTCCTCCTTCCCTCATTTCACCCACACTGTGCTCTTCCTTCCCTCACTTCACACATACTGTGCCCCCCTTCCCTCATTTCACCCACACTTTGCCCTGTCTTCCCTCATTTCACCCACTGTGCCCCCCTTCCCTTATTTCACCCACACTGTGCTCCTCCTTCCCTTATTTCACCCACACTGTGCCCCCTTCCCTCATTTCACCCACACTGTGTCCTCCCTTCCCTCATTTCACCCACACTTTGCCCTCTCTGCCCTAATTTCACCCACGATGTGCTCCTCCTTCCCTCATTTCACCCATACTGTGCTCTCTCCCTTCCCTCATTTCACCCACACTGTGCTCTTTCCCTCATTGCACCCACACTGTGCTCCTCCTTCCTTCCTTTCCCCCACTGTGCTCCCCCTTCTTTCATTTCACCCACTGTGCCCCCCTTCCCTCATTTCACCCACGCTGTGCTCCTCCTTCCCTCATTTCACCCACACTGTGCTCTCCCTTCCCTCATTTCACCCACACTGTGCTCCTCCTTCCCTCATTGCACCCAAACTGTGCTCCTCCTTCCCTCATTTCACCCACACTGTGCCCCCTTCCCTTATTTTACCCACACTGTGCTCCTCGTTCCCGCATTTCACCCACACTGTGCTCCTCCTTCCCTCATTTCACCCACACTGTGCTCCTCCTTCCCTAATTTCACCCACACTGGGCCCCCCTTCCCTCATTTCACCCACACTTTGACCTCTCTTCCCTCATTTCACCCACACTGTGCTCCTCCTTCCCTCATTTAACCCACACTGTGCTCCTCCTTCCCTCATTTCACCCACACTGTGCTACTCCTTCCCACATTTCATGCACACTGTGCTCCTCCTTCCCTTCTTTCACCCACACTGTGCCCCCCTTCCCTCATTTCACCCACACTGTGCCCCCCTTCCCTCATTTCACCCACACTTTGCCCTGTCTTCCCTCATTTCACCCACTGTGCCCCCCTTCCCTTATTTAACCCACACTGTGCCCCTTCCCTCATTTCACCCACACCGTGCTCCTCCTTCCCTCATTTCACCCAGACTGTGCCCTCCTTCCCTCATTTCACCCCCACTGTGCCCCCATTCCCTCATTTCACCCACTGTGCTATTCCTTCCCTCATTTCACCCACACTGTGCTCCTCCGTCACTCATTTCACCCATACTGTGCCCCCCTTCCCTCATTTCACCCACAGTTTGCCGTGTCTTCCCTCCTATCACCCACTGTGCCCCCCTTCCCTTATTTCACCCACACTGTGCTAATCCTTCCCTCATTTCAACCACACTGTGCCCTCCCTTCCCTCATTTCACCAACTGTGCTCCTCCTTCCCTCAATTCATGCACACTGTGCGCCTCCTTCCCTCATTTCACCCACACTGTGCCCTCCCTTCCCTCATTTCACTTCCACTGTGCTCCTCCTTCCCCCATTTCACCCACTGTGCTCCTCCTTCCCTCATTTCATGCACACTGTGCTCCTCCTTCCCTCATTTCACCCACACTGTGTCCTCCCTTCCCTCATTTCACCCACACTTTGCCCTCTCTGCCCTAATTTCACCCACGATGTGCTCCTCCTTCCCTCATTTCACCCATACTGTGCTCTCTCCCTTCCCTCATTTCACCCACACTGTGCTCTTTCCCTCATTGCACCCACACTGTGCTCCTCCTTCCCTCATTTCCCCCACTGTGCTCCCCTTCTTTCATTTCACCCACTGTGCCCCCCTTCCCTCATTTCACCCACGCTGTGCTCCTCCTTCCCTCATTTCACCCACACTGTGCTCTCCCTTCCCTCATTTCACCCACACTGTGCTCCTCCTTCCCTCATTGCACCCACACTGTGCTCCTCCTTCCCTCATTTCACCCACACTGTGCTCCTCGTTCCCGCATTTCACCCACACTGTGCTCCTCCTTCCCTCATTTCACCCACACTGTGCTCCTCCTTCCCTAATTTCACCCACACTGGGCCCCCCTTCCCTCATTTCACCCACACTTTGACCTCTCTTCCCTCATTTCACCCACACTGTGCCCTCCCTTCCCTCATTTCACCCCCACTGTGCCCCCATTCCCTCATTTCACCCACTGTGCTCTTCCTTCCCTCATTTCTCCCACACTGTGCTCCTCCTTCCCTCATTTCACCCACACTGTGCCCCCCTTCCCTCATTTCACCCACACTTTGCCCTGTCTTCCCTCATTTCACCCACTGTGCCCCCCTTCCCTTATTTCACCCACACTGTGCTCCTCCTTCCCTCATTTCAACCACACTGTGCCTTCCCTTCCCTCATTTCACCCACTGTGCTCCTCCTTCCCTCATTTCACCCACTGTGCTCCTCCTTCCCTCATTTCATGCACACTGTGCTCCTCCTTCCCTCATTTCACTCACACTGTGCCCTCCCTTCCCTCATTTCTCTCCCACTGTGCCCCCCTTCCCTCATTTCACCCACTGTGCTCCTCCTTCCCTCATTTCACCCACTGTGCTCCTTCTTCCCTCATTTCACCCATACTGTGCTCCCCCTTCCCTCATTGCACCCACACTGTGCCCTCCCTTTCCTCATTTCACACCCCCTATGCTCTCCCATCCCTCATTTCACCCACTGTGCTCCCCCTTCCCACATTGTACCCACACTGTGCCCCCCTTCCTTTATTTTTCCCACACTGTGCCCCCCTTCCCTTATTTCACCCACTGTGCTCCCTCTTCCCTCCTTGCACCCACACTGTGCCCTCCCTTCCCTCATTTCTCCCACTGTGCTCCTCCTTCCCACATTGCACCCCCACTGTGCTCCCCATTCCCTCATTTCACCCACACTGTGCTCCTCCTTCCTTCATTGCACCCACACTGTGCCCCCATCCCTCATTTCACCCACACTGTCCTCCCTTCCCTCATTTCACCCACACTTTGCCCTCTCTTCCCTAATTTCACCCACGATGTGCTCATCCTTACCTCATTTCACCCATACTGTGGTCTCTCCCTTCCCTCATTTCACCCACACTGTGCTCCTCTTTCCCTCATTGCACCCACACTGTGCTCCTCCTTCCCTCATTTTCGCCACTGTGCTCCTCCTTCCCTCATTTCACCCACACTGTGCTCTCCCTTCCCTCATTTCACCCACTGTGCTCCTCCTTCCATCATTTCACCCACACTGTGCTCTTCCTTCCCTCATTTCACCCATACTGTGCCCCCCTTCCCTCATTTCACCCACACTTTGCCCCCATTCCCTCATTTCACCCATTGTGCTCCTCCTTCCCTCATTTCACCAACATTGTGCTCCTCCTTCCCTCATTTCACCCAACCTGTGCCCCCCTTCCCTCATTTCACCCACACTGTGCTCCTCCTTCCCTCATTTCACCCACACTGTGCTACTCCTTCCTACATTTCACCCACACTGTGCCCCCTTCCCTCATTTCACCCACACTTTGCCCTGTCTTCCCTCATTTCACCCACTGTGCCCCCCTTAACTCATTTCACCCACACTGTGGCCCTCCTTCCCTCATTTCACCCACACCGAGCTCCTCCGTCCCTCATTTCACCCCAACTGTGCCCCCCTTCCGTCATTTCACCCACTGTGCTCCTCCTTCCCTCATTTCACCCACACTGTGCTCCTCCTTCCCTCATTTCACCCATACTGTGCCCACCTTCCCTCATTTCACCCACACTTTGCCCCCCTTCCCTCATTTCGCCCACTGTGCTCCTCCTTCCCTCATTTCACCCACACTGTGCTCCTCCTTCCCTCATTTCACCAATACTGTGCCCCCCTTCCCTCATTTCACCCACACTTTGCCCTGTCTTCCCTAATTTCACCCACACTGTGCTCCTCCTTCCCTCATTTCAACCACACTTTGCCCTGTCTTCCCTCATTTCACCCACACTGTGCTCCTCCTTCCCTCATTTCAACCACACTGTGCCCTCCCTTCCCTCATTTCACCCACTGTGCTCCTCCTTCCCTCATTTCAGCCACTGTGCTCCTCCTTCCCTCATTTCACGCACACTGTGCTCCTCCTTCCCTCATTTCACCAACACTGTGCCCTCCCTTCCCTCATTTCACCCCCACTGTGCCCCCCTTCCCTCATTTCACCCACTGTACTCCTCCTTCCCTCATTTCACCCACACTGTGCTCTTCCTTCCCTCACTTCACACATACTGTGCCCCCCTTCCCTCATTTCACCCACACTTTGCCCTGTCTTCCCTCATTTCACCCACTGTGCCCCCCTTCCCTTATTTCACCCACACTGTGCTCCTCCTTCCCTTATTTCACCCACACTGTGCCCCCCTTCCCTCATTTCACCCACACTGTGTCCTCCCTTCCCTCATTTCACCCACACTTTGCCCTCTCTGCCCTAATTTCACCCACGATGTGCACCTCCTTCCCTCATTTCACCCATACTGTGCTCTCTCCCTTCCCTCATTTCACCCACACTGTGCTCTTTCCCTCATTGCACCCACACTGTGCTCCTCCTTCCTTCCTTTCCCCCACTGTGCTCCCCCTTCTTTCATTTCACCCACTGTGCCCCCCTTCCCTCATTTCACCCATGCTGTGCTCCTCCTTCCCTCATTTCACCCACACTGTGCTCTCCCTTCCCTCATTTCACCCACACTGTGCTCCTCCTTCCCTCATTGCACCCAAACTGTGCTCCTCCTTCCCTCATTTCACCCACACTGTGCCCCCTTCCCTTATTTTACCCACACTGTGCTCCTCGTTCCCGCATTTCACCCACACTGTGCTCCTCCTTCCCTCATTTCACCCACACTGTGCTCCTCCTTCCCTAATTTCACCCACACTGGGCCCCCCTTCCCTCATTTCACCCACACTTTGACCTCTCTTCCCTCATTTCACCCACTCTGTGCTCCTCCTTCCCTCATTTAACCCACACTGTGCTCCTCCTTCCCTCATTTCACCCACACTGTGCTACTCCTTCCCTCATTTCATGCACACTGTGCTCCTCCTTCCCTTCTTTCACCCACACTGTGCCCCCCTTCCCTCATTTCACCCACACTTTGCCCTGTCTTCCCTCATTTCACCCACTGTGCCCCCCTTCCCTTATTTAACCCACACTGTGCCCCCTTCCCTCATTTCACCCACACCGTGCTCCTCCTTCCCTCATTTCACCCAGACTGTGCCCTCCTTCCCTCATTTCACCCCCACTGTGCCCCCATTCCCTCATTTCACCCACTGTGCTATTCCTTCCCTCATTTCACCCACACTGTGCTCCTCCGTCCCTCATTTCACCCATACTGTGCCCCCCTTCCCTCATTTCACCCACAGTTTGCCCTGTCTTCCCTCCTATCACCCACTGTGCCCCCCTTCCCTTATTTCACCAACACTGTGCTCCTCCTTCCCTCATTTCAACCACACTGTGCCCTCCCTTCCCTCATTTCACCAACTGTGCTCCTCCTTCCCTCATTTCACCCACTGTGCTCCTCCATCCCTCATTTCATGCACACTGTGCTCCTCCTTCCCTCATTTCACCCACACTGTGCCCTACCTTCCCTCATTTCACTTCCACTGTGCTCCTCCTTCCCTCATTTCACCCACTGTGCTCCTCCTTCCCTCATGTCATGCACACTGTGCTCCTCCTTCCCTCATTTCACCCACACTGTGTCCTCCCTTCCCTCATTTCACCCACACTTTGCCCTCTCTGCCCTAATTTCACCCACGATGTGCTCCTCCTTCCCTCATTTCACCCATACTGTGCTCTCTCCCTTCCCTCATTTCACCCACACTGTGCTCTTTCCCTCATTGCACCCACACTGTGCTCCTCCTTCCCTCATTTCCCCAACTGTGCTCCCCTTCTTTCATTTCACCCACTGTGCCCCCCTTCCCTCATTTCACCCACGCTGTGCTCCTCCTTCCCTCATTGCACCCACACTGTGCTCCTCCTTCCCTCATTTCACCCACACTGTGCTCCTCGTTCCCGCATTTCACCCACACTGTGCTCCTCCTTCCCTCATTTCACCCACACTGTGCTCCTCCTTCCCTAATTTCACCCACACTGTGCCCCCCTTCCCTCATTTCACCCACACTTTGACCTCTCTTCCCTCATTTCACCCACACTGTGCTCCTCCTTCCCTCATTTCACCCACACCGGGCTCCTCCTTCCCTCATTTCACCCACACTGTGCCCTCCCTTCCCTCATTTCACCCCCACTGTGCCCCCATTCCCTCATTTCACCCACTGTGCTCTTCCTTCCCTCATTTCACCCACACTGTGCCCCCCTTCCCTCATTTCACCCACACTTTGCCCTGTCTTCCCTCATTTCACCCACTGTGCCCCCCTTCCCTTATTTCACCCACACTGTGCTCCTCCTTCCCTCATTTCAACCACACTGTGCCTTCCCTTCCCTCATTTCACCCACTGTGCTCCTCCTTCCCTCATTTCACCCACTGTGCTCCTCCTTCCCTCATTTCATGCACACTGTGCTCCTCCTTCCCTCATTTCACTCACACTGTGCCCTCCCTTCCCTCATTTCACTCCCACTGTGCCCCCCTTCCCTCATTTCACCCACTGTGCTCCTCCTTCCCTCATTTCACCCACACTGTGCCCTCCCTTCCCTCATTTCACCCCCACTGTGCCCCCATTCCCTCATTTCACCCACTGTGCTCTTCCTTCCCTCATTTCACCCACATTGTGCCCCCCTTCCCTCATTTCACCCACACTTTGCCCTGTCTTCCCTCATTTCACCCACTGTGCCCCCCTTCCCTTATTTCACCCACACTGTGCTCCTCCTTCCCTCATTTCAACCACACTGTGCCTTCCCTTCCCTCATTTCACCCACTGTGCTCCTCCTTCCCTCATTTCACCCACTGTGCTCCTCCTTCCCTCATTTCATGCACACTGTGCTCCTCCTTCCCTCATTTCACTCACACTGTGCCCTCCCTTCCCTCATTTCACTCCCACTGTGCCCCCCTTCCCTCATTTCACCCACTGTGCTCCTCCTTCCCTCATTTCACCCACTGTGCTCCTTCTTCCCTCATTTCACCCACACTGTGCTCCTCTGTCCCTCATTTCACCCATACTGTGCCCCCCTTCCCTCATTTCACCCACAGTTTGCCCTGTCTTCCCTCCTATCACCCACTGTGCCCCCCTTCCCTTATTTCACCCACACTGTGCTCCTCCTTCCCTCATTTCAACCACACTGTGCCCTCCCTTCCCTCATTTCACCAACTGTGCTCCTCCTTCCCTCATTTCACCCACTGTGCTCCTCCATCCCTCATTTCATGCACACTGTGCTCCTCCTTCCCTCATTTCACCCACACTGTGCCCTACCTTCCCTCATTTCACTTCCACTGTGCTCCTCCTTCCCTCATTTCACCCACTGTGCTCCTCCTTCCCTCATGTCATGCACACTGTGCTCCTCCTTCCCTCATTTCACCCACACTGTGTCCTCCCTTCCCTCATTTCACCCACACTTTGCCCTCTCTGCCCTAATTTCACCCACGATGTGCTCCTCCTTCCCTCATTTCACCCATACTGTGCTCTCTCCCTTCCCTCATTTCACCCACACTGTGCTCTTTCCCTCATTGCACCCACACTGTGCTCCTCCTTCCCTCATTTCCCCCACTGTGCTCCCCTTCTTTCATTTCACCCACTGTGCCCCCCTTCCCTCATTTCACCCACGCTGTGCTCCTCCTTCCCTCATTTCACCCACACTGTGCTCTCCCTTCCCTCATTTCACCCACACTGTGCTCCTCCTTCCCTCATTGCACCCACACTGTGCTCCTCCTTCCCTCATTTCACCCACACTGTGCTCCTCGTTCCCGCATTTCACCCACACTGTGCTCCTCCTTCCCTCATTTCACCCACACTGTGCTCCTCCTTCCCTAATTTCACCCACACTGTGCCCCCCTTCCCTCATTTCACCCACACTTTGACCTCTCTTCCCTCATTTCACCCACACTGTGCTCCTCCTTCCCTCATTTCACCCACACCGGGCTCCTCCTTCCCTCATTTCACCCACACTGTGCCCTCCCTTCCCTCATTTCACCCCCACTGTGCCCCCATTCCCTCATTTCACCCACTGTGCTCTTCCTTCCCTCATTTCACCCACACTGTGCCCCCCTTCCCTCATTTCACCCACACTTTGCCCTGTCTTCCCTCATTTCACCCACTGTGCCCCCCTTCCCTTATTTCACCCACACTGTGCTCCTCCTTCCCTCATTTCAACCACACTGTGCCTTCCCTTCCCTCATTTCACCCACTGTGCTCCTCCTTCCCTCATTTCACCCACTGTGCTCCTCCTTCCCTCATTTCATGCACACTGTGCTCCTCCTTCCCTCATTTCACTCACACTGTGCCCTCCCTTCCCTCATTTCACTCCCACTGTGCCCCCCTTCCCTCATTTCACCCACTGTGCTCCTCCTTCCCTCATTTCACCCACACTGTGCCCTCCCTTCCCTCATTTCACCCCCACTGTGCCCCCATTCCCTCATTTCACCCACTGTGCTCTTCCTTCCCTCATTTCACCCACACTGTGCCCCCCTTCCCTCATTTCACCCACACTTTGCCCTGTCTTCCCTCATTTCACCCACTGTGCCCCCCTTCCCTTATTTCACCCACACTGTGCTCCTCCTTCCCTCATTTCAACCACACTGTGCCTTCCCTTCCCTCATTTCACCCACTGTGCTCCTCCTTCCCTCATTTCACCCACTGTGCTCCTCCTTCCCTCATTTCATGCACACTGTGCTCCTCCTTCCCTCATTTCACTCACACTGTGCCCTCCCTTCCCTCATTTCACTCCCACTGTGCCCCCCTTCCCTCATTTCACCCACTGTGCTCCTCCTTCCCTCATTTCACCCACTGTGCTCCTTCTTCCCTCATTTCACCCATACTGTGCCCCCCTTCCCTCATTTCACTCACACTTTGCCCTGTCTTCCCTCATTTCACCCACTGTGCCCCCCTTCCCTTATTTTACCCACACTGTGCTCCTCCTTCCCTTATTTCACCCACACTGTGCCCCCCTTCCCTCATTTCACCCACTGTGCTCCTCCTTCCCACATTTCACACACTGTGCTCCCCCTTCCCTCATTGCACCCACACTGTGCCCTCCCTTCCCTCATTTCACCCCCCCTATGCTCTCCCTTCCCTCATTTCACCCACTGTGCTCCCACTTCCCTCATTGCACCCACACTGTTCCCCCCTTCCTTTATTTCACCCACACTGTGCCCCCCTTCCCTTATTTCACCCACTGTGCTCCCCCTTCCCTCATTGCACCCACACTGTGCCCTCCCTTCCCTTATTTCTCCCACTGTGCTCCCCATTCCCTCATTGCACCCACACTGTGCCCTCCTTCCCTCATTTCACCCACACTGTGCTCTCCCTTCCCTCATTTCACCCACTGTGCTCCCCCTTCCCTCATTGCACCCACACTCTGCCCCCCTTCTCTTATTTCACCCACACTGTGCCCCCCTTCCCTTATTTCACCCACTGTGCCCCCCTTCCCTTATTTCACCCACTGTGCTCCCCCTTCCCTCATTGCACCCACACTGTGCCCCCCTTCCCTTATTTCACCCACACTGTGCCCCCCTTCCCTTATTTCACCTACACTGTGCTTCTCCTTCACTCATTTCCCCCACTCAATGCCCTGCATTTCCCCTCATTTCACCCACTGTTCTCCCCCTTCCCTCATTTCACCCACACTGTGCTCCTCCTTCCCTCATTTCCCCCACACTCTGTCCCACTTTGCTTTCCCTTCCCTCATTTCCCCCACACTCTGCTGACCCCTCACTGTAACAATACTGGCCAGAACGGAAACTTCTTGGTCCTGCTCCTCTGACCCTGGCTGCTGCAGCTGTCATCAGGCAGCCGGGCCCCTCCCACACCCCAGTGCTGCTCTGTTCACCGTCTCCAGGGCACACAATGTAGAAGATGCTGCTGATGCCGGGCTATACTCTCAGTCCAGGCAGCTTCTTGGGGTAGTAGTGGGCGGCCGCAGGATCCCCTGAGTGTACAGCCACTGGTGTAGGTAGGTGGAGGGGGAGAGCATCCCTCTAAGTGTCCAACTCTGGCCCAGGACTCCAGTCCTGGAAGTTTCCCCATGATGGCAGCCCTGATGGTAATGTCTAAGTGTTCTCCTTCTGGATGCTATTGTAACAAGAATAGCACACACACATTTGCCGATGTCATGACGTCACCACGCGCTTGTACATCAGAAGGATCAGATGACTGATCCTATTGGTGCCGATGCAGGGGAGGCGGAGCTGGAGAAGGTCATCCCGGTCAGGCGTGGAGGTAACACGTTCCTGACTGGGCGTCCATTAATTTCATTTAAAAAAATGTTGAAATGACGGTGGAGGCTAATGGGTGGTCCGGTGCACCCCCGGAACCACCCCTTAGTTTTGCCTAAGCCTGTGAGTGCCAGCCAGTCTGCCACAGATTGGAAGAGAGTATATGGTGACACAATCCTTTCAGTAAATTGATAAATGAGATGCAAATCTGTGATCTACAGCAAAATTGGACAGATGTGGAGGCATAATTTGGGTGTTGAATCAGCGTCTAGGTCTTCAGTAGGATTGTGTCCAGTCTGGAAGAGAGTTGGATCCCCAGAGGTTTGGACAAGTGTGTTCCCATTTTAAGACATACAGTCATATCAGATAAATAATTGCTTTATCAATTGTTTCAAAATGAAAACTTGCAGATAAAATTGTGTCTGAAGGGGTATGGGTGACAGGACATATTATTCTGATTATTTTTCTGAAGATATTGCTGTTCAGGACCTTATTGGAAGATATAATCCAAAGTCCATATCAGTAGTCAATATCCAAAGTCGCTTAAATAACGTAGGAACTACTTAGAGAGTATCAATGTAGGACCAAATGTAACCACAAAATGGCTTCCAGAAGCTGGGCATGTTTTATATAGGGCTGTGACCTGCATTGTGACATCACAATGCATGCAGCCAGCAGCTATAGATTACTGTAGTTTACATCAGCTCTGGGTCCAGATATCCTGCATCAACATTCTGGTGAGAATAGAAAAGCTGGGGCTTAGGAGATGGCAGTATAACTCATTGCAGGTAAAAGGTCAGGTCCCAGAGGCGGCCTGGGCCCGTAGCAACCCAATTTTCTGCACATTTTAGAATAGAATAGAACAGGGCTGTCATTTAGAAACTGCTGCAAAACCACCACCAATCCCCCGGGGTTTAGAACAGCATAGAACCCACCACCAAACCGCCGGGGTTTAGAATAGAATAGAACCCGCCATCAAACTGCCTCTTAGTAAATTTTGCCTGAAGAGTGTGTACGGTGACAGAGGCCCTCATTCAGACCCGCTCGCAAGCGCTATGCGCTCGCAAGCGGGTCGATGGTGGGGCACTGCGCATGTAATCCAAAGTCCTTATCAGTAGTTGTTATCTTAAGTAGCTTAAAAAAAAGTAGGAACTACTCAGAATATCAATGTAGGAAAAATGTAACCACAAAATAGCTGACAGAAGCTGGGCATGCTTTATATAGGGCTGTGACCTGCATTGTGACATCACATTGCATGCAGGCAGCAGCTAGAGATGGCTGTAGTTTAGATCAGCTCTGGGCCCAGATGCCCGACAGCAGCACTCTGGTGAGAATAGAAAAGTGGGGGCTTAAGTGATGGAGTATAACTCGTTGCAAGTAGAGGACCTGGTCCCAGAAGCAGCCTGGGCCACATAGCCACCCCATTCTCTGCACCTACTGTAGCTACGCTTATGCCTATGAGTGGCAGCCAGTCTGCCACAGATTGTAAGAGAGTTAATGGTGACACAATCCTTTCAGTAAATTGATTGAGATGCAAATCTGTGATCTATAAGTTTAAACTGAAAGGTGGGTTGTTTAAGGTGAATGTTCGTAGACATGAACAATAAGATACACTTAAGTCCAGTAATAAACAAACTGATATATGTGGCTGAAGGGAACTGTAGTGAATGGGAGTAAACGAATGTCCAGATCAGTGACAGAGATGAATCCAGATAGACTGTGAGAGTGAAGTGTGTCAAAACCGGATAATTGGCGAAGACAGAATCTGTTTGCAATTGGAATCTGCGCAATGCTATCTTGTAAAGGGCGACAAGACTCCATCTTAGAAATAAAATCTCACAGCACTATTTTGTAAAAAAAAGGTACATAGTCAGCCTTACTCAAACACAGGCAGACAGTGTTTAACACAAACACTAACTTATTAGCATTTGGAACCCTATACAAAGCCCATCTTCAACCCAAAACAGGCAGAATAAACAGGGAGGCTCCGACAGCACAGCTCCTTCCTGTATGAGAATTAAATTCACTGTATAAACACATTTTGCAATTGCAGTTTAAAAACATCAGAAAAATACATGTGTGCTTATGTATGTATATATATATATACATATATATATATATGTATGTATGTGTGTACATGTGGCCCATCATGCATGGACTTATGTGTATAATATCACACACAGACTTATATTTGAAAAGTAGCAAAATTCCCTGCAACTCAAACACACAATGTTAAACAGAACACAGTCAGCTTTTTAGTGATCCTTCCCAAAATCATACTGGCATGGCCACACACACACATAGATGCACTTCCAGCTTAGTGCTGCTCGCTGAGTGCCCCACCGACCCTCAGACGCACAACGCAATTCAGTGCTGTTTCTCCCCGCATACATACATTTAAAAGCAATGGTCCCATAACGCAAAAAGGATAATTATTACTTGGTTTAAACGCAATGTCAGTATATAAAGAAATTAATGTTTTCTGTAACTATGGCTTAGTAAATGACAATTGGACTGTGTTTGGTACCGTACTGATCTACTCTGTTCCCACAGCGTTCCGGTGGCATCGGTAAGAAGATCAGCAAATGCGGCTATGAAATATGAATGTTAGAGAGAATAACTTCTTGAAATGTTGTATGCCATAGTTTAGACTAGATTTATTATGCAGCGGGAAAGTGGACACAATCATGTTGTTGGAGGCTGGGTTGTGTCTTTGCACTGACCTATGAATTGTACCGTAACGGAAGAAACAAGAAGAGGAACCAATGAGAACCTGCCAACGTATTCTATTGTATTGCTTATCCCAGTACGGGTATATATGTGAGTGCTCTGAAACAAGATGCCAGTCTGCGGTGTTCCTGTTATGCTGTTTGACGGAGGTCTCATTATTGATGCCAGTAACTGGTCCCAGAGCGCACGCGTATGTATTGACTGTTCCTTATGACCTAATGTTTTTACAATTTATTTTGCGCTCAATGTTAGATCATAGCGTGGTAACATCTGTACTTTTACCTGAATAACATTCTTTAGCGCGTTGGACCGCTATTCAACTGTCTTAGAGTTTTATTAATGATATAATTAAACTAGTGATGAGCGGTTCGGATTCTGAGGAATCCGAACCGCTCCGAACAGGTGGAATCCGAGTCCACCCGAACGCAAGTTCGGGTGTTCCCGCCTGACTCGGATTCCACATCGAGGCCGAACGTCACCCATCCGGCGTCGGATTCTCGCGAGACTTTGCGAAAGCCGGGTGACGTTCGGCCTCTATAAAAGGCGCGGTGCCCGGCAGTCGGCGCCATTTCGCGTGTCACGCATAGTTAGGTAGTGCACTGTCTGTGCTAGTGTTAGATTAGACAGAGTAGGCAGTGTTCTTGCCGCTTAACCTCTGAGACTTTACTGGGCATAAGCCCTTTGTGTGTGCTCCGTGACTGGGCATAATAAGCCCACTGTGTGTATGTGTACTGTATTATACAAGCTCCGTGACAACTGACAGGGCATAGCCCACTGAGTGTATTATACAAGCTCCGTGACTGGGCTTAGCCCACTGAGTGTATACAAGCTCCGTGACAGGGCATAGCCCACTGAGTGTATTATACAAGCTTCATGACAGGGCATAAGCCCACAGAGTATTATACAAGCTCTGTCACAGGGTATAGCCCACTGAGTGTATTATACAAGCTCCATGAAAGGGCATAGCCCACTGTGTGTATACAAGCTCCGTGACAGGGCATAAGCCCACTGTGTCTATTATACAAGCTCTGTGACAGGGCATAGCCCACTGAGAGTATTATACAAGCTCCGTGACAGGGCATAAGCCCACTGAGTGTATTATACAAGCTCCGTGACAGGGCATAAGCCCACAGAGTATTATACAAGCTCCGTGAAAGGGCATAGCCTACTGTGTCTATTATACAAGCTCCATGAAAGGGCATAGCCCACTGAGTGTATTATACAAGCTCCGTGACAGGGCATAGCCCACTGAGTGTATTATACAAGCTCCGTGACAGGGCATAAGCCCACTGAGTGTATACAAGCTCCGTGACAGGGCATAGCCCACTGAGTGTATTATACAAGCTCCGTGAAAGGGCATAAGCCCACTGAGTGTATACAAGCTCCGTGACAGGGCATAGCCAATGAGAGTATTATACAAGCTCCGTGACAGGGCATAAGCCCACTGAGTGTATACAAGCTCCGTAACAGGGCATAGCCCACTGAGTGTATTATACAAGCTCCGTGACAGGGCATAAGCCCACTGAGTGTATACAAGCTCCGTGACAGGGCATAAGCACACTGTGCCTATTATACAAGCTCCATGACAGGGCATAAGCCCACTGAGTGTATACAAGCTCCGTGACAGGGCATAGCCCACTGTGTCTATTATACAAGCTCCGTGACAAGGCATAGCCCACTGAGTGTATTATACAAGCTCCGTGACAGGGCATAAGCCCACTGAGTGTATTATACAAGCTCCGTGAAAGGGCATAGCCCACTGTGTGTATACAAGCTCTGTGACAGGGCATAAGCCCATTATGTCTATTATACAAGCTCCGCGACAGGGCATAGCCCACTGAGTGTATTATACAAGCTCCGAGACAGGGCATAAGCCCACTGAGTGTATTATACAAACTCCGTGAAAGGGTATAGCCCACTGTGTCTATTATACAAGCTCCATGAAAGGGCATAGTCCACTGAG
Source organism: Taudactylus pleione (assembly GCA_031769625.1). Lineage (NCBI taxonomy): Eukaryota > Metazoa > Chordata > Amphibia > Anura > Myobatrachidae > Taudactylus > Taudactylus pleione. The sequence continues at coordinate 19,813 of JAUIMM010000542.1, forward strand.
TGTATTATACAAGCTCCGTGACAGGGCATAGCCCACTGAGTGTATTATACAAGCTCTGTGACAGGGCATAAGCCCACTGAGTATATACAAGCTCCGTGACAGGGCATAGCCCACTGAGTGTATTATACAAGCTCCATGAAAGGGCATAAGACAACTGAGTGTATACAAGCTCCGTGACAGGGCGTAAGCCCACTGAGTGTATTATACAAGCTCTGTGACAGGGCATAGCCCACTGAGTGTATTATACAAGCTCCGTGACAGGGCATAAGCCCACTGAGTGTATACAAGCTCCGTGACAGGGCATAAGCCCACTGTGTCTATTATACAAGCTCTGTGACAGGGCATAGCCCACTGAGTGTATTATACAAGCTCCGTGACAGGGCATAAGCCCACTGAGTGTATTATACAAGCTCCGTGACAGGGCATAAGCCCACAGAGTATTATACAAGCTCTGTGATAGGGCATAGCCCACTGTGTCTATTATACAAGCTCCGTGACAGGGCATAAGCCCACTTAGTGTATTATACAAGCTCCGTGACAGGGCATAAGCCCACTGAGTATTATACAAGCTCCGTGACAGGGCATAGCCCACTGTGTCTATTATACAAGCTCCGTTACAGGACATAGCCCACTGAGTGTATTATACAAGCTCCGTGACAGGGCATAAGCCCACTGAGTGTATACAAGCTCCGTGACAGGGCATAAGCCCACTGAGTGTATACAAGCTCCGTGACAGGGCATAGCCCACTGAGTGTATTATACAAGCTCCGTGACAGGGCATAAGCCCACTGAGTGTATACAAGCTCCATGACAGGGCATAAGGCCACTGTGTCTATTATACAAGCTCCGTGACAGGGCATAAGCCCACTGAGTGTATACAAGCTCCATGACAGGGCATAAGCCCACTGTGTCTATTATACAAGCTCTGTGACAGGGCATAAGCCCACTGAGTGTATTATACAAGCTCCATGACAGGGCATAAGCCCACAGAGTATTATACAAGCTCCGTGACAGGGCATAGCCCACTGAGTGTATTATACAAGCTCCATGAAAGGGCATAGCCCACTGTGTGTATACAAGCTCCGTGACAGGGCATAAGCCCACTGTGTCTATTATACAAGCTCCGTGACAGGGCATAGCCCACTGAGTGTATTATACAAGCTCCGTGACAGGGCATAAGCCCACTGAGTGTATTATACAAGCTCCGTGAAAGGGCATAAGCCCACTGAGTATTATACAAGCTCCGTGAAAGGGCATAGCCCACTGTGTCTATTATACAAGCTCCGTGAAAGGGCATAGCCGACTGAGTGTATTATACAAGCTCCGTGACAGGGCATAGCCCATTGAGTGTATTATACAAGCTCCGTGACAGGGCATAAGCCCACTGAGTGTATACAACCTCTGTGACAGGGCATAGCCCACTGAGTGTATTATACAAGCTCCGTGAAAGGGCATAAGCCCACTGAGTGTATACAAGCTCCGTGACAGGGCATAGCCCACTGTGTCTATTATACAAGCTCCGTGAAAGGGCATAAGCCCACTGAGTATTATACAAGCTCCGTGAAAGGGCATAGCCCACTGTGTCTATTATACAAGCTCTGTGAAAGGGCATAGTCCACTGAGTGTATTATACAAGCTCCGTGACAGGGCATAAGCCCACTGTGTCTATTATACAAGCTCTGTGACAGGGCATAAGCCCACTGAGTATTATACAAGCTCCGTGAAAGGGCATAGCCCACTGTGTCTATTATACAAGCTCCGTGAAAGGGCATAGCCCACTGAGTGTATTATACAAGCTCCGTGACAGGGCATAAGCCCACTGAGTGTATACAAGCTCCGTGACAGGGCATAGCCCACTGAGTGTATTATACAAGCTCCGTGACAGGGCATAAGCCCACTGAGTGTATACAAGCTCCGTGACAGGGCATTGCCCACTGAGTGTATTATACAAGCTCCGTGACAGGGCATAAGCCCACTGAGTGTATACAAGCTCCATGACAGGGCATAAGCCCACTGTGTCTATTATACAAGCTCCGTGACAGGGCATAAGCCCACTGAGTGTATACAAGCTCCATGACAGGGCATAAGCCCACTGTGTCTATTATACAAGCTCCGTGACAGGGCATAAGCCCACTGAGTGTATTATACAAGCTCCGTGACAGGGCATAAGCCCACTGAGTGTATTATACAAGCTCCGTGACAGGGCATAAGCCCACTGAGTGTATTATACAAGCTCCGTGACAGGGCATAAGCCCACTGAGTATTATACAAGCTCCGTGAAAGGGCATAGCCCACTGTGTCTATTATACAAGCTCCGTGAAAGGGCATAGTCCACTGAGTGTATTTTACAAGCTCCGTGACAGGGCATAGCCCACTGAGTGTATTTTACAAGCTCCGTGACAGGGCATAAGCCCACTGAGTATATACAAGCTCCGTGACAGGGCATAGCCCACTGAGTGTATTATACAAGCTCCATGAAAGGGCATAAGCCCACTGAGTGTATACAAGCTCCGTGACAGGGCGTAAGCCCATTATGTCTATTATACAAGCTCCGCGACAGGGCATAGCCCACTGAGTGTATTATACAAGCTCCATGACAGGGCATAAGCCCTCTGAGTGTATTATACAAGCTCCGTGACAGGGCATAAGCCCACTGAGTATTATACAAGCTCCGTGAAAGGGCATAGCCCACTGTGTCTATTATACAAGCTCTGTGAAAGGTCATAGTCCACTGAGTGTATTATACAAGCTCCGTGACAGGGCATAGCCCACTGAGTGTATTATTCAAGCTCCGTGACAGGGCATAAGCCCACTGAGTGTATACAAGCTCAGTGACAGGGCATAAGCCCACTGTGTCTATTATACAAGCTCTGTGACAGGGCATAAGCCCACTGAGTATTATACAAGCTCCGTGAAAGGGCATAGCCCACTGTGTCTATTATACAAGCTCCGTGAAAGGGCATAGCCCACTGAGTGTATTATACAAGCTCCGTGACAGGGCATAAGCCCACTGAGTGTATACAAGCTCCGTGACAGGGCATAGCCCACTGAGTGTATTATACAAGCTCCGTGACAGGGCATAGGTCCACTGAGTGTATACAAGCTCCGTGACAGGGCATAGCCCACTGAGTGTATTATACAAGCTCCGTGACAGGGCATAAGCCCACTGAGTGTATACAAGCTCCATGACAGTGCATAAGCCCACTGTGTCTATTATACAAGCTCCGTGACAGGGCATAAGCCCACTGAGTGTATACAAGCTCCATGACAGGGCATAAGCCCACTGTGTCTATTATACAAGCTCCGTGACAGGGCATAAGCCCACTGAGTATTATACAAGCTCCGTGACAGGGCATAGCCCACTGTGTCTATTATACAAGCTCCGTGACAGGGCATAACCCCACTGAGTATTATACAAGCTCCGTGACAGGGCATAGCCCACTGCGTCTATTATACAAGCTCCATGACAGGGCATAGCCCACTGAGTGTATTATACAAGCTCCGTGACAGGGCATAAGCCCACTGAGTGTATTATACAAGCTCCGTGAAAGGGCATAGCCCACTGTGTGTATACAAGCTCCATGACAGGGCATAGCCCACTGAGTGTATTATACAAGCTCCGTGACAGGGCATAAGCCCACTGAGTGTATACAAGCTCGGTGACAGGGCATAGCCCACTGAGTGTATTATACAAGCTCTGTGAAAGGGCATAAGCCCACTGAGTGTATACAAGCTCCGTGACAGGGCATAGCCCACTGTGTGTATACAAGTTCATAGTGATAAAGTAATATGGATCACGAGAATGAACCGAGAGGAGAGCAGAAACAACATGTAAATGCTAGCATTGCAGCGGCTGGAAGTCCATCACTTTCATCTAAAGCTGATGTTCAAGGGCGTAGAGGCTTTAAAAACTTAGGGAACCTGAAATCAAAAAATTTAGATTTCACAGGGGTAAAGACAAAAAAACCCCCTCTAAAGACTACTACTATTGCAGAGAAACAGAAAATTGGCAACATACCATTCACCACACGTAGTGGCAAGGAAAGACTCAGGCTTTGCCCTTTATTTCTGAGTGGTGGTTCTGCAACTGTCAGTGAGGCATCCTGTGCCTCTCATGATGATAAAAGACCTTTTCAATCAGACTATAGAAGTGTGAAAAAATTTAAAACCAATAAGGCAGTAGAACAAACTGTGTTTTTTGAAACACAAATGTCAGAAATCCCTGAGGAGAGTCTAAGTGGGTCCACGAGTGGCATTGCTATGTGTAAGCCTGACCTTTCAGAGAAGCCGCCCTCCACAGTTTCTTTTCCATCTGTAGTTGTGGGGATGAGCAGTATTGCCGAGGACATAGAAATTGAGGATGCCACCGTGGAATTGCAAGAGGATGAGAGGAATATATGTGCAGATGACGCTGGCACTAATGAGGATGTTGAGGATGAGGATATTATTTGTATAAGTCAGGCACCAGTGGAAGCAGCTCTTGGCCAAGATAAGAAGGCCATTGCCATGCCTGGGCATAGAACCAACAAATCCACATCTTTTGTGTGGAATTACTTTTACCCAAACCCTGACAACGTTTTTCAAGCCATTTGTAGCCTCTGTGAGACCACAGTTAGTAGAGGTAGGGACGTTAAGCATCTAGGAACCTCTACGCTATTATGTCATCTGCAGCGAGCTCATGACAGGTGTTTGATAACAGAAACTACTGCAAAAAAAATAACAACAAGCAGTCCAGCATTAGCTAGATGCCTTCTCTCTACTAAATCCCAGCACCTGCAATCTCTGCCGACAACACCTTCCTCCTCAATATCCTCAGGAATGATCAGTGGTAGTACAACATCCAATTTATTAGTGCTAAGTCACGGTGACTCCTCCAATTTCCAGGACACCTCAGAAGAAACTGAATCTTTGAGTGCTAGGCCTGCTGCTGCTGGTGGATCTTCATCCCAGAAGTGGACCAAGAAGACTACTAGTAGTATACCAAAAAAACAATTGACTGTTAAAGAATCTCTTGCAAGGGGAAGCAAGTATGACAGCTCTCACCCTGTCGCACAGCGGATCACTGACACCATGACAGCTATGCTAATATTAGATCTGCGTCCAATATCCGCAATTGATGCAGTGGGATTTACACAGCTAATTGAGGTCATGTGTCCCCGGTACCAAATTCCATCTCGGTTTCATTTTACCCGAAAAGCCATTCCTCGGCTGTACCAGGACGTTAAACAGAACCTAATTATTGGCCTGCAAAATGCTTTTGTACCCACTGTCCACTTAACCACAGATATGTGGACAAGCGGTAGTGGACAAACTAAAGATTACATGACTGTGACGGCCCACTGGGTGGGTGAATCGCCTTCAGCAGCAGCAGTATCTAACAAACAACACCAGCTCATTCAGAGGCAGGCAACTGTGTGCATCACCAGATTCAATAAGAGGCATACCGCTGACAACCTCTTAGAAAAACTAAGAGATGTCATAGAAACATGGCTTACCCCACTTGGACTCTCCTCAGGATTTGTGATTTCTGACAATGCTACAAATATAGTGAAAGCATTACAGCTGGGTGAATTCCAACACATCCCCTGTTTTGCTCACACAATAAACTTAGTGGTGCAGGGTTTTTTAAAAAACGACAGGGGCGTGCAGGAGATTCTGTCTGTGGCCCGAAAAATTTTGGGACATTTTCGGCATTCAGCAACAGCGTGCAGGAGATTGCAGCACCTGCAAGAGCAGTTTAATTTGCCCTGCCATCAACTGAAGCAAGTAGTGGTAACGAGGTGGAACTCAACCCTGTATATGCTTCAGCGGATGGAGGAGCAGCAAAAAGCCATCCATAGCTATACGACAAGCCATGACATTGGGAGAGGAGGGGGAATGTACCTTACCCCCGCACAGTGGAGAGTACTTTCTGTCTTGTGCAAGGTGCTCAAGCCATTTGAAGTTGCCACTTGTGAAGTGAGTGCTGACACTGCTAGCTTGAGTAAGGTGATTCCCCTGATTTCGCTTTTGGAAAAGCAGCTGGAGAAATTGAAGGATGAGATTAAACAAAGTGATTCCGCAAAGTATGCTGGACTGATAGATCAAATCCTTTGTTCGCTTCACCAGGATCCACGGGTGGCCAAGATCTTGAAATCTGATCATTATATTTTAGCAACCATTCTTGATCCTAGGTTCAAGTAATATGCTGTGTCTTTCTTTACAACTGACCCAGATCTTAAAAGAACCAAAGCGCTCCTGGTGAGCAAGTTGGCAGCTGAAGTGACACATGGCACTACGATGACGTCTCCTCCTTCGGTTTCTCCAGCAGCAGCCAGAAAAAAATGCACCTTTTCCAAAAGACCCAGTGGTGATGCAGATAAGTCAAGTCAATATTTTGACATCTGGTCGGGTCTAAAAGATTTGCCCAACACCAGTGACACCTCTACCGTAACTCCATCTAATACGATTACCATCCAAAGAATGGTGGAGGATTATTTTCAGGACACCGTACACGTAGACATGTCACAGAGTCCCTTCGAATATTGGAAGAAAAAAAAGGCAATTTGGAGACCCTTGTATAAACTGGCTTTGCATTATTTAAGCTGCCCACCCTCCAGTGTGTACTCGGAGAGAGTTTGCAGTACAGCCGGGAACCTTGTCAGCGAACTACGAAGGAGGCTACTTCCACAAAATGTAGAAAAAATGATGTTTATTAAAATGAACTGGAAATTTCACGAGGAAAACCTTTCCCGCCAATCACGTCACAGTACAGATACTTCTGTAATGGTGGATTCCAGCGGGGATGAGGGTGAGGATGGCAATGATGGTGACATCATGCCATTGTAGACCTGTTGCCTTTAGTAGATTGGAAGATTTTTTTGTGGGGGCCCAAACAAACCAAGCACTTCAGCCACAAAGTGGCAGTACCTGTTGCTGAAATGCTTCGTTTGTTAAAGTGTGCATGTCCTTTTTAAGATCCAACATAAAGTTGGATCATGGGTGGAAGGGCCCAAGGACAATTCCATCTAGCACTATCTTTAATTTCTGCCACTGCTGTGTGGCATAGTTTCATAGATGTGCTTTAAACTGTGCTGTCTGTGCCACTACGCCGCTGCTCTGACGCTTGGTCACCAGTCAGCTCACTGCAACCCTTAGCCAATAATGGTGAAAACAATAATTTAAGCTGTGACGTGGTCTAAATTGACTGTAAATGACTGGAAATTAATGTTATTGAGGTAAATAACACTCTAGGAAGAAAAAAAATCCCAGTTTATGTAATTTTAGATTTTTTTGCCAATTTTGGCAAAAAATCCAAATCCAAAGCCAGTCACCGCAGTTTGGCAAATCCAAATCCGGACGACGAATTAGAACCAAATCCAAATCCGGCAAAAATGGTCCGGCGCACATCCCTAAATTAAACACAGTGCTAATTAGCGACATCTTGTGGTTTTAGAAGGTATAGGCAGGTTTTGTCTTAGAGGTTCTAGGCAGGTGAATCTTAGAGGTTCTAGGAAGGTGAATCTTAGAGGTTTATAGGCAGGAATGTACTAAAGGTTTATTTACGATTCAACAGTTGGGGGCTTGTAGGTTTATCACATTATCTGATACACGGTAACACTCGGTCAGTTCTCTCTCTGCAAAAGGGTGGAGGCGCCTTTTGAGAGACGCATTAGTCTTTCATTACCACAGTGTTGCTGAGAGCGTACTGCCGGTTATTGTGTAGAGGAAGCGCTGATCAGAATCCAGGGACAAGAGAGAAAAAAAAAGTTGTTTTTTTTTTTCTCTGTTGATAGAACCTTACGTTTAGAGGGGTGCCGCAGTATTGAGTATGCGGCTGAGACGCATTTTTGCGTATGCAGTTAAAAAGTCATTATATGGTTGTGTGGTAGTCGCATTAATGTGTATGCGGCTGAGCGCACAATAGTGTATACGCACTTCCGGGTCTGCTGCCACATGTTTGAACAAAGCCATTGAGGTTTACATTTTATTCTATTACCAATAACTGGGTAACGTGTATTTTTCTGCGCAGAGAAAAAGTGTGTAACAGTGAATATTTGTTGAACAAAGTTAAGGGTATCGTATGATCCTGAAGGGCTAGGTGCAAGGGTTAGCCTAGCCGCTCGGTAAGCAGCTTACCGTTCAGTACACAGAGCAGGTGTATGGTTTGTTATTTTTGTTAGGGACCGGCTCTCAGTGTGACTGCAGTGTTCAATAATATTTGAGCATTGTAGTTGAGCCGCACTAGGTGTGATTGTGAGCTGAGAGATAATAGGTGAGCGGGGGGCATCTAGAATTTCTTCCGTAGGTGAGCGGGGCATCTAGAATTTCTTCCGTACGTGAGCGGGGGCATCTAGAATTTCTTCCGTAGGTGAGCGGGTCTCACCAGTGAACAGGGTTCAGACCTCAGTTCCTGGGTGGAGGGGAATTACAGTGGACACTCTCAGGGAACCTGCAATTGAGCATGACGAAAACATCCTTAAGAAGAGAGAATTGCTGAGCGAGAAATTAATGGCCGTTAGTATTCAAGCTCTAGAAGTAATACAAATACCACCGCTTCGCACTTATCACACACGGCCAACCTTATATCCTCATACACAACCTCAATCTTTTCAAACTCTGTCTTTTCATATTTTCCCCTCACACAACAACCGCCCAACACACGTCACACATGGAGATGTTTTAAAATGTAACAGGGAGGGACACCCACACCATTCAGGACAGCCACAGCTGTCACCTGCCCACATCGCGGCCGTGAATGCTGCTTTAGAACAGGACAGCCAACCTTAGGGGTTAAATCACAGCATTAATAGGGAAAGACTGGTAACGGTAGTTGATGTAACTGATAACCCATATCTGTTTTGTGTTCTTCATTATTTTTCTCACACCCTGACTGTCAGTACCCTCTTGCTTCAATAATAAGGGGAAGGGTACACTGCAAGCAGACACGAGAGTCCCAGGGTCTCATGGACAAACCCAGTATTGTCTGCCAAAGCCTTATAAGACTGTTTGAAATCTTTTCAACTTGCCAATGGATCTGTTCTAATGTAAAATGTGGACGATTTATTGTTGTATTTTAGGTCATGTTTAAATGATATGAAACTGTTGTGCTTTGTCTCCCACTCATAGGACACAAGGTTGCTGAGGATAAACGGCAGCCATGCCAGGCTAAGGTCAACTACTCGGAATATTATCCAACCCAGTGGCACAGGCATTATTTAGAGCAGTAACTATTAATAACAAAATTTAATTGCAGGAACCTGTATGCAGATACTATATCCCTAGAATTATTATAAATGATAGGGGGACTTATTTTACAGGTGACGTTTTCAAGAACATGTGTAAGATGATGGGTAACAACACTAAGATTATCCCAGACTGTTTTTTCCTTTATTTGCCCCCCTTTGAGATACTGTCCAAACAGGCAGCCTCGTGTGAAAATATGATAATGAGGTTACTGTGCAGGGTCTCACGAAGATGAATGAGAATAACCGAAATTGAAAGTGTTATTAACTCACATGTCTAATGCAACCTGTCATGATGTCAAATCTGGAAGAATTTGTTATGATCCAAAAAATTTTTTTAGCTCAGGTTGTTTGACTGATCGGTGGAGAGGTCCGTATCTGACGATACAGCATCCTCAAAGGGTGGCCGGGGAAGATATGTGGGTCCATTCCACTCACTATAGGGAGGTTAACCAACCGGTGGAGATACAAGGCAGAGACAAGGCCGATAACGAGGACTTGTCGATTGCGAGCTTGTGCCTGAAGGATTAAAAAGGTGACGGTGAGATATCTGAGCTAAAGAAATGTGTATATCAGTGCTTCCAGCAATGGAGTGGTCTGCTGAGGTCATCCTAGTTCTTTTTCTTTCCAGAGTTTTTGTCATGATGATCTGTTTGGGGATACTCAGTGCCTGTGGTGGGGGATCGATAAAGGAGATGTGAGCTGATGGCGGAGCCGATGGAGTGGAGTCAGGAGGAGTGCAATGCCAATCAGGGGAGTGCCGGTCCAATTTCAGTACAGTAAATTGTTGTGAAAATATGAATAACAATAATAAGGAAGAACTGTATTACAATCCTGAGTTATGAAGTAGTGTATAACAATGTAGCCTGAGTTAAAGTGGTCATGCATGGATATAACGTTTATGTTGTTTTAAGACATCTAAGGTAATGCAGTCCCAACCCCTTCCAAGGCTCTCCTTATAGGATAGGTGCATCCCCACATCTTTCCCATGATCCCTTAAGGATCTGCGGTGTGAGTATAAGGGCAGTTTTATGTCCCTCCCGGAGACGCATTATCTGAATGGTTCAAATGACCACACTGTGTCATACCATAATAACATTGAACGGTATGGTATGCATGGCTAAACAGATTCAGAACAGGTTGTGCTAGCGCTTGATTGGCTATCAAAGGGTGGACTGTCAAAACCGGATAATTGGCGAAGACAGAATCTGTTTGCAGTTGGAATCTGCGCAATGCTATCTTGTAAAGGGCGACAAGACTCCATCTTAGAAATAAAATCTCACAGCACTATTTTGTAAAAAAAAGGTACATAGTCAGCCTTCCTCAAACACAGGCAGACAGTGTTTAACACAAACACTAACTTATTAGCATTTGGAACCCTATACAAAGCCCATCTTCAACCCAAAACAGGCAGAATAAACAGGGAGGCTCCGACAGCACAGCTCCTTCCTGTATGAGAATTAAATTCACTGTATAAACACATTTTGCAATTGCAGTTTAAAAACATCAGAAAAATACATGTGTGCTTATGTGTATATATATATATATATATATATGTATGTGTGTACATGTGGCCCATCATGCATGGACTTATGTGTATAATATCACACACAGACTTATATTTGAAAAGTAGCAAAATTCCCTGCAACTCATACACACAATGTTAAACAGAACACAGTCAGCTTTTTAGTGATCCTTCCCAAAATCATACTGGCATGGCCACACACACACATAGATGCCCTTCCAGCTTAGTGCTGCTCGCTGAGTGCCCCACCGACCCTCAGACGCACAACACAATTCAGTGCTGTTTCTCCCCGCATACATACATTTAAAAGCAATGGTCCCGTAACGCAAAAAGGATAATTATTACTTGGTTTAAACTAGGGATGTGCAGGCTCGGTTTTACTCGGTTCTTATCGCCACTTTACCGCAAATTCGGATTTATTATATTGGCTATCCAAAACACATGATAGGCGATAGCCAATAAAGTGCCGTTTAAAGATCCGAGTAAATCCGAGTAAAACCGAACCCGCTCACCCCTAGTTTAAAGGCAATGTCAGTATATAAAGAAATGAATGTTTTTTGTAGCTATGGCTTAGTAAATGACAATTGGACTGTGTTTTGTACCGTACTGATCTACTCTGTTCCCACAGCGTTCCGGTGGCATCGGTAAGAAGATCAGAACATGCGGCTATGAAATATGAATGTTAGAGAGAATAACTTCTTGAAATGTTGTATGCCATAGTTTAGACTAGATTTATTATGCAGCGGGAAAGTGGACACAATCAGGTTGTTGGAGGCTGGGTTGTGTCTTTGCACTGACCTATGAATTGTACCGTAACGAAAGAAACAAGAAAAGGAACCAATGAGAACCTGCCAACGTATTCTATTGTATTGCTTATCCCAGTACGGGTATATATGTGAGTGCTCTGAAACAAGATGCCAGTCTGCGGTGTTCCTGTTATGCTGTTTGACGGAGGTCTCATTATTGATGCTGGTAACTGGTCCCAGAGCGCACGCGTATGTATTGCCTGTACCTTATGACCTAATGTTTGTACAATTTATTTTGCGCTCAATGTTAGATCATAGCGTGGTAACATCTGTACTTTTACCTAAATAATAATCTTTAGTGCGTTGGACTGCTATTCAACTGTCTTAAGAGTTTTATTAATGGTATAATTAAACACAGCGCTAATTAGCGATATCTTGTGGTTTTAGAAGGTATAGGCAGGTTTTGTCTTAGAGGTTCTAGGCAGGTGAATCTTAGAGGTTTATAGGCAGGAATGTACTAAAGGTTTATTTACGATTCAACAAGTGGATATCTTGGTTTGATGAATAGTGGCTGAAGGGGATATCCGGTAATGCTGTGATGATGGTTGCACAGAAATGGGTTAACTGAGGAGACAGGTTCAGGCAGGAGTGGGTTAACTGAGGAGGCAGGTTCAGGCAGGAGTGGGTCTGGTGAAAGGCCAGAGAGAGCAGGTGACCTACAGACGATTGGCCTGCTACATCACATGGCCAAAGACAACATGGTGGCGCCCAGACACCTGTGACACACAGATGCCGCTAGACTTACCCTTGCCAGGATGGCCCAATGCTGGCAGACCTCTGCGTACAGCCAACGCCAGTCTCCACACGTCTGCTCTCCTGATAGAAGGACCGCGCCACAGCTCCCTCACCAGTAAGGACCACAAACCTTCCCGCCGGGAAACCCTGGTCGTGACAGCTATGCTTGTGCCTCTGAGTGGCAGCTGGTCTACCATAGATTGGAAGAGTGTGTACGGTGACAGAGTCCTTTCATTAATTTATTTAAGGAGATGCAGATCTAAGTTTTGCAGCAAAAATTGGAAAGGTGTGAATCTGCATCCAGGTCTCCAATAGGATTGTGTCAACATTCTGGTCAGCAGTTGGATCCCCAGAGGATTGGACAAGTGTGTATCCACCTTAATTCATGCAGTGTCATATTAGATAAATAAATTGCTTTATCTATTGTTTCAAAAGTAAAAATTGCAGATAAAATGGAGGGATTGTGTGAAGGGGTAAGGGTGACAGGCCAAATTTTTATATAGTCCTTAACTTAAGATGTTATTTAGATTCTTTTTTTTAAAGTAGTATCTGCTGAGCATCAATGTAGGACAAAATGTAACCACAAAATGGCTGCCAGAAGCTGGGCATGCTTTATATAGGGCTGCGACCTGCACTGTGATATCACAATGCATGCAGGCAGCAGCTAGAGATGGCTGTAGTTTAGATCAGCTCTGGGCCCAGCTGCCCGGCAGCAGCACTGTGGTGAGAAAAGAAAAGTGGGGACTCAGGAGATGACAGTGTAACTCAGTGCAGAGGCGGCCTGGGCCACATAGCCACCACATTCTCTGCACCTACACTTATGCCTGTAACGGCTGGTCTGCCACAGATTGTCCAGCATGGCCATCTGATGCAAAATTCTGTAAGTGAATGTTGGCCGCATCAGTCAGTGTATGCCTAGCCACGGCCGACAAACATTGGGAACGGGAAAATGTCTCCTCCCCGGGGGGTGGAGCGCAGGCATTTTATCTGGCAGTGTATGCCCAGCATTAGAAGTAAATTGCATATGCTTTACCAGCATGGTTACAGTTACATATACTGCCAACACCATTAAAATGTTTTATGCTCGGTGTCGGTATACTGGTACCGATCTCTCCTTTTTAACATTATGAACGTCGAATAAGGGTATGCATGTCATTTAAGCCTTACAATTTCTTTTCAAGGATACTGATTTTGCCATAGAAAAGTGTAAGTCAGGACTGTTTAGATCTTACAAATTTTTGGAATTCTCCCACAGGATGTTAATAGAGTAGAAGACAGGGACATAGGGGAATATGTATCAAAGCTTCTAAAGAGCGTATAATAGGAACAGGGAGTTGTTCATAACAACCAATCAGCTTCTACTTATTTTATAAAATATACTTGATAAATGCTAGCTAGAAGCTGATTGGTTGCTATGGGCAACTTCTTGCCCACTTCTCCGCTCTTTTTAAAAGCTTTGATACATCACCCCCTACATCTTCACCCAACAATGTTTCAGCAGTTCCAGCAATTTGGTGAACAGATGGCACAATTCACTAATTAGATTGCTAGCAATACAAACCCCCCTCCCCAGCCCACACCATGACCACAATAGAAATAGTAATGTAAGAGAATTTTACTAGTGCTGCATGTTCTTCACAGTATCACAAATGAAATAATTAGCACCACCTGTGATTCTTTTAACATTCATCAGTCAGTAATAAATAACCTGTGCACTAACTAGGAGATCTGGAAAACATTCACTGTTATGGATGTGCTGCTATAGAGCTCAGTATGTACATATATGTCCAGGGCAGTGCTAGGTTATTCTGCTGCTCCCCCAGACTTGCTCCAATGCTCTGGAATGGTGCCCACATCTAAAATAAAACAGCTCAGGCACGATTGCCCTACTGCCGCATTTAATGGCTTACTGTGATTGCTGGTCCTCTATATGCTGGAATTATGACACACAATATACTTTGTATGACGCATATTAAAGCTGGTTAAGTACTAATTCTACCCTCTTCATGGATTGGTCACACTAACTCTAAAATGAAGCATTTGGAAACCCCCCTCTAGAAATCCTGCGTTTGCCACTGCAATATACTAGTGTAACAGATTTCTAGAAAAGGCAAAGCAGTGCCAGAGAAAGACATTATGGCACCGCATACTTAGTGATTAGCACCATGAATCTGCATTGTGTCATCACCAGAGATTTGTGGGTCTATATTTTGATGCCACCACAGGCCTGAATTGTAAAGCCACCAGATATTTGTAGGCCTTCCTTTTAGTGGCTAGAAAGATGAACAAGATTTTATATAGCAGTCACTATAATGCTCCAGACCTGTAGAGTTGGTATACCAAACCTTCATCTCCAACTCCACAGCCTTGTAATGCTGTCACTAACTCAGTGGAATGCCTTCTATATAGTACAGAGGTCAATAGAATGCTCTCTGTGAGCCTGGGTCCATTAGAAGTTAATAACAGAAAGTGTAACCCCCCTCCCCCCAAACAATTTGCACCTTGGTAAAACAGTGTTTCACTGCAGGTGGGGCAGATTTAAAGTGAGCAGACAGACTTAGGGCCAGGTTTATGAAGCTGTAGGTTCTCGGTGGGTTTTACCTGGAAATTTAAAGTGACAAAAATATTAAGTGCAAAACACACTGCACTTTGCACTTATTATTGCTACCTTATATTTTAGGTATAACCCGACACTTCATTAGTCTAGCCCATACAGTTTGGAATGGGTGTGTTATATCTTAATTCAGTGAAAAAAACAAAATTGTAGAGTTTTTATTTGCTACGTACAAAAACAGCCAATATTTTCCCTACATACAATAACAATAGACAAATTTGCACCATTTGTATTGTAACATGGCTTGTTCCAGGAACAAGCTGTTCCTTTGTTTATTTGCACATCCTGTTTTGCTAGTTTAGTCACTATTCGCACAAGCATTTGCTTATAGTATTTTTCCTGAAAACCACACCCATATTAGACAAACCATGGCCGCAGTCCAGTTTTTCGGGGACTGTGCTGCTGTTCCATCCAGTGTGTGTAAAGATGCTGAGCCCATGCAGTAAGCATCTGTTAGGTGTGAGCCTGGAGGCCACACCCTTCCCCCACAAGAGGAGCACACAAGGTCCTAAATGGAAGGTGACCTAGACCACAGGTCCTTATGAAACAGCATGCCAAATAGGGAACATTTTCACAAAGTCCCTAATGTCTTCTAGACATAGTATACAAAATGTTGGCCCCCCCTGCATTTGTATCGCTTAATTCAAAACAATATAAAAAGGGAGGTATTCTTTGTACCACTCATTATGCTTTCTTTGGTGCCAATGTGGAGAATCATAAATTAGTAGTTGTATACAAAACTGCAAACAATTGCATATTAAGGTATAATTGCATAGCAAGGCTACTTTGAAAAATAAACTGGGATTATTGAAACATTGATGGTCACCATGTATTTTTTTTTCTTACACCACTTAGACCTTATTGCTGGCAGTGTTGTACAGTGTCATTATACATGTCTTGTTACATCCCAGTGCACTGAGACAGAATATAAACACACAAGCCTAAAGGGCCCCATACACGGTGCGATGATAAGTTGGTAAGATGTGTAGTACGATTACCCTTGAAATTCTTCTTACGATGTGGTCAAATGCTGTACGATTGATCGTTACGAACTTCTAATATGATGCAAAGGCGTGTATTAAAATTGTACTCCACTGTTTTGCAGTAAGATTTACGATCCAACTAGACAAGTTCGGGGACACGCATCAGCATCGTATGCACACTGAAACACACGTTGCAGTCACCATGTCAACAAACATAATGTGGACATGGAAGATGTCAACAATGCCAATATTAGAGTCATGCTGCAGGAATCGAGAGTAAAGCTGGCCACACACTAGACCAACTTACATCCAACCAGCCAACTAGTTGATTGCATTCCTTACCAGATTTTCATTCCAACCAATCAGCAATTTGCTCCCAAACGCTGGAAAATGGACCAAAACTGTTGTTTGAACAAATAGTTTAGATCAAACATTTAACAAACTTGTCTGAATGACCATTTTCATCTGTTTTCTGGCATATAGGAGCAAATTGCTGATCATCAGTTACTCCCATACATTACCCGATTTTCATTCCAACCAATCAACAAGTTGGCTGGTTGGATGTAAGTTGGTCTAGTGTGTGGCCAGCTTTAGGGTTAGACTGCGGGAGTGGAGGTTAGTCACTAGGTTAGCGTACTCCCCGCCGTAATCGATTTATCAGATGACTGGCTAAACATGGAAATTATGTCATCTATAAGTGCCTGTGATGTGAAAGGGCTCTGCCCCAGGACTGACATGGTTTGGAACAGTGTTCCAAATCCCGGGTCAGACCTGAGACTATAGTGTAAAAGGAGTGTTACAGAGATCCCTTGGCACATATCTACATAATGGAATAGAGAGCATTATGTATTGAAATCTCTGTAGTGGGGTAGATAAGTCTAAGTTTTTTCTTGAAACTGTATAAAAAAAAATTTCCACCAAAAATGTCCCCAAATAGTTGCTAAAAACATTTTTAGAAACAATTATTACACAGTTAAGAGATCCACAGGTGGTTCTAATTATTTCACTTGTGATTCTGTGAAGATACCTGAAAACACGCACTGTTACTGTGTCCTGGTGAATGGATTTGAGAAGCATTGGACTAGACATTGATGTTTGAGGAAAAAATAAGAGCACTAAAGCTAGAATTAGATGGATTCTGCACAGAGTTGTAATTCATGTTTCAATGTGATTTGCATTGACACATACAAAGCAGTGTCATATCAAAACTAGTGTTTATGTAGTGTATGATTTCTAGGGGCTGATGTATCATTTCCAAATTAATAATGCAAATAAACCCACCTATTATTGTAGATCACCACAATGCGAAGAAAAAAATATTGACAGACTAACCAAAGGATTCAGAGTAAACTAGAAATGTAAAAACCACTGTGGAATACGAAACTAGCTTAGCATTCCCACACTTTCAACAAATGATTTACAAAAAACTTACAGCTTATATATACAGTGTGCCATGTGTCTACTATTATTTCAAACCATAAACAGATTTTGATTACCTATTACCAGTAAGATAGGATTAGAATTACTCAATTAAAATATATCACAGATTGTGGATCCATTTACCTTTACCTTATAGAATAAGTAAAGATTCAGTTGAAGTGGTCCGTGAAGAAGACTCCTGCCATTTGTAACGAGTTGGCCAAGGAAAAGGAGGAGCTGCACTACATGGGAGGTCTTCTCGTACATAGGTGGGCTCTCCAAATCCCCCCTCCCCCATAACTTCTGCTTATGAAAAAGCTAATTATACGCCATCTGAGGCATTCGATAAAGAGGAGAACGTAATATTTATCTGATTTTCTATTTTTGAATGATACATATGAAAATATTGCATTTCTAATATATTTCAATTGCAAGACAGAGGTTTTGCGATCTTCACTAAAAACCTATTTATCGCAAAAAATTTTTATGAAAAAAATCTTTATTTCTTGCTTTATACATCTGACTGATACTAATTTATCAGCGATAATTAAATTGCTCTGTTTTTATTATGGCAAAATCCATCTGGTTACATCAACTCCTTAGTTCTGCAACTCTGAATTCCTGTGTGTTAACCTGCAGCAAATTTGGCTGGTGCTAGGTTGTTAGTGAGGTACTCCCAAACACTAATCATTTTCCCCGATATAAATGCATTTTGGTTATAGTTTCAGAGATTAAGCATCAAACCATAAACAAAGGAAAAAAAAAAAGACGTTTACAGCTCCAATGAGAAAAACAGTTGTAGGATTTTGTTTGGTTTTCTGTTTTTATTTCATTTCAACTCTTGTTGTAGATTAAAGTGGAAGTTGTCCTAAGCTCTAAAGCTGTCCTAAGCTCTAAAGTTGCTACTGCACAATGTATAAATCACTGCACTGGATTAGGCATTAGAAACATAATAAATAGTATTCCAAATATTTAAATGCACAGACATAAGGAGAACAGTCATAAAAGCTTTAAAATGAAACCAACTATGCTCGCAGCAGTGTTTCTACTTACAGGAACTACCATTCTTTTATTAGACTTGTTCAGAGAAAGCAGATTTTGATTCCTCTCGTGGCCATATAATTATTATCTACTTCTAGCGGCTGGAAAAGTAGTAATAAATGTGAAGCAAGCATGAAAACGGTATTGTTGAAGAAAAGATCAGGTGATAGAAGTTGAATTGAAATAGAAAGGACTCCAAAACATATGCAGGTATAACATTGTCAGTACACTGAACACTGTATTCTCCATTTCCAGATTTTGCATCTGCTCCTCCTTTTCAGAAAAGATGAAACTCTGCGATATAGTCTGTTCTGTTATTTAATGTAGTCCAATACATTTTGGTGATCCAGAAGAGTGATTAAGGACTACCGTCAGCCTCTTGGCAACTGACCTCTAGCAGTCAAGAGACACAGATGATGGCAAACAATTAACCCATCCAATAAGTTGGCTAATAATCCAGTAGTTAACATCTACAGTTCTGTCAAATGATTATGCTTCACAACCACCAAAATCTCACATACACAATCAGCATAACTGAAAATACAGCAACTGCGGCCAGCTTAGCATATGTGGAGCGCATGTTCAGGTATTTGGCATCTTGGCGGTATTTTTTTGACAACGTTGACAGGTTGCTGGCCTTTGTATCCAGTGCTGCAGGAGTGAAAAATACAACATAAAAAAACAACCTACATATTTATATAAAACAACATTAGTCAGTCAACAGTGCCACGTAGCAAAAAGGCCAAAAGGTTCCACACACAAATATGCAATAAAATGTACCGATATTATTTTAGATAAAATCAAACATTAACCAGGATATACATTGTTATTCAAAGTATCTTACTTTTAAGCTTTCAAACCTGTGTTCTCCCCAGAAAATGTTGCCATCCAGGTGGCATTAAGAAGTAACCAGGTGGAGGCAGTGTAATACTTTGTAATAATGAAAAAATGTGCACCCCTCGTGTGCGATAGGGACGTGACCTCATGTCTGCAAGGCCACACCTCCTGTTCTCTGCAGGTTTGGGGGCGTGAAGTCACACTGGGGGCTTGCCCAGCGCTCCGGGATGCTACGAGGACAGCACCCAGCCTCTCCTGACACAAGAGGGTGTGTAATGGATGACGTGCGCAGGTGCGCGTCATCCATGACTGGTGCGCTTTGTGAGACCATCCGAGGGGGCGACACCAATATAAAGCAGCTATGCTATTTTGGTATCACCCCCTCGGATGGCGTCACCCGGTGCGGCCTGCACTCCCCTAGCGGTGCCACTGGTGTCCAGCAATACAGGTCTACCGTTCTCTACAATGTTCCAACTGTCGAAGCCGTGCCCTGGCTTGTAAAGATGGGGGAGACATATCTGATGGGATGTAGCTCTGTTACTGTGCCCCTCGGTTGTGGCTGCCAGATACCTGAAGAGGACAGTGTCGAGCGATGTGCAAAAAAGCCAAGCGGGGCATCGTGAAATTGATCCTGAGGAGAACACTCCAAACACTGAACAAAGTCAGCATAAAGGAAGGTGTATAAAAAATAAAAAAAAATAAAAATAAATATAGAACAGTAGCGAACTGCTACAACTTACTAACTTATACAAGAAAATTAAGGTGTCCACTTTTTAATCAGCTAATTACAGAAGTTTATCACTACAGTATGGAAAAGGAAGAGGACTGAACCTCTGATGTCACATGTTCCTAGTGAATCTCTTACGTTGTTTCAGTTCATTGCCTAATGCTGGCCATACACGCTACAATTATCGGGGCGATCCGCCTGATATCGGCGGATCGCCCTGATAATTGTAGCATGTGTGCAGGCGACCGAGGGTTAAATATTGCTCGGTCGGGCATGCAGGATTGTCCAGCATGCCCGTCCGATGCGATATTTACCCGGTAACTGTCGGCTGCATCGGGCAGTGTATGTCCAGCGCGGCAGACAGACAATTTCCTGTGTTCCTTCCTACGGAAGGAACAGGGAAATGTCTCCTCCCCCGGGGGCGGAGCGCGGATGTCGGGCTATACACTGTGAGAGAAATCTCAGTGTATGCCGGCGACATCTGCGGCTGGCAGCCGGCCAGATAAAATGTCTGTCGGTCTGACAGACATTTTATCTGGCTGTGTTTGCCCAGCATTAGCAACGTTCTCAGATTTTTTAAATAAACTTTAATGAAGAATTAAACAAATAAAAGAAAATACAAAAAACATAAGCTGAAGGCTTTGGATGTGCAAAAAATTATATATACATTATTGTAAAATAATAATTAAAAAAATTATTTCCGAGCATTGATGCTCTCATTTTTTGATCCCACATAATTGAAAAGGTGAGTGGATGAAGATGTTATGTAACAATTTTCTGAAAATTATTATTATTTTTTTTTTAATGTATGAAGGTGCTATAATCTACGGACCATAGTAACAATGCTATTTTAATTGTTGGCAGTATGCTTACTGGTAATTTTGTGAAGACAAGTGATATGTCCAATTCATGTCAAAGTTATCTAACTGTAAATATCTCAGTTTCTTCTAAATGTAACACAACACCTTCATCCACTCGACTCTTCAATTCAAAAAGTAAATACAAATGCCCCTCCACCCCTCCCCCAGTTTCACTTACTTCCGGTAATCGGTGTTCCGGTGATGTCCTCCGTGGCTCCGGTCAGCTGGTCTCCCCATCCCGGGTCACAGTGCAGGATGGGAGACCAGCTTACCGGAGTCACGGAGGACATCACCGGGGCACCGATCACTGGCTCCGGACTCAGGCAAGTTCTTTTTTTTTTTTACTTTATTTTTATTTCTTTGCAGTGATCAGCTTGCTGTCTGTTTAGGCCACACAGCTGATCACTGGGGCTGGCTCCGGGCTCTGCTCTGCCTGTTAAAGCAGAGCAGGAGTCCGGTAACCGGAGGAGACCCTGGATAATGCCTCTTCCAGGTGGAGTTATTACCACAGGGCTTCCCCCAGTATTTTTTTTCACATTTTAATTTTAGTAAATCTCAGGCAGATCACATTTCCCATTACAATTATGGGAAATGCGATCTGATTACTAAAAATATGTCATAATTAGGGCTCGGAGTAGAAGTTTACGAATTCTAGTCCAATTGCCCTTTAGTAAAATTAGGCGATACTAAAATAATGTGAAAATGGTGTGAAAACACCCTTTTTCACTTTATTTTAGCAAAAATAATGTTAATAAATAGAGCCCTAGGAGAGAGCAGGTAAATTGTCTACATTTGATCTAGAACATAATAATTTTAATTACTGCAAAAAAAGATGAGATTATTTTATAATCACGGAAGTGACTAGTAAGGTTTTGGGTGTGTTATTTATTTTTATCCTCTTAGTATTATGTTCAGAGTTTTAGGGGCAGCTATTAATTATACTGGGACCACAGGGTAACCACCAAGAGAGCCTTTATCCTATTCAGAATATTGGTCCTACAGGCCAGGGAGGTCAGAAATAAAAGCTGGTCATGCTGTTTTTTGCTTAGTGGGATGCCAATGTTTACATTGTTACCGTGCGTGCCTCAGTCCCAAAACACCACCAGCACCACACACCGCTTACGCTCAGCTACCAAATCACTTAACTGCCAAATACGGTTCATTCACAGCAAAAAGAGAAAAAAAACCTAGGTGGAGGAGAATCATATTTTATTTTTAAAGTTCTGACATATTAAACACAAACAAATTAAATACAAAGACATAAAACAAAAAGGTAAAACTGGCACTGCCAAATGAGCTTGAAATCTAAGATGTGGGGAACACTTGATACATAATGATGCTAAATAAATGCTTTAAAGCATTATTTCACTCATGCATCCCTTAAAATCCTAAAAAAAAGGTGTCAAAATGAAAAACTGGTAAATTTGATATTATGAATTGCGCAAAAATGTGTGATTTTATGCGCACATTTGTCGGGAAAGCACCCACAAACAATCTGAAAAGCTTCAGCGCAATAGATTTTATACTTCTGACAACAGTACTTTCCCTTAAACTAATAAACCAACTGCTGTACCTCAAATTACATAACTGTGTAATTCCCATGTACCGCAATACAATCAACCCTACATCTACAGCAACTTCTAATAGCACAAAACGTATTCATTATTTGGATCGGAAAACATGGCAAACAATAAGAGTCACACAACATGCAATGTTTTAAATAACAATTTAAAATGTAATGGTTTCGAATGTTCTTACATTGGAATGTAACATATATAGTACATACAATTACAAAGTGTGTTTATTGCACTTAAAAAGGTTAAACACTATATAATCTAAATATGTTATTTTCTGCTACTTTTGTGCACCTACCTGACAGAGCTTCCCCACGGAGCAGTACTTCTTCAATGTTAGCCACCATGATCCGCTGCACATCTTGTAGCTCTGTGTTGATGGAACCTAAGTTTCTCCTGGCCCGACTATCAATATAAGTCTTCTTTGTTTTCTGAATGTAATTATCTACAAAGTAAACCAAAGTGGTTAACAGAGCAATATAGATTTAGTATCATAAATTGCAATTTTTCACTTTGGAAAATAGTGAATATATCTTAGGAAAACACATAGGACTGTGATCGTACTTAGCCCACTTTAGGGCATCAGAACAGAGTGAGTGAAGTAAGTATAGATCACTTCGTCAGGAACCAACAGAACTCTGAAGCATGTATATCCATCAGGATGTAGTCGGCATCCCGGCGTGTGGGATGCAGATTGTCTAAATACCGGTGGCAAAATCCCGACAGCATCGGTATCCAGTCACCAGTATCCCAACCGATGGCATCCCGAAGGTAAATATCAACAGTTAGGGGAGGGTTCGGGTGCATGTTTAGGCACTAGGGGAGGGTAAGGCACCAGAGAGGGAAGGTTAGGAGTAGGGTGTGGGGAGGGGGAGGGTGGTATGTTTAGACACCGGGAAGGGAGGGTTAAGGTAGGGGTTAGACTTGCCTTGTTTCCTTATGGGTGTCAGGATTCTGACTGTCGGGATGCTGCTGTCAGAAGACCAGCGACATCCCAACCGCCGGGATCTCATACCAAACACCTAATTTATTTATAGAGACTCATTTCCTATCCTTGATCCAGTCTCTACATTTGGAAACACAGGATATACAAAAATTAAAAAAAGTTACCTAAAAAATTATAATTTATAAATATTTTTATTTGTTGTGTGTATTTAAATATGTTCAGTTTGTGCTTTCATTATTTTATGGTCCTATTTGACTTAGCAAAAAACCCCTTGACATACAGTGTTTTGCAGTTAAGAGGAAAAAAGCAGACTAAGGGGGTATATTTACTGTGAAGTGAGGGTTTTTAGAAGTGGGGATGTTGCCCATAGCAACCAATCAGAATCTAGCTATTATCTTCTAGGTGCTAGATAAATGTCAAGTAGAAACTAAATGGTTGCTATTGGCCACACCTCCACCTCTAAAATCTCACACTTTAGTAAATATACCCCTATGTGTCTTTTTTGGGGCACACTTAGTAAAATGACTAAGTGTGCCCCAGAAATACGGAATCGGTATGAGATACCGCCGGCCGCATGGCGGTTCAATTCCCGGCAGCGGCAGCCCGACTCTGGAACAGATCCCGGCAGCCCGACAGCGCTGGAAATCCCGATCGTCGTAAGGTAAGTACTGACTAACCTAACCCTCCTTAGGGGTGCCTAACCCTAACCTTCCCCCAAGTGCCTAACCCTAATCCCCCCTGTAAGTGCCTAACCTTAACCCCCCCCCTTCCCCACTGCCTAAACCGAATTCCCCCGGGGGGGGGGGGGGGGGGGGTGCCTAACCCTAACCCTCCCTCCCCCTAGCCTAACCCTCCCGGGGGGTGGTGCCTAACCCTTAGTTCCCCCCTGGTGCGCTAAACCTAACCCTCCTCCCCCGCGGCTGTCCGGTCGCGATGAAAGGCATCCCTTCGATCGGGATGCCGGGCGCCAGTCTCCCGGCATCGGTTAAATGAGCGGCGTCTACATCTAGACGCCGGGCATTTCACCCTCGCCGGGATATGACAATCGGGAAGCCGGCTGTCGGTATAATGTCAGCCGGCTTCCCGATTGCATCCTGAAATTACATACAGTCTGCTTTTTGACTCAGCAAAAAAAACAAAAAACCTTGATATACAGTTTTCTGAATTATTATTTGGGAGCACCACCAACCCAGTGCTATATTTACCTGTGTAAATATTGCCTATATATGAGGAGACTTGCATTATCTAGTACACACTAAACTACCAATTCTGAAATTTATTGCAAAACAACCCTTCCAAAAATAAATATATTATATAAAACATATGTAAAACTGATCCGAGTTCAACTGGCAGCTCCCAATGCACATGGTTAGAACAGTTACTGCTTGGACATAAAAAAGCAGTGATGGAAAAGCGGTTAGTGGCAGTGAGAGGATTAGAGCCGAATTGGGAGGAGTGGAGGGACAGTTTGGGAAAGGGGTGTCACTACACAGCAATTCTCCTTCACTGAAACCATCCATAGGTTGACACCCCAGCTGTTTGAAGGCAGTGTTATTTGCAGGTGCAATGGTTAGATGGACAAGACCTGATGGGTTAGAACCTTTCATATTCCTAAAGAAACCTTTTAAGCTTGGACATCCGTTTTATTTTGTGATATTTATAGAATTAAGATCCAATGATTCTTTGCATGTGGCAAACTGAAAATCATCAAATTAAGTATTTACAAGCAGTAATTAAATGTGTATTCCTTCCTTTCATACTACATCTTCATGGACAGGCCAGATCAACACGGCATCCCAATACACCTGTCACAATGCCTACTTTTTACATTTATTTTAAAGTCAAGTATGAAGTGATGTGGGATGCAGTGAGATAACCGGCGGCCAGGATGCTGGCCGTCAGAATCCATACCCGGGGTTGAAGATGGGCGTCGAAATCCTGACGCCTATCTTTTGCCCCACACTGAAAACCTGACAGCCGGCATACCGAACGAAGGTAAGCGGGGAATGGGTAGCGTTAGCTGCGGGCGGGGAAGGGTTAGGTTTAGCCACCCTCGGTGGGGACTTAGGGTTAGGCACTCCGCCGGGAGTGTTAGGGTTAGGCTACGGGGTCTTAGGGTTAGGCATCACCCCGGGAGTTTCAAGGTTAGGCACCACCAAAGGAGGGTTAGTGGGGGTTGGGAAGGGGGGGGGGGGGGCAGGGGAGGGTTACCCTACTTACCACCTCTGGTCGGGATGCTGAACCTTTGGGGTTCCAGCGTCAGTATGAGATACGACGGTTATTCATACGTCGGTATTTCATACTGATTCCATGTGTGGTATATGGGATTTAAAAAGAGGTTTTATGCATTTAGTCATAAAACACTATGGGCCTGATTTAGAGATGCACGCAAACCACATGGTTTGAGTAAATCTCTGATGGTGGGAGGACTGCACATGACCAGTTCTGTGTATGTGCAAAACAGGTCCTGTGAGATCGCACGCACTGCCCCTAAAGCCGCAGCATGATAGAAATGCTGACTGCTATTTGGGGACGGCAACGACGGGGGCAGTTTTCTAGGCCTACCGGGGCCAGGGTCTGCATCTTCTGACGCATATTTACGAGTCCCGGCTGAACAGTTCCGTTGTCCATTCTTCGTAAGCTTACTCAGATGGGCAAGCCTGCTGCCATCGCGACCATCTTTGGACGCAGCAATCGGCTCTGCGATGCTGGCAGGAGGCGTCTTGATGCCTCCTGCTGTATTAGCATATGTTAGCACCCAAAGACACAGCAGCAATGCCAACAGTGTCCATCTCTGAATCAGGCCCTATGACAATGAGCAAGCTGAGACACACGCAGATGTAGCCTACTTTGCTGCTAAATAGGTTTACTGAGCCATCATTATGGCAATTCTCTTTCATCAATCAAGGGTCAGTTAAAAGCTATTATAGTAATTATAGCTTATCGTTCCAGCAACGTATCTAGGCATTAAACCTGCCAGATATCCTGCAACATCACCAGTCATGTGACAGGAATTTACCAGCTGCATTAGATGAGGTTTTCAGTGTATCTCCAACTGTAGGTCGAGCCGTATAGCCCAAATATGTTGGTTTCCATAAAACCAAAAATGATATCATTATAGTGGTAGTGTTGGTGTTTTATTAGCTCAAGCATGGACAAACAGGTGTAAATTTTTTATTATACATTTACAGTGGTACTCATTTAGAAAGATCCACAAGGAACATAAACAGTATAAGCATACATCTGCCTCCCCTCTCCTACAAGCCTTCCCCTTCAGAGCCCAATTCACGGTTCTTACACTCACTTACAAAGCCCACACCTATTCCTTTCCGATTAACAGCTTACTTCACTCGAAAAAATCCATGCCACCTCTCTGCCAACTGATTACTTCCTCCCACTCTTGGCTCAAAGATTTTGCCCGTGCTGCTTCCTATATCTGGAACTCTCTCCCTATCAGACTCTCCACAAATCTTCAAACGGGCTCTCAAGAGCCACTACATCCTCAAAGCCTTCCAGTTCTCATCCTAACCCGCTGCTCCATGCTCCTTCCTCACTGTCTACCCACCTGTGTCACCCCATCCCTTTAGAATGTAAGCTCTCACAAGCATGGCCCTCTCCCCTCATGTGCTTCTCCTTCTCTTACTCATACGATCGTCTACTCTTAACTCACCACATCTAACACTTTGTTGCTGATGCCCTGCTGTTTAATATAGTGTTATGATCGCTATTGCAGTAATGGTTATAAACTGTGTCCATAGCCTGCATTGTTTCGTACTGTAAGTCGCTGTTTTCTTGTTTGCTCATTAGCTTATGTATTTTGTAAGGTGCTGCAAAACCCTTGTGGCGCCATATAAATAATAATAAAAATAATAAATAATGGTTGCAGAGCAATACAAAGTCAATTTACTGCGCAACACTAACATCATAAACAAATCTTACATCTAGATATTCCAAATATTCCAGCTTGTTCATTAGTATCACAATGTCCATATTGAGGCCATAAAAAAAAAAAAAAAAAACTTGGGGGGGACACTACATATAATTTAAAAAAACTTTAGGAAACCACTCATTTGCTGACTAAATTGTTTAATATTTTTTACTCCAAGTTCTCTTTTCTCTCCCCTGCAAGGCAGCCATATATCAAGTGGTGAGAGGGGACTACAGGCAGTACCCCAATTTGTATGACCTGCACAGCATTCTACTGAATGCTGTGCGGGAATGATTGAGCAGTCAGTAATTCATAGCTGCAGGTTATCATCCTGCTGGTGTCACAGGCAGTCAGTGAGAGCCCGGCAACAGATCATAGGTTTAAAGCCCATGCTTGCCACATGTTAAAAAAAAAAAGCCATTGTGTGTCAGTTAGTGGGTTAATTTCAGTAATTGTATGTAATTTTCATTTGTTATTTTTATGTAGTGTACATTGCTTTATTGTTAACTTACCAAACTCTATAAAAGAGTATGGTCTAGATACGGTGGGTACTTTCTTCCCATGTTGCTCATCAAATTCATTATACAGGTCCTCTAGATAGGCAAATGCTAGCTTCTTCGGATAGGACATCTCACAAAGAACTAGATAGCAAACGCCTTTCTCAATTAGGTAGCTGAAGATAAAAGAAAAAAATATATATAATTCATAACTTAATTATAATTAAACAAAGGATATGCTCACATAAGTGACACTAAACCCGTATTAACACTGTGTGATATGGAAAACTGGAACAGACTCTGGGCCTGATTCAGAGCCGCTCGCTGCTTGCGAGCGCTCGCTCGCTCTGAATCAGGGCGGGGAATTTATTTTTATTTTTTTCACCTGCCCGCTCGCTAAGCTGTGGGTGCCCACCCACAGCTTGTGCGAGCGGGCTGGAGATGGTCGTGATTGTCGCGACCATCGGGCTTTCGAGGAGACCCTGTGGTAAGGAGAGGACTCCCTGCTCTAATAGAGCAGGAAGTCCACTACTGACATCACGAGTGATGTCAGTAGGGTCGCCCCAAACGCCAGGCGTTCCTAAGGGAACGCCGGCGTTTGTGCAGCCACCCCCCCTCCCCGCCTACAAAATGAGGCGAGCTGTGAATCAACATCAACAGCCCCGTCTTGTAGCGAGACCCGGCAGCATGCGCAGAGGGGGACCATCGACCCGCTTGCGAGCGGGTCTGAATCAGCCCCTGTGTTCTCTTCAAAATATGTATTCATTTGAATGCTGCATACATAACTAAAAACTCACTGCATCTGCATACAAGAGAGGGTACTACTTAGCTGAAAGGAGGCCCGAATAGTCCATTTAATAATTACATAAATTACTGTGATCATCATGCTTAAGATAACCACAGGTATACTATAGGACTGATTCAATTGCTTGTAGATCGTGTCTAATGAGCCTGGAAACTATTCATTTAAGTTGTGTACAACCAGCCCCTCACTGGTCGCGATGGACCATTTTCGCACAAGAAAGCACGGGATTAGCCATGTTAAGCAGCTTCTCCTGTGCTAAGTGCAGGACGCTGCAGTTAAGGCGCACCTGACACTTGCGACCACCCCTGCAACTACTTATCGTGGCCTTTTTCTCACACATCAGGAGGGTGCAAACAGAAATCCGCGATAAGTGCAGCCTCTGAGCTGGTCGCCCAAAACAAATGGATGAGCCCAGGAGCTACAAACAATTGAATCGTCCCCATGAACATTAGTAAAATGAACACACCAGTTGGGCTAATGCACAGGTTCTCAAACTTGGTCCTCAGGACCCTAAACAGTGCATGTTTTCCAGGTCTCCACGCAGAGTCACAAGTGAAAGAATTAGCTCCACCTGTGGATCCTTTAAAATGTGTCAGTGAGTAATCAATACACCTGTGCACCTGCTGGGTGACCTAGAAAACGTGGGGGTCCTCAGGACAAAGTTTGAGAACCACTAGGCTAATGGTTGTCAATCTGCTGTGACCAATACAGGTTTCATGAAAAATAAAAGGAAAAATTTGATTTTTGTTAAAGTACTCACTGGAATGCCATGACACCAGCCTCCAGCGTGCACCGAGTGGGCGACTGTTCGTTAAGCTTACGGAAGAGCTGCTTGGCTTGGTTCTGATACTGTTGCAAATCCCTTCCAGACTGTGAAAAAAAACAAGCAGACATAATGCACATACATTACTGAGAAATGGATATAAGCCGTTCTCATTGGTAGAAAAAAAAAAAAAAGTCACATGTATTACAAACACTAACAATCTCAGACAGTAGACAAAATTTTGGAGCAAATAAAGGTAAAATACCAAATGTAACCCTGCAGCACTTTTATATATTTTAAAGCAAATGTGCCCGTTACATGGATGTTAGGATGGTGGAGTCTACAACTTTGAATCATATCAAGGGAAAATCCCTTAATAATTGACATGTTCCTAACTAAGGATGGCAGGTACATTAGATTGCACCCATATGCAAAAACAAGATTTAAATTTGCAGGAATAGATATTTAAGATGTGATTAGGCAAGAAGTACCAGTAATCATGTACTAACTTGAGGTGCATAGCTGCAATTTCATAACGGACCTTTAAGATCAATCTTATGATCTAGTCCCTCTAATTGTACTAGGCTTAGGTGTATAAATATTAGCTCCAAACCAGCATGTACAGCATTGTTAGCGCGGAGCAAGTGATACACCACCTGTCCTTCTGTGTCTGTGAATAGCCTTTGTGAATATGTACAAAAGCTTCATTGACTTTAAGTTTAAATAAAAAGATTTCAAAATGTACTTCATACTTCTGCTTCCATATAATTAGGAAAATACCTACTTACACAGAATGTAATAGTATATCATCATGTATACTTAAATGTTGCCAGGTTGCTATTGTCAATGCTCATTTGTATATTTAGTAAATGCACCTATTTACTTCTAGCCTAGAAAGTCATAGAGGAGTCAGGGCACACATAGGGTATGCAGTCAGGAAGCCAGCGGACCTAATCCTGACAACCGGCTCCCCGACTGCTTAATCCCGGCGAGGTTTAAATGACAGGCTGTCATTTTACCGACGCCGGGAGACCGGTGACCGACATCCGACCGAAGGGATCCCGGGCGCCACTGCGGACAGCCGCGGGAAGGGGGGGGGGGGGGGTGAGTGGGTGAGTGTTAGGTTTAGGGCTCCCGGGGGAAATTTAGGGTTATACACCCTAAATTTAAAGGAGACACCAGGATATACAATAATTTATGCAGCCTTTCAAGTATCATTCCGGTATGTATTATATAATGAATTACATGACCTGCTTCTAAACAAAAAATACTACACTATATTTGCGTTCTATCTGGCTCTGCCTGAGCCTCTCCCAATAAGGTTTTCCTGATACTTTTGAGTGCCGTATTCATCCCACCACATGGAATCCCAGTAAAAGAACCACAGATAAACCTTAAAGATTTATTATTCGGTACGCACATTTTGTTTTGAGCACGTGCATTTCTCACTTGGAATACTACACTATTAGGCGCATGTCCTTTCCCAATTTCACTTCCAGAGATAGATAGCTTCCAATCTACGGCATTAATATTATATCAGTTCTCACGTCACAAGCCAATACATTTCATATATAAGTAGCTAAACTCAACAAAATACTTTAGTGAATACAGAAAATATATCTTTACTACTTTTAGAACTATACAGCGGATCAAAATAGAATATATAAGTTGCACATATGTATCTACAGTCAGACACACGTATATTCCTTACTCCTGCAGAATTTGCCACTGCCAAAGACACGTTAGGCGGATCCCAGCTCACAATGGACACATACATACATACATACATACATACATACATACATACATACATACATATCCATGTAACAAATCTCCCCGTCCTCTCTCTGTAACCATCACCTACTTGCTCATCCTCCTGCATTGAGGCCGCTAAAGGCAGCCCGTCCGCCACCCGGGCGATCATCGTCAGCAGCACCATGTTGTGGAAAGGAGATGCGGCTTCTACCAATGACAGCAGCAGCGATGAGGTGGCCGGAAGGAACAATCCTCCGCTGCACTAGTCACGGTGTGTCCCATCAACTTCGGTCGCTTGTACCGGAACAAACGTTCCCAGAGATAAAGGTTCCGTGGTTAGGAGTAGGATACTGGGAAGGACAAGTTTGTCTTTCATCTCAGGTCGGAATTTTTCTAATCCGCTCTGAGCGCGCAGATAAATGTATACAGTCTCAGACATTATTTGAATATTTACAGTTTGTTTTATGCAGTAATATATTCTTTAATGCACGATGGATATCGGTAGTTTATTAACTGCCACTAGGTCCCAAATAGATAATTGTGAAAATATTCACACAATTTTCTATTGTCGATATTCTGCACATACGCAATGGGTTAGTTGTAGAACGTGGTTCTGTAAAGGACCTCTGACGTTACAACCACGTGACCAGCGGCAAAAGGGGAGGGACAAGGTTTAGAACGGGGGCTAACAGTGTCCGCTTGCCATGCATCGGGCTCGGTGGCTAGTTTCGTTTGCCACAGGTTTATTCCCCCTCTATGCCCACGTGAATAGTAACACTGGTAGCTGACCGGCCCTGCCTTAGCAGTCACATGGTTGTGACGTAAGAGCTCCTTTCTCCAACTTGGATCTGGCAACAACCATACGGCCAGTGGTACACCGTCTCACAGCTACTCCTGTCCTTATGTACATTTCGTCACACATTGGGCTTTTTCCTGAGTCAGACTCTATATCGTCCGTATGTGCGTTTTTACCAGTATTGCTTCTGTGACTTTATGCAAATTCCGCTACAAGCCCTTCCCTAGTAAATAAGCGTGCATCTGGATGTGCAAGGACTGAGATGCCAACTTTTAAATATTGGCAGACCCTATAGTTGGTATCAGGGATATGCAGTCAGGGTAGGCCATACTCTCTCCCTTATCATGCTCCCTGTCATGCTCCAGAGTTTTGATATAAAAACCGTGTTTTTATATATGTATGCCTCCCCAGCCATAGACCTCACAGCACGTCACTGGTTGGTATAGGTTTTCAGCAGTGTGTGATAGAGGTCAGTCCACACAATAG
The DNA here is from genome assembly GCA_031769625.1 of Taudactylus pleione. NCBI lineage: Eukaryota > Metazoa > Chordata > Amphibia > Anura > Myobatrachidae > Taudactylus > Taudactylus pleione. Next base: position 52,134 of record JAUIMM010000542.1, read on the forward strand.
ATAACTTAACCAGGTCTTTGGTTTATTAACCAGGTAGAAAAGGTTTGCAGGATGACACAGGGTTAAAGCAGCAGACACGGGCTGATTCAGCAGAGGACACAGATGGTGAAACGCAGATTCACAATTATTGGAAATCTGCACATTTTGATTTTGCGGAAATGGGCGTGTTGTCCACTTTTTCCGAGACTGCAGAGGCCAGGGTCTGCATCCATGAACGCAGACTTCCTAACCTTGCAAGCCGGCCAGCCTGCGTAAGCTAAGGCTTACTCAGCTGGCCGATGCTGCACAACAACGATGTTCGCAAAGGTGATCCCAGGCTGCGACCTCGGTCTCTTCACTTCAGATGCCTCCTGCTGCATTTGAATTTTAGCAGGACGGAATTGCAAAGCTGCTTGTGTGCGGCTTTGCAATTCCGTCCACTGTGTGGTATGGCTGTGCATGCGCAGTAGCGCACAAGGGGCCTGATTCAGAGTTGGACACACAACTGCGATTTCAGTAACAGCGGACTTGTGAAATTATGCTAATGACTCTGCTGTCTTATGTACAGCAACACCCGCCGCTGGTGTCTCAGATCCGCCGCCTATGTACAAAAAGACGGAACATCAGGCGCCCTTCGATCCCACCATGAAACTTCTGAGCAATCTATGGTGTCTCAGAATGTCCATCTTAACTAAGACATTGGGGCCAATTCAACTGCAAATGAATTTGCAGTGGTTGACTAGGAGACGCCCAGAAAATGATGACGCGTTTGCGTTTTTGTAACCACCTCCCGTTTGGGGGGCATGTCTCCTCCTTCATAACTGGCAAGGATCCAGATAATTAGCACCCGTCCCCCAGCATTTGGCACTTCTGCTGGCGTATGCAGTTTATGGTCTATTATCAAGTTAGAATCTATATTGATGTCCATCCATAATAGGACCCTGAAACTTTACAATTATGCACACTGTGGCCCTGATTCAGAGCCGGATGCTCTTTGTGAGCGCTCGCTCTGAATCAGGGCAGCCTTTTTTATTTTTAGTCCGGCCTCCAGGCCGCTCGCTAATCTGTGGGTGACCACCCATAGCTTTAGCGGGCGGCCAGGTGATGGTCGCAATGGTTGCGACGAGATCCTTGTGGTAGAGTCTCGTTCCCGCAAGCCCTCGTGAGCTTCCTGCTCTAATAGAGCAGGAAGCTCACTACTGACATCACGAGTGATGTCAGTAGGGCCGCCCACAACCGGCAGGCGTTCCTTCAGGAATGCCTCCGTTTGTCCAGCCTCCCCGCCTACAAAACGATCAACATCGACAGCCGCCCCGTTTGTAGCGAGCCCCAGAGCGAGTGAATTTCTCACTCGCTACGGGGCTTGCGCGTGCAGTGCGTGCGCAGTGCCCCACCATCGACCCGCTTGTGAGCGCATTGCGCTCGCGAGCGGGTCTGAATCAGGCCCTGTGTATTCAAGTGGAAAGTTAAAAGTGGTAGTATGGTTCATAACGGTTTAGAAGTGATGGTACAGCATGGTTTTTTACAGTAGCTGTATCAGCCATTACCGTCTACATTTGTTTTGTACCGATTTGCATGCAAGGTAGTAGACAGCTCACTCCCAGTACTCCCGCCGCAGCTTACTTTGGGCCTGATTCAGAGTTGTACACTATTAGCACGCTGCTGCTGAGTCTTTGGATATGATAAAATATGCTAATGTTGCAGGAGTCATCTTGGGCCAAAAGACTCCCCCTGACGGAGACGCAGATCTGTATGCTGCATCCGAAGATGAATCGCAAGATCACCATCACAATCACGACACCAATGCAGCTCTGTAGCCAATTCCAGTAAATCTGCGTCGGAAGAAGCAGACTTTAGCATCTCTACTCCCAGAAAATAGGGGCGTCACGCCCTGTTTTCGGGAACGCTGGTCATCGCCTACCATTCTCCTCCTCCAAACCACCACAGTATGTTAATCATGCTGTGACTTAGGGGCACTGCAACCATAGTTGCAGACTTGTACATGCGCAGTACAGATCCTGCACATGCATAGATCTCCAACAATCAGAGTTGTACAGATTTGCGTTCAACTCTGAATCAGGCCCTTTGCTTTGATAGTATCGCAAGTCAGACATACTACTGTCCACAAAATGTATTTTACTACGATCTCTTGAAATAAGCGCACCTCATAATCAGATTGTGCACCTTATTCACATCAAGATATCATACACTGGATATGTACATATTTTGATTATTCTTTTATTAGTATAAAGTAGGGGTGTGCACCGGCCACTTTTCGTGTTTTGTGTTTTGGATCTGGATCTTTCTTCGTGTTTTGGATCTGGATTGGTTTTGCCAAAACCACCCTTCCGTGTTTTGGGTTCTGGGTTTTGTGTTTTGGATCTGTATTTTTTTTTAAAAAAGCATAAAAACAGCTAAAATCACAGAATTTGTGTGTTTTTCTGCTCCTATGCTATTATTAACCTCAATAACCTTAATTTCCACTCATTTCCAGTCTATTCAGAACACCTCACACCTCACAATAGTGTTTTTATATCCAAAAGGTTGCACCGAGGTAGCTGGATGACTATGCTAAGAGATACGAGTGGGCGGCACAAACACGTGGTCCATCTAGGAGTGACACTGCAGTGGCAGACAGGAGGGCAGTTTGAAAAACTAGGCCCCAAACAGTACATAATTCAAAGAAAAAAAAGAGGTGCAAGATGGAATTGTCCTCCCACCCACCCTTATGTTGTATAAACAGGACATGCACACTTTAACAAACCAAACATTTCAGCGCCAGGGTCTGCCACACGACTGTGGCTGAAATGATTGGTTCGTTTGGGCCCCCACAAAACAAGCTGGCAATGAATCTGTCCCTGCACAAACTGGCTCTACGGAGGCAAGATGTCGTCCTCATCCTCCGATTCCTCACCCTCTTCAGTGTTGTGTACATCCTCATCCTCACAGAGTATTAATTCGTCCCCGCTGGAATTCACAACCACAGGTCCCTCTGTACGTTCTGGAGGCTGGTCTCCCTGGAAGAGTTGATAATTCATTTTATGAACATCATCTCCACATTTTGTGGAAGCAACCTCCTACGCCTTTTGCTGACAAGGTTCCCGGCTGCACTAAACACTCTTTCGGAGTACACACTGGAGGGGGGGGCAACTCAGGTAAAATAGAGCCAGTTTGTACAGGGACCTCCAAATTGCTTCTATTTCCTGCCAGTACAGGTACGGACTGTCTGACATGCCTACTTGGATGCTGTCACCGATGTAATCCTTTAACAGACAGTCGCACGCTTGTCGCTGCTGCTTTAAGGATGCAGGAGCGGCTACAGCCCACACATTTCACAAAGACAGAAATAAAAATAAGAATTTTTTAATTGTTTGTGGAGCGCACTTTGAGGGTTACACCACCCTTTAACAGACAGACGCACGCTTCTCGCTGCTGCTTTAAGGATGCGGGTGCGGCTACAGCCCACACATTTCACAAAGACAGAAAAAAAAAGAAGAATATTTTAATTGTTTGTGGAGCGCACTTTGAGGGTTACACCACCCTTTAACAGACAGACGCACGCTTGGCGCTGCTACTGTGTTGCTGCACGTGCGGCTACATCGCACACAAGTCACAAACACATAAAAAAAATATTTTTTATTTTTTGGAGCACTTTGAGGGTTACACCACCCTTTAACAGACAGACGCATGCTTGTCGCTGCTGCTTTGAGGATGCAAGTGCGGCTACAGCCCACACATTTCACAAAGACAGAAAAAAAAATAAGAATTTTTTAATTGTTTGTGGAGCGCACTTTGAGGGTTACACCACCCTTTAACAGACAGACGCACGCTTGTCGCTGCTGCTTTGAGGATGCAGGTGCGGCTACAGCCCACACATTTCACAAAGACAGAAAAAAAAAAAGAATTTTTTTATTGTTTCTGGAGCGCACTTTGAGGGTTACACCACCCTTTTAACAGACAGACGCACGCTTGTCGCTGCTGCTTTGAGGATGCAGGTGGAATCTAGACGGGATTTGGAACTGGGGACACACTACCTCCATCAATTGTCTAAATCCCACTGCACTAATGGCGGATACCGGACCCACGTCTAACACCAACATAGCAGTCAAGGCCTCAGTTATACGTTTTGCTTCAGGATGACTGCTGTCTTACTTCATCCTCATCGCTAGGGACTGTTGGAGGGTCAATTGTTTAGTAAAAGTGGTGGTGTTCCTACTTCCTCTCTGGGATGATGAACAACTCCCAGCAGCAGCAACAGCACTAGGAGGAAGTGGTTCTTGATCTTTCCCTATTTTATTTTTATCAGAGAAAGTTTGGTCCTCCATTTATGTTATATTGATATATACGTGCGGCTAAAGCGCACACAAACACAGAAAATATTTTTTTATTTTTGCTGGAGAGTAGTGCACTTTGTGGGTTACACCACCCTTTAAGAAATTGGCCAGCCGGCTCTTTACTTATGGGACACAGGCGCACGCTTGGCGCTGCTCCTTTGTTGATGCACGTGCAGCCACAGTGCACACAATTCACAAACACAGAAAATATATTTTTTTTGGTTTGGACTGGAGTGTACTTTGGGGGTTACAGCACCCTTTAACGGTCAAGCCAGCCGGCCCTTTACTTATGACACAGGCGCACGCTTGGCACTACTTTGTTGATGCACGTGCGGCTACTGCGCACACAATTCACAAACACAGAAAATATTTTGTTATTTGGTTTAGAGTGTACTTTGGGGATTACAGCACCCTTTAACGGTCAAGCCAGCCGGCCCTTTACTTATGACACAGGCGCATGCTTGGCACTACTTTGTTGATGCACGTGCGGCTACTGCGCACACAATTCACAAACACAGAAAAAATATTATTTTTTTAGCACTTGGGGGGAGCACCCCTGATGGACAGAGCACCCCCTGGACAACACTACAGCACCCCTTTAGGACTGGGACACTGCACAGGACTTTGGAGTGGACACAGCCCCTATGGAGAACTGACTGCACAACACAGTCCAGCCAGCCCCTATGGACTTTGAAGTAGTGGACACAGCCCCTATTAACAACAGCAGCACAGCACAACACAGCCAGCCCCTATGGACTTTGAAGTAGTGGACAACAGCAGCAAAGCGCAGCACAGCACAACACTACTCTGCACTACACTACACTACACAGCCCAGCCAGCCCTAACTCCCACCCTCCCTCTTCACTGTCCACAGTCGAGTGAGAAAATGGCGCCGATGCGGGTACCTTATATAGGATCCAAAACCCGCGAGACCCGGAAGGCGGGATGATGTGGTTTTGCCTCGATTTCAGATCCGAGTCAGGCGGGAAAAGTCGAGCCTGACTCGGATAGGCCTCGGATCGGGGGGGTTCGGATTTCAGAAATCCGAACCCGCTCACCCCTAGTATAAAGTAAACTAGGGGTGTGCACCGGCCACTTTTCGTGTTTTGGATCTGGATATTTGTTCGGATTTTGGATCTGGATTGGTTTTGCCAAAACCACCCTTCCGTGTTTTGGGTTCTGGGTTTTGTGTTTTGGATCTGTATTTTTTGGAAAAAAGCATAAAAAAAGCTAAAATCACATGTTTTTTTTTACACTATTATTAACCTCAATAATATTCATTTGCATTAATTTCCAATCTATTCTGAACACCTCACAATATTATTTTTCAGCAAAAAGATTGCACCGAGGTAGCTGGATGACTATGCTAAGTGACACAAGTGGGCGGCACAAACACTTGGCACATTTAGGAGTGGCACTGCAGTGGCAGACAGGATGGCTGTTTGAAAAACTAGGCCTCAGTTATCCGCTTTGCAACAGGATGACTGCTGTCGTACTTCATCCTCCTCGCTAAGGACTGTTGGAGGGTCAGTTGCTTAGTAAAAGAAGTAGTGGTGTTCCTACTTCCTCTCTGGGATGATGAACGACTCCCAGCAGCAACAGCGGCAGCAGTAGGCATAGCAATGCAGGATCCTCCGGAGGAATCCCGGATAGGAGAGTCAGTCATGCCAGTGACATGGCCTGCAGGACTATTTCTGATCCTGACTGAGGAGGAATTTGACGAAGTTGGGAATTGATGGTGTGGTTTGCAGGTGCTTGGATACAACAGGACAAAGGGATTTAGGTGTCCCTGGACTACTTATGGTCTTAGCCACAGTTTCTGAACTTGACAATAACTTTTTATGAACGCGCTGCAGGTGACATATAAGGGAGGATGTTCCTAGGTGGTTAACGCCCCTACCCCTACTTATTCCACCTTTACATACAGTACATATGGCAAGACAGTTGTTGTCCGGATTTGGATAGAAATATTTCCAGACTGAAGGGGTGGATTTTTTGGCCTTCTGCCCAGGCATGACGATGGGCTTTTTCATCCCACAGACAACAACTGTCTCCCCCGATGCCTGATTTAAATGTAACACCCTCTAAGGGATGGTATTTGTAAATACACCCCTCTCAGTGTTAGAGCTTGCTTCCTGTTGTAGATATTGCATTCCTGAGACCCTGGGATCAGTTTTCAGGTAAAGAAGGGGCTGGAGAGATAGACACGCAGGGGTGGGAAGACTAGGTGTGTAGCTGGCAGAGCAGAGGGAGGAGGGGGAGAGAACAAAGGGAGTTGAGAAGAAGAATTTGGGAGAGAGCAGACATCTTTGGGAAGCTTCAGAGCTGGAAGCAGAAATGTAGCCCTCGTGCTCCCCTGGCAGGGGGAGATTGGCGGGGCCGTGGTGACTGCCACGATGCCCATCTAACGCCAAAGGAGAAATAGGTATGGAGTGAGACCACTGAGATAAAGCCTGTGAGAGACCACAGAGAAAGAGCTGGAAGGTTGCAGTGTGAGCCGCCCAGTGAAGTGTTCAGCACCCATGAGAAGGGTAAAAGACGCAAATATATGTGTTGTAGAGATGGGGAAAAGGAATTTCCCAGGAGCTTTTACTGTTAAGGTACCAGAGGAGTCCCTTATGCATAAAAGCCCCCCAGCAGCCATTAAAGGGGGGGTCACTGTGGTAGCAGTGTGGCTATAGGAGCCATTCCTGTAGGATAGGGATGGGCGGCAGCTGAGAGTCTGATAGCTGCAATAGAAAAGTCTGTATATTGCTGTCCCATGTGAAAGAGAAGGGGAGCAGAGAGAAGCAGACTGTGTATGAGACACTCTGTATATTGTCTTAGAAGAGACAAAGGAGAGGCAGAATGCAAAAGAATTTATGTGAGATGTGTGTGAAGCTGTGGAACTACAGGCACCAGCCAGCATAGGGCCAGGTGGACCTGCATGTATGAAGTGGAGAACTACAGACACCAGCCAGCATAGGGCCAGGTGGACCTGCATGTATGAAGTGGAGAACTACAGACACCAGCCAGCAAAGGGCTAGGTGGACCTGCACGTGTGAAGTGGAAAACTACAGGCACCAGCCAGCAAAGGACTAGGTGGACCTGCACGTATGAAGTGGAGAACTACAGGCACCAGCCAGCGAAGGGCTAGGTGGACCTGCACATATGAAGTGGAGAACTACAGGCACCAGCCAGCAAAGGGCCAGGTGGACCTGTGTGGGTAAAATGCAAAGCATTCATTGTGACTGTGCTTAAAGACTGCTGGTGAAGAAGAGTGTGATGTAATGTAACCATATCCATAAGATTGTCATATACCATCTGACATGCCAAGTATATGAGCTGGAGGGAGAGGAGAAGCTGCTGTAACCATATTCTTGTCCTGTAAAGTCATGTGCAGGAGGAGAGAAATAAATTGGTTTATTTTTATAAGAGAAGGTCTGGCGCCCAAGTTATTCAAAAGAACTGTTGCTGCATGTGTCTATCTATACCTGTATCTATATGTGTGACTGTTATAAAGCCTGCATGAGCAGGGCCCCTTTCTCAGGTATTGCCCACACCCTGGAGAGCTAGCCTGAGGCAATAGGAGGTGTATCACTCCAAATGCACCTATGTACCACACTGCACACTGAAGGGGGTTACAAAATGGCGCCCAACGTGGGGCTCGAGCACAGTAAGATGGAAGAAGTGCTCGCAGGATACAGAGACTAAATGCAGTAAATCCAGCTGGAGCAAACCCCTTGGTAGACACCATGTCTGATCTTCTCTGGGTGTCCCAGCAAGACCAAGGCTTCAGGAGGCGGAGATTGACCCCATTGTTTAAAGTTACCAGTGTAACTCCGCAGTAGGACAAAGTGTCAAGTACAAAATGGTGGTAGTGCCAAAGTATTTCAGAGACTGTTTAAAAGCAGAAGCACATGTGTGAAGTTTACTTGGGACTTGTAGTTCCGTTCATCCCATCTGCGTGGGAAGCGAGGAGAGCGAGCTTAGCGGAATTGTTGTGTGTTCCTCCAGAAGTTGGGGGGAGCACATGTAAAAAGTTGCCCAGCATTAGAGAAGAGCTGGGGGGAGTGCACCCTGCACCCGCAAAAGTTTGGGGGTATTGGGAGGGGCCACGAGAGCCACCTGTCTCCTATATGTGTGACTGTTATAAAGCCTGCATGGGCAGGGACCCCCTTCTCAGGTATTGCCCACACCCTGGAGAGCTAGCCCGAGGCAATAGGAGGTGTATCACTCCAAATGCACCTATGTACCACACCTCACACTGAAGGGGGGGTTACATAAACAAACCACATCACCATCAGAATCCTCTTCGTCAACTTCCTCCTCAGCGCCAGCTACACCAATATCCTCATCCTGTTGTACTTCAACAGTGACATCTTCAATTTGAATGGGATGTGCAGGCTCGGTTCTACTCGGTTCCGTTCGGTTCTTTTTACCGAATCTTATTGGCTATCCAAAACTCGTGACAGCTGAAACCCAATAAGATCCGGTAAAAAGAACCGAACGGAACCGAGTAGAACCGAGCCTGCACATCCCTAATGAAATATATCAGCAACTGGACTGTGGGTGCTCCCTCCAGCACTTGCAGAGAGCCACCTCTTCCCGTCCAGTGTTGGGAAGGTCAGGCATCGCAACCGCCGCCACACTTGGACTCTCCTTGGGGATTTGTGATATTTTCTTAGAAGAACGCACAGTTCTTTGCTGTGCTTTTGCCAGCTTAACTCTTTTCATTTTTCTGGGAGGAGGAAGGCTTCCATCGTCATGTAAAGCTGAACCACTAGTCATGAACATAGGGAAGGACCTTAGCCATTCCTTGCCACTCCGTGTCGTAAATGGCATATTGGCAAGTTTACGTTTCTCCTCAGACGATTTCAATTTATTTTTTAAGGTCATTTTACTGAACTTTGGCTTTTTGGATTTTACATGCCCTTTACTATGACATTGGGCATCGGCCTTGGCAGACGATGTTGATGGCATTTCGTCTATGTCATGGCTAGTTGCAGCAGCTTCAGCACTAGGAGGAAGTGGTTCTTGATCTTTCCCTATTTTATCCTCCAAATTTTTGTCCACCATTTATGTGATATTGATATACGTGCGGCTAAGGCGCACACAAACACAGAAAAAAACACTTGATTTATTTGGGTACTTGGGGTTACACCGCCCTTCAACAGACCAGCCGGCCCTTGACTTATGACACAGGCGCACCCTTGGCGCTGCTACTTTGTTGATGCACGTGCGGCTAATGCGCACACAAACACAATAAAATAGACACTTTTTAAATGTTTACATTTTTGGGGGCACTTTGGGGGTTACACCGGCCTTCAACAGACCAGCCGGCCCTTGACTTATGACACAGGCGCACGCTTGGCACTGATACTTTGTTGATGCACGTGCGGCTAACGCGCACACAAACAGAAAAATAAACACTTTTTAAATGTTTAAATTTTTGGGGGCACCTTGGGGGTTACACTGCCCTTCAACAGACCAGCTAGCCCGACTTATGACACAGGTGCACGCTTGGCACTGATACTTTGTTGATGCACGTGCGGCTAACGCGCACACAAACAGAAAAATAAACACTTTTTAAATGTTTAAATTTTGGGGGGCACCTTGGGGGTTACACTGCCCTTCAACAGACCAGCTAGCCCGACTTATGACACAGGCGCACGCTTGGTGCTGCTACTTTGTTGATGCACGTGCGACTAACACAAACACAGAAAAATAAACACTTTTTAAATGTTTACATTTTTTGGGGGTTACACAGCCCTTCAACAGACCAGGTCAGGGGGCAGGCAATACTGGGGTTAGGGTGGGATAAGGTTAGATAGCTAGGGCAGTACTAGGGGGCAAAGAGGGAGTTAGGGGAAGGTAATACTGGGGGCAGTACTTGGATTATGGAGGGGGTTAGCATTGCAGCTGGGGCAGAACTGAGGGTAAGGATAGACAGCACATGGGGTACAATTGATGTAGTTATCAGTCCTCCGAATGCACCCTCCTACTGCCCCTATGTAGGAGTGGTGCCTTAAGTAGCGGCTCTCGGGCAGTATCTTCTGCATCCACAAAGTCTGTCTGGCTGGGTACAGCGATATGGCGTGGTGTCTGCCAGCAGAATAGTCTAGTGTTCCTGGCAGGAGCAGCTTAGTCCGTGCTGGTGTGGGACTCAATTATTGTGCGCAGTGATTGGCCGGAGGGGGCGCCACACGGTGATTGGCTGGAGGGGACGCCACGCGGTGATTGGCCGGAGGGGACGCCACGCGGTGATTGGCCGGAGGGGACGTCGCGCGGTGATTGGCCGGAGGGGACGCCGCCATGCAGGGATTGGCCAGGGGAAACGGCTGCAGCACACACAGAGCCAGCGCGTCCTGCGGAACCCAACCAGTTTTTAAAACTGGGTCCCCAGGTTGCTGTAGCGCGTAAAACGCGCTATAGCGCGTATTTTGCTAACCCTGGTCCCAGCACCTTTATCAACCACCTTCAATGTTCTTTGAGGATCTTAAAACGAAGACAACTGAAGGCAGTCGACTGGAGAGCAGAAAAGGCACTTAACACAAGTGTGAGTTTTTAAGTTGCACTGAACTGCTTCTAAGGGCTCATTCAGAAATCAACTATATTTATTGAAAACATAAAAAGGGGTATGGTACACATTTTAGCCAATCACATTACTTTTCAGATAAACAAATTTCATAAGTGCATTCTCATAGAATTGTTTAATATTCCTTTCTAATTCAAGGTTTGTGATTCAGGAACATAACAATACTTGGTAAATTAAGAACAAAGCCAAAATTATGTCCCAGATGGAGTTTTGACAAATTCTGATGTGGTTTCACGTCATGAACACTAATTGTTTTGGGAACATCGAAGTACAGGCCTTGAGTATAGGCATTTCTCCTGATAACATGTTCCGAGGTTTTTGTGACCTTGTGCAAGAATCTAATGCATAATTTCTTAAGGAATAAAACCACAAATAAGAATTGTTTACTTAAAGCAGAAGAAACAGATGAATTAATAAACCATATAGAAATGCTTTTAATCACACAATCATATAGGAATACCCTCATACCCTCAACACCTTCTCCCTTTAAACAAATACAAAATCATTACACTAACCCTCTGTTAGCGTAAAAGCACAATTGTGCACAACACACACCACTGCAAGGGGAATATTTACTAAGAATCATGTTTAGCCGAGTTTGTGGTCCCTTGAGAGTTTCCCTTGATTTTGAAACACAGATTTACTAAAGGCAAACACAGGTGTAAAAACACAATTCTAGGAAGAACCCAATTGACCTATTTTAGTATTATATCCTGGAATGTTGAGGGACTTAACCTTGCTATAAAGCATTAGAAAGTTCTCTCACATATTCATCGCCTCTGTCCGCATATTGTAATTCTCCAAGAAACTCACTGGACAGACGATATTAGAAATACCCTTCATGACCCCTGGATCGGAGAATGTATCTCTGTGCCATTCGCTAATAAAATTAGGGGGACTACCATTCTTTTTCACCTGAATCTGATATACACTATATGTAGGAAATTCTTGGATCCAGATGGACGTTTCAATTACCTAACCAGTCTTTTTTTGCAGCGCTGTTACAAAAACTTTTGGAGTGGGGAGGACGCAACCTCATTGTGGGCGGAGACTTCAACACGGTCGCAAAACCATCTATGGAGAGATCAAGTGTGAGTACTATGTCACTATGACACCATCTCTTCTTTCTGTACACACCTCAATTTTCTATACCCATGGCGACTTCACCACCCTTTCCAAAAGGATTATTCTTTTTATTTCCACCCTCACTCTACCCATTCTCGCATTGTTTATTTCCTGCTTTCCCAACACCTTTTTTCCAAAATCACACATACATCTATCATAGATATAATTATATCTGATCACGCCTCACTCTTTTTAACTCTTCGTCTAAGCCTGCCTAAAAATTACTCTGAATGTTGGCGTTTTCCAGCATACTTACGCCATTCCGATGACTTTAAGTCAGATCTTAAAATTACTTGGCTCAATTAGGTCAAGGACAACCTAAACCAAACTGATAATTCACCAATATTTTGGTGGGCCTCTAAAGCTGTCCTTAGTGGACATATTTTATCATATTCTCACTCCAAACATAAATTATTCACAAATAAACTTCAGAAACTTAGTAGTTCCCTCACTGCCGCCTATCGTACATTTAAACGTTCTGGCACTCCTACTCACAAGACTGCATGCCTACAAGCGAAACAAGTATATAATACTTTCCTTACAGAACAGGCCTAAAAGAACTATGAATATCAAAGGAATAAATTCCATAGATGTGGAAATAAATTGGGGAAACACCTTGCAAATTTAATCAAAGGTCCCCAGACTAAGACCTGGGTTCATATCATAAATGCTTCTGGTAAGATTATCTCCAACCCTGCCGCTATTTGTAAAGAATTTATGCATTTCTATAAATCTTTATATACTGCAGGCCCAGATAATCCAGATGAGGGTTAGATATTTTTAGAGGTTGCTCATCTTCATACACTCTCTCTGTAGGAAAGAGAATTTCTTGATGAACCTATCTCTGAGGAGGAGGTTCTTAAAGTTATTAAATCCTTACCTAATGGTAAAAGCCCGGGCCCAGATGTTTTTGGTGCCAAGTTTTACAAAATGCTTGCAGCTGAATTAGCATCGACTTTAACAAAACTCTATAATCACAATTTTTCTTCCAGAGAGATCCCACTTTGGTTTAATGAGGCTAAAATAATTGTGTTAGCGAAACTGGACAAAGATCCTTCTCTAGTCGGGTCATACCGCCCTATCTCACTCCTTAATCAGGATTTAAAACTTCTAACCAAATTGATGGCAATAGATTACAAACTTTTCTGCCCCGCCTGATTTCACCTGCTCAACTTAGTTAGTTCGTAATAGTCAGTCTGTACAGGGACATTTCACATACTCATAACATAAAGGGAGGTATAATATAATATTAAATGAGATTCAGAAAAAGCATTTGATAAGATAGCATGGCCCCATCTTTCTAGGGTGCTCCATTCCCAACCTTTGGCCCAGTTTTCCGTTCCCTTGTACATACTCTTTATACTACACCTATGGCAAAGGTTATGGTTAATAATATTACCTCTTCTACCTTTTACTTAGAACGAGGCACAAGACATGGCTGCCCCCTTTCCCCCCATCTTTTTAACTCCATGGATACCAGGCCATAATGATAGCGAATAGGGAACTTTGTGTAATCCCCTCTGATGAAACTGCCCCCTCTATTTGCCGAGAAACGTGTCAGGTGTTGCCTCCAGGATCTTTGACTAAGAGAGCACATAGATGGAGATGCTGTTGTGCTTCTTCAGCCGCCGGGACTTCGTCCACGGAGGTGCGGTTCACCCCTCCATTGCTGGGAATTTACACTGACGGTACCACAGTGTACAGCGCGGCTCTCCCCTTCAGGTGGTTGAGAGCCACTGCACAGCCAGAGTCCATGGGACGCAGGACGGACGTCACCCAGCTGATTCTGACCGTGTTGCCGGCAGACATCTCTGTATAATACAGGTGATAAGGCGGCCCCCACACAAAGTTATCACTGTCAAATTACTACTAAAGGTTCCCTGGCTTGTCATTTTTGAGGCATTATTACTCACTAACCAGCTGGAGTTTAATTACACATGCAGGCTTTGGCCAAACATCTAACTGCAAAATCTACTAATGCTTTTGGCTGTATGTGGAGTGCATGAGATGCTTTTTAGTTTACCCTACGCTTATTATGCTAGCTGCTATTCATGTTTTTTTATGTGTAATTATTGCTTACCATTTTGTTCTATCTGAGGTGCCTCTTATAGAATATGTTAGTAATAATTGATGCAACAGGTCGTGGATTTATTAATTTTATATTCATTTTTATGACTGTATTACAAATGCCTTATATTAATGTTTTTCTTTTTGGAAGTGAATATTAAATATTATACCTCTGTCAGCGCTCTCCATTTCTTTTAGTATACTTTGTGTAATAGCCTTTGCTGACGACATGCTTCTTCTCACATCAAACCCTAGGAGTTCAGTCCCCTAATTTACCACAACCATCCAGCGGTTCTCTTCGTTTGCTGGATTTTCTATTAACTATGACAAATCTGAAGCCCTAGCTATGTTCAGCCGGGTGAGATCGGGTTGGAATAACAATTTTCTTTCTCAATGGGCACATACTGTTACGAATCCCACAGCCTGCTCCGTGTGAACCCCCTAAAACTCAGGCTAGTGAGGTCTTCCACCAATAACAACCGCCCGTTGTTCCCTTAGAACTATAAAATGTTCACCGCTACTTAGGCGGCCGCCTGGTCTAATAACGCGGGGTTATAGAGGTTCACATGGAAATACAATGGGATCCAATGGAGAGAGGAACAACTGGAACAGGAACTGATATCCAGGAGACTTGAGAGTCGATGATGTGCTCAATTGATGCGGCTTTTGTAGCCAATGGTGCGGCCTGGAGCCGGTAATAGAAGAAAGAAGAAGTTGATGAGGCTTTGAGAGCTGATGGTACGGCTTGGAGCCGGTAGTAGAAGGAAGTACCCAATTGATGCGGCTCTGAGAGCCTATGGTGCGGCCTGAAGCCGATTGTAGAAGAAAGAAAGTAATTGATGAGGCTTTGAGCGCTGGTACGCAATTTGGTGTACAAGTTTGTGTACAATTTTGTGTACTTCGGCTTTGAGTGCCGGTAAGCAATTTGGTGTACAAGTTTTTGTACAATTTCACGTACTTTGGCTTTGAGAGCCGGTACGCAATTTAGTGTACAATTTCATGTACTTCGGCTTTGAGAGCCAGTACGCAATTTAGTGTACAAGTTGTGTACAATTTCATGTACTTTGGCTTTGAGAGCCGATGGCATCATGGAAGCTGCTGGTGCAGCCAGAGAACCGTAGGAGAGACAGGTTAGCCGATGGCAGCACGGAGGCTGCTGGTGCGGTCAGATAGCCGTAGGAGAGACAGGTGAGCCGATGGCAGCACGGAAGCTTCAGGTGCGGCCAGAGAGCCGTAGGAGAGACAGGTGAGCCAATGGCAGCATGGAAGCTGCTGGTGCGACTGAGCCGAGTGGACCTACAGGAACGCTATAGTCGGCGAGACGGCAAAAGTCCAATGTGTACAAATAGGAAGACCGCCCAGTCACGCAGTGCCACGTATAGCATGTGACATCCTGAGGCGCGCCGATCTCCTAGTAACTGAGAAAACCGGAACAGCAGCGTCATGTAACGGTGAACTTATGGAGGGAGACAAATCATGACCGCGACTTGTAACTCATACCCATGTTACCTATTTGGGGATTGAATTATCTGCTCACCCGTCTCATCTTTATACGTATAGTATACTTCCCATTATTCCCATCAGTATACGTCCCATCAGTCGGAGCTCAATCTTTGTCAAAGCCTTCATCTTAATTTTTTAGAGTGTTGCAATTTGATAAAAATGGCCAGTTTCCCAAAATGTTTAATATGTGTTACAGATGACCCCTTCCTCTTCTCACAGAACATGATTTATCTCACCTTAATGGACTTATTTCCAGATTTTTGTGGAACAATAAAAAACCTAGATTTAACTTCCGCAAATTATCTCAGCAGCCGTAGAGTGGAGGGATTAATTTACCTGATATCAAGCAATACAATCTGGCCTGTCTCCTCCGCTTTGCCATTGACTGGATTTGTGGCTGTAATATTTATACAGATGTTGCACTAGAATCACAACTATGTTCCCCTCTCTCACTTAACTACGCCTTACATGCACGCCTCTCTACACTCAAATCACTTCATTTAGATAATACTCTACTTTCCACTCTACAGGCCTGGAAATTGGTTAGGAAAACACAATCTCAATTATGCACATTCCTTATTTCTTCCTTTGGTAGGAAATATGGAATTTCAAGATGGCACTGCATCCTTACCTTTTATAACTTGGCCCTCTCTGGGTATTTCCACTCTTAGACAGTTATTGGGTTCCCCCACAACACCACTTACTGATCCTGAAGCTATGAAAAAGTACATTCTTAGGCCTCAACATAGGTTTCCATACTTTCAAGTTGTACGTTACTTGAAATCCATTCTTCCACAGTTAAATCCACAAGACTTTGTAAATTCCTTTGATGATCTTGTCCAGTTTGGCTCATACTCTATCTCCACTATATATGCTCGAATGAGAATCGAACTAGATACAGAAAGTGAGCTTCCAGGGATTAGCAAATAGGCTACTCAATTACCATCCCTCTCTCCCACTGATATCCTCAATACTTTTTATTTGAACCTTAAGCTCATTCCAGCTAGTTCCTATCAGGAAATGGCATATAAAATATTACATAGAACATAAAAGACGACATCTGATTGGTCTTTCTGAAGATGCCAATTGCCCCAAGTGCTTAGCTCTGCAGGCATATTTTAAGCATTGCTTTTGGGATTGCCAATACATCTAACAATTCTGAAAAGACTTGACTCATTATGGTAATACCACTTTTGGTATATCATTCCGTTTCACTGTACCTTGGGCAATATTTGGCTATTTAGCTGACCAACCTGATATTCCCTGGGTTGATAAAAAATTATTACTACTTCTAGCGGCAGTTGGCACAAAAGCTAACCTTTAACAATGGATCCATGATTCTACACCCACATGGTCACTCCTAGACTCCTCTTTTTATTCACCATGGAACTGGCTGGAGACAACTCTGAATAAAGAGACACTAATGTTCAAATTATTTCAATGTTGGTGCAAATATATTCAGACGTTCCCATTGTCTATTAAACTAGATCTGGCGTTGCTTCCAGCATACCTCCTGGTTCTCTTATCAGCTACTGGCTGATCAAAACCCCATTACTCTTTAACCCTTCTTTAGACAACCTTTCTTTCTTGTATTTCATCTTTATCCTTTTTCTCTACATACAGTCAGGTCCATAAATATTGAGACATTGACAGAATTTTCAGATTTTGGCCTCTATTCACCACCACAATGGTTTTGAAATGACACAAACAAGATGTGCTTTAACTGCAGACTTTCAGATTTCATTTGAGGGTAATTACATCCAAATCGGGTGAACGGTGTAGGAATTACAACAGTTTCAATATGTGCCTCCCACTTTTTAAGGGGCCAAAAGTAATGGGACTATCGACTCAAAAGCTATTTCATGGACAGGTGTGGGCTATTCCCTCGTTATTTCATTATCAATTAAGCAGGTAAAAGGTCTGGAGTTGATTCTAGGTGTGACATTTGCATTTGGAATGAGTTGCTGTCAACTCTCAATATGAGATCCAAAGAGCTGTCACTATCAGTGAAGCAAGCCATCATTAGGCTGAAAAATCAAAACAAACCCATCAGAGAGATAGCAAAAACATTAGGTGTGGCCAAATCAACTGTTTGGAACATTCTTAAAAAGAAAGAACGCATCGGAGAGCTCAGCAACACCAAAAGACCCGGAAGACCACGAAAAACAACTGTGGTGGATGACAAAACAATTATTTCCCTGGTGAAGAAAAACCCCTTCACAACAGTTGGCCATATCAAGAACACTCTCCAGGAGGTAGATGTATATGTGTCAAAGTCAACAATCAAGAGAAGACTTCACAAGAGTGAATATAGAGGGTTCACCACAAGATGCAAACCATTGGTGAACCACACAAACAGGAAGACCAGATTAGAGTTTGCCAAACAACATCTAAAAAAGCCATTACAGTTCTGGAACAACATCCTATGGACAGATGAGACAAATATCAACTTGTACCAGAGTGATGGGAAGAGAAGAGAAGGAAAGGAACTGCTCATGATCCAAAACATACCACCTCATCAGTGAAGCATGGTGGTGGTAGTGTCATGGCGTGGGCATGTATCGCTGCCAATGGAACTGGTTCCCTAGTATTTATTGATGATGTGACTGCTGACAAAAGCAGCAGAATGAATTCTGAAGTGTTTCGGGCAATATTATATGCTCATATTCAGTCAAATGCTTCAGAACTCATTGGACGGCGCTTCACAGTGCAGATGAACAATGACCCGAAGCATACTGCAAAAGCAACCAAAGAGTTTTTTAAGGCTAAAAAGTGGAATGTTATGCAATGGCCAAGTCAATCCCATGACCTGAATCCGATTGAACATGCATTTCACTTGATGAAGACAAAACTGAAGGGGAAAATGCCCCAAGAACAAGCAGGAACTGAAGACATTTGCAGTAGAGGCCTGGCAGAGCATCACCAGGGATGAAACCCAGCGTCTGGTGATGTCTATGTGTTCTAGACTTCAGGCTGTAATTGCCTGCAAAGGATTTGCAACAAAGTATTAAAAAGTGAAAGTTTGATTTAGGATTGTTTAGTTTGTCCCATTACTTTTGGCCCCTTAAAAAGTGGGAGGCACATATTGAAACTGTTGTAATTCCTACACCGTTCACCCGATTTGGATGTAATTACCCTCAAATTAAATCTGAAAGTCTGCAGTTAAATCACATCTTGTTTGTTTCATTTCAAAGCCATTGTAGTGGTGAATAGAGGCCAAAATCTGAAAATTCTGTCAAAGTCCCAATATTTATGGACCTGACTGTATATCCTTTGACTATCCTCTGTCCTTCCTATTTTTAGTTTTATTTTTGATTTGTCCCATGGATGGATCGGCGACTCATGGGTCTCGGGTAAGAACCTGTTGTGCTAGTTATTTGTAAATTTGTTTTATGTCTTTTTCTTTTTATTATTTGTATTACACTAATTAAGACTACTTGCCAGTCATTTCATTTTTCTTGGATTGATATGTTAGAGATTCAATATCCAACTTCTTATATGATATATTGAATTTATATATCCCATTTAAGATAGTCACATAACTTTGCCTCTGTCTACAAATATATTAATCTATATTGTTTTTACAAAAAAATTTAAAAATGTTTGGCTTTACTTTAGGGACTATGGCCCTCATTCAGAGCCGTACGCTCTGAGCAGAGCGCACGCTCTGCATGAGGGCCGGGCTCCATTTTCATGGAGCGTCCTCCTGGACGCTCGTATAGCTGTGGGTCACCACCCACAGGCTATACGAGCGTGCATTTTGATGGCCGCGATGGTCGTGACCATCGCGACCATCTAAATTGCGAGCCGGAGCCTGCGGTTGAGGTTTTCAACCGCAAGCTCCGGAGTGATTTTGGCTCTATCAGAGCCAAAATCACTCCCACTGACATCACTAGTGATGTCAGTGGGCCGGCTTCTGACGGGAGGCGTTCCCGTGGGAACGCCCCCGTCAGGGAGGCACGCCCCCGGCACGCCCACCAAAGGGGGCGTGCTGTCAATCAACATTGACAGCACGCCCCCTTTGATCAGACACAACGAGCGAAGGAAAGTCCTTCGCTCGTCGTGTCTGGCGCATGCGCACGACGGAGCTCCCTCCGTCGTGCGCATGCTCAGTGCAGACCATCGACCCACTTGCGAGCGGACAGCCGCTCGCGAGTGGGTCTGAATCAGGCCCTATGAGCCTCATTCAGAGGTGGTCGGAGGATGCAAGCGGTCGCTCAGAAACCGGGCGGCCACTGGCATCCTGACCGCCCGCCTCTGTTACGGTCGTTAGGCTGTGGGTTAACACCCACAGCTCTAACGACCGCTCGGGTGATGGTCGCGATGGTCAGAGACCATCGCGACCATCGGGGCTTACGACGAGACCCTAGGGTAGGGTCTCACTTGTCGTAAGCCCCGGAGAGCTTCTGGCTCTGTCAGAGCCAGAAGCTCTCCACTGACATCACTAGTGATGTCAGTGGGGCCTCCCCCAAACGGCAGGCGTTCCCATGGGAATGCCTCCGTTTGGGCTGCCACCCCCCCGGCCCGCCTTCCAAACGGGGCGAGCTGTCAATCAACATCGACAGCTCGCCCCCTTTGGAAAGAGACCCGCTACGACCGGCGCTGTCGGTCGTAGCGGGTCTCACGCATGCGCACGAGGGAGCCGGCTCCCTCATGCGCACTGGCAAAACATCGAGGCGGCCGTGCGGTCCTATTTCCCCTCCATTTATCCCTATATATTTTTACATATTACTATTTTTTTCTTGATTATACAACTTCGTCTACATATATTCTTTATTGTACTATGCAAAGCTTTAATAAACATATTTTGGAAAAAAACACAAATCTATCTGTAAAACACGGCTGAACACACATATACAAGTCAATACACTATCGAACCTGTATCTATACACCCATTGTGAAAAAATATAAAAAAAATGGCAATTCACGCAAACCATACGTTTAAACATTTTTATTACACATTCACTCACCCTACATACTACTCCCTGGTGCCATGTAGAATACGGTCTTTAGAAAATAACAGACTACTTTGCCAGGAGCCCACAGCACTGTAGTAAAACAGGAATTTAATAATAGTACTGAGTATAGTGTTTTTCTCTTCTCTATCAAGCAGTTAAAATACATATAATCGGACAGTCCTCATCCCTTACCTCAGACGGCAGCATTTCATCCATGATTTTTCCAACATTACCTCTCACAAAGTTTTATCGTCAAGTTTTCCGTGGTGAGTATATTACATTTCTAAGTTAGCATCCCAGAAGGGTAGTTCATACAGACCAGAGTCCTCTTTTGTTACACTGAAATTCTCTCTCAGTACCTGTGTTTCCACATCCTTCTCTTCCAGTGCAGTCTCTTACCTTTCTAGTTCTCTTTGATTACTTGCTCAGAGAGGAATGTCCTTTCCCAAGATAAGTAAATATGGTAACCTTGGCATCTACTACCCTGTTTGTTCCTTTTCTGTAACTGGTAACTAGTAAAAAGGTACTGTCATATTCTGCTGTCTGTCATGCAATACCTGCATGCTCTTTCGATAAGAAAAGTATTCATTGAGAGACTGGCCAGACAATATGGTCATTGAGCTTATGACAGCAATACCTGGAGTTGTCACCAGAGAAGCAGCTCCCAGCGTTATAGTCTGAAAAATGTGCAAGTGCAAAATAAGAGGACCTGTCTAGGTCTCTAACATACCCTCTTCCCTTTTAAAAAGGGAACTTTCCTTGCACTCATTGCTAGGTGATTAAGTTCTGATCCCAGAGACTGCCCTGAACCTGTCTTATACCTGATCAATTACCTCTGATAACCAGGGCTCTACAAAACCCGGGGGCCAGGTCGCCATGGTGACCAGATTTGGTTGCCTGGCGATCAGATTTTCAGGAACCCCCGGGCCCTGAAGTGCAGACCACGAGCGCAGTCCACACTACAGAGTAACAAACACACAGCCACCAGCGGCAGATGTATGTTTGTTATAGCAGCCGATTAGAGTCTGTCAGACTCTCATTGGCTGCTGCGTCGTCCACAGAGTGAGCCGGCTGGAGCTCACTCATGAGCTCCGCCTTCCAGCTCACCCCGCAGCAACGTCTCTCCCATAATGCAGAGCGGCCAGGAGGAGTGGACAGTGGCGGTCGTCGGCAGGAGCTTGGATCAGGTAAGTTGCATTTTCTTTTTTTTTAGGGGGCACTGCGTAGGGGGGGTGGCTGCTACTGGGCACACTGTGGGGGCACTGCGTAGTTTGGGTGGCCGCTATTGTGGGGCACAGCATAGGTGGGGGTGGCCGCTACTGGGGACACTGTATGGGGGGGCCACTACTGGGGCACTGTACAGGGTGGGGCCGCTACTGGGGGCAATGCATAGTGGGGACTACTACTGGGGTTACTGCATAAGGGGGACTGCTATTGGGGGCACTGTATAGGTGGGACTACTACTGGGGGCAATGCATAGGGGGGACCACTTCTAGGGGCACTGATTAAAGGGGCACTACATAGGGGGACCACTACTGGGGGCACTATAGATGGGGACCACTACTGGGGGCACTGCATAGGGGGGATGGCCGCTACTGGGGGCACTGTATAGGGGGGCGGCCGCTACTGGGGGCTCTGTATGGGGGTGTGTGGCTGCTACTGGGCACTGTATAAGGGGGGGTGTTACTAGAGCACTGTATAGGGGGGCGCTGCTAAGGGCAATTCATAGTGAGGACTACTACTGGGGGCACTGCATAGGGGGACTACTACTGGGGGCACTGCAGAGGGGGGACTACTACTGGCGGCATTGCAGAGGGGGGACTACTACTGGTGGCATTGCATAGGGGGACCACTACTGGGGGAACTGCATATGGGTGCCCAAAGCATATTCTTGAATCTGGGCCCACCACTCTCTAGCTCGGCTACTGCCGGCGGTGGCTTTGCTTGGCCGGGGTTTTTTGGCTGTGGAGTGGTGGTCTTTCTGGGTTTGGTTGCCTGGAGAGGCGGGTTAGCTGCACAATAATGTGGATCTGGCTCCTACACTTTCATCCTGGCTCCTAGGTTTTAGAAAAATGTGTTAAGCCCCACGATGTCAACAGGAAGAAGCAGATAACTTTCACTGTCTATGGGCATGCCCAATAGTTAAACATTTTTGGTATCAGATTCGTAGATATGCAGAGACAAAATTTGTAAACTACGTCCCTTTTACTCCTGAGTGGGCAATATTGGGGGTTTTTGACCCAGAACAGCGTATGACCTCAGATAGTAAGAGATTACTGTTGATCATGAGTGTGGCAGGCAAGAAAACCATACTGCAGGGTTGGTTGGATAGCTCACCTCCTCAATGGTCTCTGTTTATGACAACATTATATTTTATTTTCAAAATGGATTGGGTAGAAACTATCATACCAAAAGAAAAAAGGGCGGAACGTTTCTTTTCCCTATGGGAAACGTACATAGACACACTTCCACTCACCACAAGAAAACAAATACATTATAGTTTGAGGAATACCACATGGTATCTCACAAGACTGGCGGTAGGTGATCCTCCAATAAATATAACCTAGAAAGGTGGGTTAGGCCGTTTTTCTCTCCAGGTCCCCAGGATAAAATAAAAATAAATAAATATATTTGAATAACCACTAATCAAACAATAATTTTGTACTGATTTGTTTTTTTAAATAGATATATGCAGAAAACAAAATTATAGATTTATTCTCAAGTTTGTGGGATATATGTTGAATTGTATGATTTACCATTATATATGAATAGAATTTGTTTCTGTATTACATTTTATTATGTATGACTGTATATCAAGTGATGTTTGAAACAAAAATGTTTCTTGTTTTATATGCACAATGTCTCAATAAAAATATTTGTTAAAAAAAAAAAAAATGTGTTAAGCCCTGTGATAAGCTGTGTACTGACCTGTCTTGCTTTTGGATTTTGAGAGGATGTTTAACCTGTCCTGACCAGGCTTGCGTTTGGATTCTAAGGAGACCGAATCTGGTTTGTTTATAAGACTTGCCTTCATTACCTTTATTCAGTTACTTCTGCTCTACCAGTATACCAGACATGCATTGCCAACAGACATCCTAATGCAACCTCTGAAACATGTGAGCAATACATCTTACTCCTATTGCCCATACATTGTAATTTTGGATTCCTGCTACTGGTGTTAATATTGTGATATTAGGTTATTATTCCTGCTTGTAACAGGTGCTATACAGAGAACCTGAAACTTAGGTACAGTCACAGTGCTGGAGACCATGGTAAGTTTGCTTACAGAATCCACTAAGGCCGACACCACTTATGTTGTTTTAGATACATTTCCACACTGAAAACATTCTGGCATAGTTACTTCTCCTGCCGTCACCTTTTCCATTATGACATCTCCCTCCATAAGGGTTTCCAGGCCATTTACATGCTGTCTTGGACATGTCATGGACTTAGCAGAACACTAGTGGCTTAACTATCATCTGCATAGCTTCAACCCTTTCCAAAGTCATGGTATTTTCATCAAATGTTTGTCAGTCTCTATGCTGGATTCACCTCTGAAACCTTCGATCCAGACCTTGGGTGAAATTGTCTATAACTGGAATCTTCAATGTGCACTGTTGGATTAGATTCTGGTTTAAGCCATTTCTTAAGCACTTCAGACAAATCTGACAGCTCTGACCCAGCCTGTTTATCTATTTTTAGAAAAACTAATAATGAAATGGTTGGGCTCTTCTGGGGTCTGTGTCTGCCATTGAAGCTATAACCTCCCACTTTAAATATTGATGGTCCAACACCACATCTAAATTCACAAATAAGATGCTAACATCTTCCCCCAAATCTCTGGCTGCCATTAGAGGCGGCTCAAGGGATGGGCTGGCAGGACTATCTCCTGGCCGCTGTAGTATGGGAAAGGGCAGCCACAGTCACCCCGGCCACTCTGCAGTCTCCATTGTGACCAGCTTCACATCCTTGTCTGTGCAGCTGCTTAGCTGCCTCCTCTCTGCTCCATCCCACCCGCTGCTCCATCCTGCAGCTCCGTCTTCCCTCTTTGTCCTTGCTGCAGCTGCTGCCTGCCTCTCCTTCCCGCTTTCGGGATCACCAACACACCCTGAATCTCTGATGCTCGCTGAGCTGGAAGTGCAGAGAGTGCAGAGCTCATCAGACATACTGGGCCAACCCAGTGATGAGGTAAGTGTATTGAGTGTGGCATTGATGTAATGTTGCTCATACTCTGGCTAGCATGTGGGGACACGTGGCATATTTGGGGCACAATTGAAGAACACAGTGAAACTATAACAAAATCTGTGGGTATTGTAACTGGTATAAGATAGCTGGGACACTTGGTAGAGGGAAACATGTGTGGTCAGCATGTGGTACAGTGAATGGCATGTAAAGGACGTATGGCATAGCAACAGGCAAGGGCTAGGCCGGGGGCAGAATGCAGATACAATTTGAGCTCTGGAGGGCTGCCAGCTGCCTGCAGTCGCACGCTCACAACATACATGCCATGTTCTGTCAGTCTCCCAACCACAGCAGTCATGTATATGTAGATTGTGCATATTATGGGGGTAGTTAACTGCAAACCTTCACTTATTACATATATATATTAGGGATGTGCAGGCTCGGATTAGTTCGGATTTTCCCGCCAAATTCAGATTTTTCCCGCTAAAAATCAGGTCTCAGAAAGAGGCAAAACATCATCTTTCATGGACAAACATCATCTTTCATGGACTTTTGTCCAGGAAATATATATATTATATAATACTGTGCAGAAGTTTTAGTCAGGTGTGGAATAAATGCTGCAAAGTAGGAATGCTTTCAAAAATAGAAGTATTAGTAGTTTATTTTTATTAATTAACAAAATGCAAAGTGAATGAACAGAAGAGAAATCTAAATCAAATCAATATTTGGCGTGACCACCCTTTGCCTTCAAAACAGCATCAATTCTTTTAGGTACACTTGCACAAAGTCCGGGATTTTGCCGAATTACAGTGGTGACTCCAGGGGTGGGGCTGCAGCGCAGTCCAAAATTCAAATAGGGGAGCCACACCAACTGCCAGTGAGCCCCATCCATCTATGGACCATATAGAATTAGCGACGAAAAGCCATAATCGTCGAAAAAGTTTTGCCTATTGCCGCTTTTCGTCTGTTCGGAACTTACCTCCAAATTCAATTTTAGGCGGAATTCGCCTAAGCGGAAACTCAATGCAATGTAATAGGCAAAAAAGTATCTCCTAATGGTGCATACACAGGGAACGAATGATAACGATATTGTTGTACGATCTCCTGGGTGTGCTGGATGTTCGATATCGAACATCCAGTACACCATGAACCCACCAACGATGGCCGCTGGTCCCTATAGTAACCTGGTCGATATCGACCAGGTAGGCCTGCATGCACGGGCGATGGACGATATCGTTATCGTCCGTACTTGCCCGTGCATCGCAGGTCGTTGGTCACCTAAAGAAGCACGATATGAACATATAGTTATCGTTCACATAGTTTATTTTAATAGTACCGTGTGTACTCACCGTAAGAATAGCAGGTGAAAAGAAGTGCAAAATCTTTATTTTGGGGTGCAAACGTGGGGAAACGACCCAGAACACTTGGCACAGTCCCCCAAAGGACAAATCTGGCAAAAAAAAACCCTAAGAACACCCCAAAAAAGTACTTTAATTTCTGGGGTGAAAAAGTAAAAAGTGGGGACAAGCATAAAACCCAGCAAAATAGACTTATTGGGGGTCTGCAAGGATGGGTCAGCTGTTTTTAGGATTGCAGGTGCATGCCACAGGTACGTTTTCGACATTTTTTAAAAGTTCACTTTAGAGACATAAAAATATGCTAGCACCCATTATCAAGTAAATTTGGCTGGAGTACTTGTTTTCACCAAAAAATACTGCTTTATGCCATTCTTCACCACTTTTTGCTAATAAGCAATTTAAACAACTGAAGTACACCAAACACTTTTAATAGGGCTATTAGTACACATGTACATTGATTTCCCCAATTCTGACAGTATTTTCTGGGTGTTCCGCATTCGCCACTTTCCGTTTTCGCGTGTTTAGGAATTGAATAGGGTGAAAAGCGGGGACACGCACGAAAAGTTTTCTGACTTTTTGCCTCTAATTGAATACGGTCCTATGTTTGGCAGCTTTTGAAATGACAGTTGGTGTGGCTCCCCTATTTAAATTTTGGACTGTGCTGCAGCCCCACCTTTGGAGCCGCCACTGATGATAAACCAATCATACTGTACCAAACAAGTGATAATAATCATAATTTTCAAGATGTGTTCTTCAAGCTCTTTTGAAGAAGCACAAAAAAATGGGCAACGTTGAGGACCGTAGACGCAGAGTTCGGCCAAGGAAACTTTGTGCATCAGTTCAAAGACACATCATGCTTACTTCAAAATGTCCAGCAGTGCCATCAGCTCAGAACTGGCAGAAACCAGTGGGACCCAGGTACACCCATCTACTGTTCGGAGAAGTCTGGCCAGGAGTGGTTTTCATGGAAGAATTGCAGCCAAAAAGCCATACCTTCGACGTGGAAACAAGGCCAAGTGACTCAACTATGCATGAAAACATAACTGGGGTGCAGAAAAATTTCACCAGGTGCTCTGGACGGCATTGGTATGAAATACCGACAGTCGGGATCCTGTAGGTCAGAACGCCAGGATCCCAACAGGGTTAACATACCGACACTTGTTGGTCGGTATGCTAACCCTCCCTCTTTGGTGCCTAACCCTAACCCCCAATTGTGCCTGAGCCTAACCTCCCCACACCCTAAACCTAACTCTCCCCCCTTAGTGCTTAACCTTAGCCCTCCCCATAGTGCCTAACCCCTAAACCTAACCCTACCAACCCCGCTACTTACCTTCGGCATCCCGGCGGTCCGGATGCTGGTGCCCGGAATATGACTGGTGTCAGTATTCTGGCATGCTAACAAATACAGGAAGGCACTTATCCATCGTGCGACACCATCAGGGAGGCGTTTGAGTGGCTCCAAATTTCACCCGCAATAAAGTTTTGCATGCCGGACTTTCCGCCGACATCGTGTGTTTTGGACGTAGAAACTTAACATGCGCACTCCCGCTATTCACCCTATTCAATTCCAAACCACGCGAAAACGGGACCCATGAAATGTGAAACAGACTGAAAGTGGTCAGAAGTGGGGAAATCAGCCTGAGCCCCCCAAAAAGATGCACTAACATTGGGGATTAATATAGATGAGTACTAATAGTCCTAATAAAGCTATTTTGGGTACGTACGTTTTGACAATTGCCTGCTATTAGTGTCCTTATAAAGTGGTGAAGAATGGCATTAAGCAGTATTTTTTGGTGAAAATAAGTAGTCCTGTCAAATTTGGGGTACTTGAAAATGGGTGCTAGCATATTTTAAAGTCTCTAAAGTGAAGTTAAAAAAACCCATAAAAAGCGCACCTGTTGCAAGTAGGTTTAGGCACTAACGGGGGATGTTAAGGTTAGGCACTAGGGAGGATACAGTTAGGTACCCCTAAAGGTGGGTTAGAGGGGGAAGAGGGGAGGGTTAGCTATACTTACCTCCGCTGTCCGGATTTCCTCCCTTCGGCCAGCCGCTGTCGGGATTTGCTATACAGCCGCCGGCAATACAATCCCATTCCATCGAGTCTGTCTGGGATAACATGAAGAGGCAGAAAGATTTGAGCAAGCCTACATCCACAGAACTGTGGTTAGTCCTCCAAGATGTTTGGAACAACCTCCGTGCCGAGTTCCTTCTAAAACTGTGTGCAAGTGTACCTAGAAAAATTGAAGGCAAAGGCTGGTCACACCAAATATTGATTTGATTTAGATTTCTCTTCTGTTCATTCACTTTGCATTTTGTTAATTGATAAAAATAAACTATTAACACTTCTATTTTTGAAAGCATTTTTACTTACTATATATGCAGTGCATCCGGAAAGTACAGTATTCACAGCGCCTCACTTTTTCCACATTTTGTTATGTTACAGCCTTATTCCAAATTCATTTTTGTCCTCAAAACTCTACACACAATACCGCATAATGACAACGTGTAAAAAGTTTTTTTGAGATTTTTTTTAATTAAAAAATAAAGAAATCACATGTACATAAGTATTCACAGCCTTTGCTCAATACTTTGTTGATGTTGTCCTAAAGCCTCTCTTGTGATATCTTGGCTGTGTGCTTAGGGTCGTTGTCCTGCTGAAAGATGAACCGTCGCCCCAGTCTGAGGTCAAGAGTGCTCTGGAGCAGGTTTTCATCCAGGATGTGTCTGTACATTGCTGTATTCATGTTTCCCTCTATCCTGACTAGTCTCCCAGTTCCTGCCGCTGAAAAACATGAGTGGTGCCTGGTTTCCTCCAAACATAACGCCTGCCATTGGCGCCAAAGAGTTCAATCTTTGTCTCATCAAACCAGAGAATTGTGTTTCTCATGGTCTGAGAGTCCTTCAGGTGCATTTTGGCAAACTCCAGGCAGGCTACCATATGCTTTTTACTAAGGAGTGGCTTCCATCTGGCCACTCTACCATACAGGCCTGATTGGTGGATTGCTGCAGAGATGGTTGTCCTTCTGGAAGGTTCTCCTCTCTCCACAGAGGAATGCTGTAGCTCTGATAGAGTGACCATCGGGTTCTTGGTCACCTCCCTGACTAGGGCCCTTCTCCCCCGATCGCTCAGTTTAGATGGCCGGCCAACTCTAGGAAGAGTCCTGGTGGTTTCAAACTTCTTCCAATTCCTTGGACTTCATTCTTGGTTTGTGCTCTGACATTCACTGTCAAGTGTGGGACCTTACATAGACAGATGTATGCCTTCCAAAATCATGTCCAAACAACTGAATTTACCACAGGTAGACTCCAATTAGGCTGTAGGAACATCTCAAGGATGATCAGTGGAAACAGGATGCACCGGAGCTCAATTTTGAGCTTCATGGCAAAGGCTGTGAATACTTATGTACATGTCATTTCTTAATTGTTTTTTTTTTTTATTGTGCAAAAAAACTTTTTACACTTTGTTATTATGGTTTACTGTGTGTAGAATTTTGAGGACAAAATTAATTTATTCCAATTTGGAATAAGGCTGTAACATAACAAAATGTGGAAAAGTGAAGCGCTGTGAATACTTTCCGGATGCACTGTAGGTGTGTACGCGCATGATCGGCACTGTGGTTGTGACGTTTGATCATGAGTTGGATCGATTGAACAATCGCATGAAAGCTGATTGTATAGATGTGTACCTAGCTTAAATCTTGGATAGTTTTGATTCTGTTATGCGGTTTAGTCAAGGCTTTGTGTGTGTGTACTGTACTGTTATTCATTGCAATTACCAACTTGCACTGTTACGCTTATCCTAGGAAGGCCCACCGAAGTTGGTGCTCTCTGCATTCAAATTCACTCTGTGACTGCCGGCAGTAGTCATCGGGACTCATGCTCAGTGTGACTCGGACACATGTGCAGTACAAAATAAATTGGTCAACTGATCAAACATTGATACTGCATCCACCCCTGAATCAGGCCTTAAGTTACACTTATTTCTCTCTGTTGACAGGTCAGGATTTAGCCTGGGCTTCACTTCTTTATGACAGTATTGGCCCCAATATGGAAAATTCCAAAGATTTAATTATATATATATATATATATATATATATATATTCCAAAGATTTTATTATAAAAATGACAGTAGCTGATTGATTGGTACTTTATCTTTCTCCACTTTATCTCTCTCCAATGCTTAGTGCATCTACCCCTTAGCTCCATACAGCAGTATTTCCACATTTTGTATAAGTGAGTTGTTCTGTTTGTATTCCTTTTAATTTTTTGTAATTATTTTGTGTATTAATTTGTGTCTCTGTTCTGTAATAATTTTTTGTATTTGATGCATTGTAGAAATTTTCTACTCACATTAATGTTAGTGTGTTTTCTGGCATTCTTTCCAAGTACCGATATGCCTGTAAGATTGTTAAGGGCTATGCTATATACATATACACGTGTGACCTTATTGTTCTGAAAATCAATCATTGTGTAAAGTAGAATCTAAGGGCTTCTTGATCTAAACCCTTGATGTTGGTTGTTGAATGGTGTTATTTACTGAAAGTGCTAAAGTGACAATTAACTACAACCAGCGGTTTCAGATTGAGGTATCGGGGAACTAACTGTTCGGGACAGTTATGTTCAGAAATATTCTTTAGTATTAAACAATGAATGATACAATATGTATGAAGATAAACAGAAATATTAATTAGAAAATCCTTCATATATGTAGTAATATTAGTTCTATAGCAACCTGACACCTTTCCAAATGGAATATTTCCTCTAATAACTCTCCCCTCAATATTTCTAGATTAAGTACATGACTAACTTAAACCCCATTCTTAACCATGGAGTAAAATAGTACAATCCTATATTATAAATCCTAGTCCTCATACACCCTTCACTAAGTCTATACACATCAGAGGCGGATCTAGCGGCGGTGCAGCCGGTGCCTTGCACCGGGGCCCGCTGTGGTGCAGGGGCCCATAGCCACCTGCATTCTACAGCGCCGCCGCCGACCCGTTCCCCTTTAAGAAATTGGATGGAGCTGGAGCGGGCCGCTCCAGCCGCTCCGGCTCCACCATGACACGCACCCACAGTAACCACCGCCAGCGCCGCCCCTGTGTTGAGATGGCGCGCGTGACGTCATGACGTTACGCGCGCTGCTGGAGACTTGGAGAGCAGCGCCGGGGAAGAAGTGGACGCTGATGGAAGGTAAGTGAGTGAATTATTTATTTAACCACTAACTGTCAGTGGTTAAATCCTGGGCGGGCAGCAGGAGGGGGTTGCGGGCAGCGTTAGGGGGTCTGACAAAAAAGGGGGCATCAGGGGCGTGGTTCATTGCGCTGGTGGTGAAAAAAAAAAAAGTCAGTCTGGGCAGGGGGCACTGTGCGCAGCTCTGTAGCGGTGGCCGGCGGAGGTGGAAAAAAAAAAGGGTGGTAGAAGGAGGGGTCAGTATTGCGATGGTGCGTGTTGCTGAAAAAAAAAGGCTGGGCAGTGGGGGAGGGGGGTGTTGCGGCAGAGAGATTGGATTTAATGACGGGTAGTGAGGTGGTGAAAATCAAAAGGCTGGGCAGCAGGTTACGGCAGAGACTGGATTTAATGATTGGGGGGGAGTGAGGTGGTGAAAAACAAAAGGCTGGGCAGCAGGGGAGGGCAGAGACTGGATTTAATCACTAAGGGGGGCAAGTTGGTAAAAAATAAAAAGCAAGGCAGAGTACTGGTACAGTCAGACAGTAACCTTTAAATAGTCAAAAAATAGGTATGTTGTTCCACTGGAAAATTAATTAAATCATTGGCAAAATAAATAAAGTGGAGGTGCTCCCATGAGAGTAGAATTGAGTAAGTGAACAAGAGGAAAGAAATATTCTCTTGGTTGGGGGTGAAGCAAAACTCAAAGGAACCTCACATCATGTCACTGCCCAGTGTCGGACTGGGGCATGAAGTGCCCAGAGGGGGAATGCAGTGGCAGGGGCCCATGCTTAGAAGCTTGGCCAATCATTACTGAATGCCTGGTCTGGGCCCCTTGATAAATACAGTATATAAAATAAATATTGGGAAATGGAGGCAGCAGGAAGGAACAGACTGAGTTGTATAGTGTAAGGAGCAGGGTCCTGCAGCAGCACAGAGTAGTGACCTGAGGCTTCTGTTACGCTGTTTGGAATGATTATTTAGGTGATTCAGAAAATGTTGCAAATTTGAAAAATAACTTTGGCTTACAGTGAACTTCAGTGGTCAAGTTATTGGAAGGTCCTGCCGCCAGCAGAAAGGATCCACCTGCCGCCAACACAGAATAGCTGCCAGCAAAAGATGGACACATCTTATCAGAACAATTAAGGTCAGTAAAAATGGGGAAGTGGCAGGGTTCTGGAGAGACACTAAGAGATGTCTCTAAATCTGCGTTTTTCAACCACTGTGCCGTGGCACACTAGTATGCTGCGAGTGGTTGTCAAGTGTGCCTCGGCGGTCAGCTCAGCGCACCTGTACTGTTCTGTATTTTATTCCTGTGGAGGCCAATGTAGTGTGTTTTATTCCTGTGGAGGCCAATGTAGTGAGTTTTATTCCTTTGGAGGCCAGTGTAGTGAGTTTTATTCCTGAGGAGGCCAATGTTGTGAGTTTTATTCCTGAGGAGGCCAATGTAGTGTGTGGTTTATTCCTGTGGAGGCCAATGTATGTGTTTTATTCCTGTGGAGGCCAATGTAGTGAGTTTTATTCCTTTGGAGGCCAATGTAGTGAGTTTTATTCCTGAGGAGGCCAATATAGTGTGTGGTTTATTCCTGTGGAGGCCAATGTATGTGTTTTATTCCTGTGGAGACCAATATGCATGCATATTTTTATGTGGGAGAAAACTTAATGTTTTTTCATTGGTCACAAACACCGCATAGCTGGATACTGTGCCATGGCAATTTTAAAATCTTGTGTAGTGTGCCTCGAGTTGAAAAGGTTGAAAATCACTGCTCTAAATGGTATGGAGCACCTATGGGGTTAGGAAGGAACTGGCAGCACTACTATGAGGCATTTTAGAAACTGAAATTGACAAATTCCGCAATTATAATATGTCCCTAAAGTGTAGATCTGCTCAAAGTGTATACATTTTTACACAGAGGACCCACCTGCCAACAGGACATGACACCCATCTGCCACTAGCACAAAATAGATGGCAGCAAAAGAGTGAGATTTCATATCAGAACAATAAAGGTAAGCGAAAACAGGGAATGGGCAGAGTTTTAGGGGAGACTTAGGTGTATAAGAAAAAAGGGGGAGAACAACGATAACTGCACTAGTATTGTAATGTTAATCAGAATAACATAAGGGCCCCATATTATCCTGTATATTAAACAATAATAATGATGCAAACAGAGTATTGGGGGTGCAGCTCACTGACAACTATTTAACATACAAGGGTCAGAGAGAGAACAGAGTTGTCTTTATCTGTTTTGCACTAAATGTAATTTAAAACATAACCTTTATTTTTCATTTAATCATTGCAACATGCCACAGATAAAGACAACTCTGTTCTTTCTCTCTGACCCTTGTATGGAGACGAGGTTTGTAAGGAATTGGCTACTGTTTGATTTACAGTGGGTGTCATCAACTCTAGTTTGATTTTGATCACCTTTTTCAGGAATGCCGGCTAAATCTAAAAGTGGGGTGCAAAAGCGCAAAGAAATGACGGAAGAATTAGAAAAGAGTGCCAAGCTACCAAAGATTAGCAGTTTTTTTCAACGTATTGAAATCCCTGATTCTGACAGCAACCCAAACATTAGCAATGTTGAATGTATAGACATACTGCAAGATAGTGCAGCAAGTACAAGTTCTGAAACAAGTAAAGAGCGTGAAAATCAGGATAATATTGCAGAATTGGATAGGAGTGATGTATTGTTAAATATAGATGAATCTGACAACTATACAGTAGAGGAAAATCCTGAAGAAAGTGTACAGGAAGCAAATATCCTACAGATCGAGGAGATTTTCAATCAGATATCACAGACAATAAAACAAAAAGATATATAATTTCTCAGGGATCGTGTAAGCCCAAAGGGATCTTTCCGAGAGATGAAAAGCGAGGGGTACGGTGCTTTTCTGAAATCTATTACACTATGAAAACAAAGGCCGGTGTAATCATACCTCGTGCATGGCTTTACTATTCACCTACATTAGATAGCGCATACTGTGAGCCATGTTGGCTCTTTGCTGATCGTAATACTAATGCATATAATGCAGCATGGGTGACTGGTGTGAGAGATTGGCGTCATTTAACTGACAGAATAGGTAATCATGAAAAATCCCAACAATACTTAAATGCTTGCATTGTATTTCAGCATTGGCGAATGCATGGCACTATTGATGAAGAAAATGAACGAGAGCTCTTAAAAGTAAAAAACTTCTGTAGACAAGTATTAGATCGCCTTATTAATGTAACGTTAACAATGTCAATGTGTAATCTCCCTTTCAGAGGGCATAGGGAAGTTTTAGGAGATGTTAATAGTGGAAATTTTCTGTCAATTGTTGAACTTCTTGCAAAGTATGACCCAGTTTTGAAGCAGCTAATTAGTATGCCTAAAGGCTCTGTTAGATATTTAAGTCACAAGATTCAAGATGAACTTATTGAATTGCTGGCCAAAAAGATTGAGAATGAAATTGTTGACGATATCAAAGCAGCACCTTTTTCCTCAATCATCATGGATACAACACAAGATATTTCAAAAACTGACCAACTAAGTCAAGTATTTCGTTATGTGACATTAGAAAGCAATGAGCTTTCTAATGTCACTAGTGTGAAAATCAAAGAGTCCTTTTTAGGGTTTCATGCTATATCTGATCACACAGCTGCTGGCCTTGAGAAAGAAATACTAAACTGTATTGAAGGAAAAGGTTTAGAATTATCAAAGTGCCGTGGGCAAAGGTATGATGGGGCAGCAAATATGAGCGGCGTTTATGCAGGAGTGCAGGCAAGAATAGCTCGCCGAGAACCTAGTGCAGAATATGTACATTGTGCTGCCCACAATTTGAATCTTGCCTTAAATGACTGTGTTCAGGGTATACCTGAAATAAAACAGTTCTATGCTGTGCTTGAAAGAGTGTACACTTTCTTTGGCCATAGTGTGAAACGATGGGCCATGTTGTCACAGTTGGCATCTCTCTCTGATGCTGAGATTGGCAGCAATGTTACTTTAAAAAGATTATGTCCAACACGTTGGTCTTCAAGGAATGATTTGAAATTCCGGTATATGGACATAATGAAGGCACTTACAAAAATAATTCTTTTCAGCAAGAATAAAGATGAATGTAATGAAGCTGCTGCTTTGAAAAAAATGTTAGGATGTTTTGAGTTTGTAGTACAGATAGTACTTCAAAAAAAGATTGTTGAAATAGTCAATTCTGTTTCTAAATGCCTACAGTCCAAACAAACACACTTAGAACATGCTGCAAAGCTCATTTGTAATGCAATAGAGTCACTGACACTGTTTAGAAACAATCTTGAAGAAGCTAAAAATATTGCTATAAACATGTCTGAAAAGTGGAATGTGGAGGCCAAGTTTGCATCCAAAAGGAGAATAAGAGTAAAAAAACAATTTGATGAGTTATGTGAGGATGAAAGGCTAAATGATCCAGAAAGATCCTTTAAAGTAAATATTTTCTGTGGTTGTTTGGATATTATTTTGGCACAACTGTCTAATCGTTTCAAGAGTCTGGATGCCACTGTCAAAAAGTTTAAAGCAATACTACCAAGCACACTTGTGACAGCAACAGATGACCAGCTCTATGAGGATGCTGAACAGCTAATTAAATATTTCAGTAAAGACTTTACTGGGTCTTTCTCAGAGCAATTTCTTGCTTTCAGAGCATGTTTAAAACCAGAAATGTCTAAATTATCCTCAGTGGAAGATTTGGCAAAGTTACTCACTACTGAGAATAGTGTCTTGTCATCAAGTTTTCCAGAAGTATGTACAGCTATTATCTTGTCTCTGTCCATCCCAGTAACAGTAGCAACTGCTGAACGTTCATTCTCAAAACTTAAAATAATAAAAAATTACCTACGTAGCACAATGGGACAAGAAAGACTTCAAGGATTAGCAATATTATCAATCGAAAATGAGAGGGCAAAGAACCTTCAATTAGATAAGATCATTGACGAATTTGCTGACCGAAAAGCAAGGAAGATGAACTTCAAGTCATAATATAAAGTAGATTCATTTTTGTGGATTTTTGGATGAGCAGTAATTAGTTTGTCTTTACAATTTGAATGTATTCACTCACAAAACCCCCTGAAAAAATGGGTGTAGAATCTGCTTTGTTTCCTATAGCAGTAGGTGATAGTTATATCCCAAAGACCTCAGAAACCTGGGTCCCTCTTGAAATTGTTTATGCGTAAGAGAAATGCCAACAAGGAAAACAGACTTTGTGCTAAAATTTAATATATTATTTATTGATCTTAATGTTATGTTTAATATTTATATGTGGCATTGTATATGTTTCATCTTTTTTTGTACATTTTTGGTAATTGTATGTGGTCATATTATATTGTACTGTACACATGCTTGAAAGGAAGTAAACAATGCAACAAGCTACTAATGACTCTTGTTTTTCTTCTGTAGGTTTGTGTTAGATATTGGGGTGCAGGGTGCCAGGAATGGGTAGGGGGCCCAAAGCATATTCTTGCACCTGGGCCCTCCACTCTCTAGTTCCACCACTGATACACATTAATTAGCAGTCTCTACAGAGTTGCTCAGACAACAGAAATCTCAATCTCTCCCAAAGTTGAGCAGCATGAATAGGGCACCTGTATGGATCAGTGACTAGGCTCTGGCATATTGCGGCAATATGTCTCACAAAATTGTTTCTCTTATACTGTGGCAAGTAATAGAGGGTTGCATTATTTTGTCTCACAGGTTCTCTATAATATAGGAGGTGTGAGCTAAAGATATCTCTCACTCAGTCATCTCTCTTGTGTTGCAGTAATCAATATGTCTCTCTGAAATGTCTCTTATAGTGCTGCAATCAATATGTCTCACTGAAATGTCTCTTATAGTGCTGCAATCAATATGTCTCACTGAAATGTCTCTTATAGTGCTGCAATCAATATGTCTCACTGAAATATCTCTTATGGAGCGTACACACGGTCAGATTTGTCAGACTTGTCAGATTTGTCAGATGAACGATTAAACGATTTGAACGATTTTACCAAAGTTTTGAACGATTTGAACGATTGAACGATTTTTGACTGCATTAAAATGAATGGAATCGTCCAAGTCTGACTGCAAACCCATCAGATGTCAGATATCATTATCTGACAAACGGGAACGCGCATCGTTGATCGTCCATCGTTCAGGCATGTCAGATATGAACGATTTTCCTTCAGATATGAACGACTGAACGATTTTTAAATCGTTATCGTTCATATCTGAAGGAAAAATCTGATCGTGTGTATGCACCATTATAGTGCTGCAATCAATATGTCTCACTGAATCATCTCTCTTGTGTTGAGGTCATCAATATGTTTAACTGAAATGTCTCTCTTATAGGGGATTATTTATCATTATATAGTTGTGGCATATTTGCCGAAAACACCAATTTACAAGGATATTCGGAAATATTTAGTATCACCACACTGTATGAAGGACTGCAGCAGATTTCTCCAATATCTGCTGCTGTGCCTCCATGTCCAACAACAGCAGCAACACCTATAGGTTTCTATGGGGGATGTGATGCTGTCGGAATTACCAACTTCCTGAATGCGATGGCTACCTCGCATGTGTGGTCAGGAGTCCCGGCACAGGAGTGAAGAGACTGCTGATTTGGTCCCTTCAGTACTGCGTGTACTAATTATTATATCTGGGCAGTATAATTGCATCCTGTGGGCACTAATGTCGTGTCCAGATTTCTTTGCAAATGTGATTATTGATAAATTAGCCCCATAGTACAGCAATTAATATGTCACACTGACTTCAGTGTGTGCAGAACCCCATTACAACTTGCTGACAGTAACATCCAGTCATGACCAGACCTCTGCATCATTGCCCTCAGGCATTGGATAAACCACTCCCTTTAGGTATGTAATCTAGCATTACTACACATCTATCCTTCTATCTGTGCTGCATCTTAGTAGACACTATGTCAGGTCCCACAGTGTTTTCCTCTTCCGCATTGTGCAGACACTGATTTTGCCTAGGCTATGCCCTTCGTCGGCCTGAATGGTTTCTCTCCTCAGTGTATAGGTTGCTATGGAGATGCTGTTGTAGACTGCACAGTCTGGATCACAACTAGTTAAACCTCTCTCTGCAATCTACCAACAGCAGTAATAGAGGGTTAAATTATTTTTAAGATATGCCCTTGCTTCTCTATTCCAATAAGGCATTTCACACTGTGGGGGGTGATGCTGTGTGTTGGATGCATATACACTAACAAAATAAGCACCACATTGCTGCATGTAAAAATATTGTATTTACACTCATATTCTGAGGCATAGACTTCAACTGTAGCATATCCACCAGTAGAATACAGTATGTGACAGGTTTATTTACACCCAGATACACTAACACCTTACCAGATTATAAACACATGTAAGGTTTGTTAAAATGTTTCTGCCTCAGTTCGCAATTCTAAAAACACCCCCTTACTGTACTTGGTTTGCATTTGCACGCCCCTTCTCTGGCCACCGCAAGCGCTTGGACACAGAAGTATCATATTTGAAGGACTGTTTTACGCATCAAAACAGGTGTACATCCAAAGTGGCATCAGTCCGTGTATTTTCAAATGTTCCTATTTATATAAAAGGTGTGATGATGGTCAGTCCATTCTGCTGTGTGGTATGATTTGGGTAGGCTGGTTACACTCAATAATAAATTCTTCTCGTGAAAAGTGCAAAATTTTGTGGCCAGTTTTATCAAACTTCACAGAGCTCTACTTATTAGCTACTCAAAGCTCTACATATCTATATATGTACAATAAGTGGTGTCAAACTTCTTTGGCTTAGTGTGCCACATTTTGTAATAATAAAAGTGACAAAATGTGATAAAGCTTATATATCTGGACTTAAAAATAAAATTGACAAGCTATTTAATTACTTTTTTTATTTGCATGCACCTTGTGTTCAATGCAGTGCAGATTTTATTTTACTGTTCCATAATAATTTTACTATTCAAAATCTAAAATACATCTGTATTCTGTGTCAAGTACCAATATCTCTTCATTCTTCATCTGTTTCAGGTAACATCTTTTGAGAAAGAGTTTAAAACAGTAGTTTGTTGTAGCATCTAACCTATGGTTGGAGAAACAACAAAACAATATAAAACAACTGCATTACATTCACATTTTATTTAAAAAATCAGATGTTATTTGCATTTTGTCATTTAGCATGGTGTCAGACAAGCGCTTTGGGTGAAACTATTGTTGTCATGTACTTTTCTTATCTTTTTATTCACATTCCCACTTGATAGAAAGGTGATTTGCAAATTTTTGAGTCTCCCATATCCTTCCAAATATTCCGGAATATTGAACATTCCGTAATACAGACTTTTTTTAGCGTGACTGAGAGTGAAACCTTTGCTTTTTGATGGTTCAATGTAAACAGACTTTGTTTAATGCACATAATGATTAAAAATATTGTATAACATCATCTTCAGCCTGTGTGTATAAGGTGTATATGAACCATAAATGCATTCTGTGTTTAGATTTGGGCCCTATTCCTAAGACATTTAAATATGGTATGCAAATATTCCAAAATACGGAAAAATCCAATATCCAAAATACTTCTGGTCCCAAGCATTTTGGATATGAAAAACTCAACCTGTATTATTTTAAGCTTCTTTACCCTAAACATTTTCTAATTGTTTGTCAATTTGATCGGTTTCAAGGATACACAAAGGTGGAAAACAGTCTTAAATAATTTATGCTGATTTCAGGCTTTACATCACTAAAACCTGCAGTTTCATTAAGGGTGTGTAGACATTTTATATCCACTTTATGAAGAAATCAGAAGCTGTGTCTTGTAATTTCTACTCCATCCAATAAGAATTGTGGGAAACTCAAGCTATTGTATCTTACTTTTGTGTACTGAATTCACAGGCTACTGTACTTGTGGCCATTACTTCAAATCATTCTTGCAATTAATATGGCTTTGTGGCATTTTATTTGTGGCAGATTTATTAAACTTTGCTGGTTTTTAACAATCTGATTTAGTCATTAATACCATACCTGAAGATTTGATCTTGCTTTCTTCAGCATGCCACAGGTACTTGTAACTGCATTAAGAAGACACAAACAAATGTAAAACTACTTACTAGGCTTATACAGGTAAAATGACAAAATAGTCAGTGGCCACAGTACCTGTACTTTTAGCACCATCCACAATTTACAGTGGCGCTGTACTTTTATGTCTCATACAGTATACCTAGTTACCTTCTTTTTCAGTGCCATAACTTTAACACCATAATTTAAAAAAAAAAAAAAGTTTTGAGAGGAAACCAGATTTTAATTTATATAATTTACTTTGCCTCAACGGGAGGGGGGCTGTAGTAAGCCTTGGAGAGAGATAAAGGGACAAATGTAATAAGGTGAGAGTTAAGAAAATGTGAGCGTTTTCTCACACTTTTTAAACTCACATGTTTTTCAAACTGAAAAATCTGTCACGATTTAAACTCTCATGTAGAGGTTTTCTCATTTTGAAGAAACAACTAGACCAATGTTATAGTTAGAGATGTGCGCCGGACCATTTTTGCTGGTTTTGGTTCTAATACGGCGTTTGGTTTTGCCAAAACCCTGTGACTGGTTTTGTTTTTTTCCCAAAAATGTACAAAAAAAAACTAAAATCACATAATTTGAGCCTTTTTTTGTTCCTAGAGTATTATTAAACTCAATAACATTAATTTCAACTGTTGAGTAAATTTTGACCACCTCACAATATTGTTTTCATCCAGTTTAGGCCAAAAGGTTGCACCGAGCTAGCTGGCTGACTAAACTAAGTGACAGCAGTGGGCGGCACAAACATGTGGCAGTTCAGCTTCCAAACATGGCACATCTAGGAAACAGAATGGCACTGCAGTGGCAGACAGGATGGCAGTTTAATAAATTATAACAATAATGTTTGTCGTCTACACAAAAAGACAGTCAGCAATGTCCCAAACAGCGCATAATGCAAAGAAAAGAGGTGCAAGATGGAATTGTCCCACCGACGGGAGTAATGCCGGTGTCGCACCTGCCCATTTTGATTCTTGAACGGGTGGAAGAACTATCAATGTGGCAGCACACAAAACATAAGCTCTGAACAGGAAGGGGGCAAAGGGATTATTAAAGTCACTAAAGATCTCTCATCATCGTGCTTCTGGGATTATGTATGGGAAGGCTGGGAGGGGGGAGAACATCTCCAGATACCATCACAAAATAGCCTCTCCATTTGGTGCTTGAGTTGCATCTGACCAAACATAGCTGTTATGTGCAAGGAAGCCAAGCCCATCTGTTGTAACACATTGGAATGAAAGTTTAAGAAAAAATGGCAACCAGGTTGGTAGCTACAAATCAAGGTTGAAAAATGTATGAGTATTTTGCAAGTATACCTATATGTGATTTTAGTTGAAATAAATACAGTATGAAACTAAAAAAAAAAAATAAGCATTAGAGCAGTGGCACAAACACATGGCAGTTTAAAAAAATATATGACATCTATGAAACATTTGCCACACAGCAGTGGCAGACAAGATGGCAGTTTAATTAACTATTAAATTAAAAATGTCAGTCAGCAATGCCCCAAACAGCACATAATGCAAAGAAAAGAGGTGCAAGATGGAACTGTCCTTGGGCCCTTCCACCCACCCTCATGTTGTATATAGGACATGCACAGTTTAACAAACCAATCACTTCAACGACAGGGACTGCCACTTGTGGCTGAAGTGATTGGTTTGTTTGGGCCCCCTCAAAACAAGCTACCAATGGCAGCTGACATTGCTGGCAATGATCTTTACGTACACAAACTGGCTCTACAGAGGCAAGATGTTGTTGCCACCATCATCTGATTCCTCACCCTCATCAGTGTGTACATCATCATCACACAATATTAATTCATCCCTGCAGGAATCCACCATTACAGGTACTTTCTGTATTTCTTTCTTCCTCGTGGAATTTCCAGTTCAGTTTGATGAACATCATCTTTTTCACATTTTGAGCAAGTAGCCTCCTACGCCGATTGTTCCCAGCTGTGCTGAAAACTCTTTCTGAGTACACAATGGAGGGTGAGCAGCTTAGGTAATGCAAAGCCAGTCTGTACAAGGGTCTCCAAATTGCCGTTTTTTCTATCCAGTAGTCAATGGGACTCTGTGACATACCTATG
The DNA here is from genome assembly GCA_031769625.1 of Taudactylus pleione. Taxonomy (NCBI): domain Eukaryota; kingdom Metazoa; phylum Chordata; class Amphibia; order Anura; family Myobatrachidae; genus Taudactylus; species Taudactylus pleione. The sequence continues at coordinate 94,520 of JAUIMM010000542.1, forward strand.
TATATGGTGTCATGAAAATAATCCTCCACCATTCTTTGGATGGTGACCCTATCAGATGGAGTTGCAGTAGCGGTGTAACTAATTTTTGGAAATTCTTTTAGGTCTGACCAGATGTCACAAATTGACTCCTCTGCATCACCACTGGTTCTTTTGGGAAAGCTGATTTTCCTGGCAGCTACTGGAGAAACTGAAGGAGGAGATGTCGTTGTGTCATGTACCACTTGAGCTATCACCAGGAGCTCTTTGCATCCCTTAAGATCTGGGTCAGTCGGAAAGAAACACATAACGTACAACTTAAACCTTGAATCAAGCACAGTCGTGAAAATGTAGTGATCCGATTTCTATATATTGGCAACCCTTGGATCCTGGCGAAGCGAACAAAAGACTTGATCTACAAGTCTGACATTCTTAGCTGAATCATTTTGTTTTATCTCCTCCTTCAATTTCTTGAGCTGATTTTCCAAAAGCCTAATTAGGGGAATCACCTGACTCAAGCAAGCAGTGTCTGAACTCACTTCACAGGTGGCTACTTCGAAGGGTTTGAGCACCTTGCACAAGACGGAAAGCATTCTCCACTGCGCTGGACTAAGGAACACCCCCCCTCCTCTCCCAATGTCATGGCTTGTTGTATAGCTATGGATGGCATTTTTCTATTCATCTATCTGCTGAAGCATATACAGGGTGGAATTCCACTTGATTACCACCTCTTGCTTCAGTTGGTGGCAGAGCAAATTCAACTGCTCTTGTAGCTGCTACTCTCCTGCATGCTGTGGCTGAATGGGCGAAGATGTCCTGAAATTTTTCGGGCCACATACAGCATCTCCTATATGCCCCTGTAATTTGTTTAAAAAACCTGTACCACCAAGTTAATTGAGTCAGCAAAACATGATACATGTTGGAATTCACCTAGCTGTAATGCTCTCACAATATTGGTGGCATTGTCAAAAGTCACAAATCCTGAGGAAAGTCCAAGTGGGGTAAGCCATTTTGCTATGACATACCTTAGTTTTTCTAAGAGGTTGTCAGCGTTATGCCTCTTGATGGAGCCGGTGATACACAGAGTAGCCTGCCTCTGAATGAGCTGGCGTTGTTTGTTAGATACTGCTGCTAAAGACAAATCATCCACACAGTGGGCTGTCACAGTCATGTAATCTTTAGTTTGCCCACTACCGCTTGTCCACATATCTGTGGTTAGGTGGACAGTGGGTACATTGGTATTTGTAGGCCAATCATTTTTTTTTTTTTTTAACGTCCTGTTATAGCCAGGGAATGGCTTTTTGGGTAAAATGGAACCATGATGGAATTTGGCACCGAGGACACAGGACCTCAATTAACTCTGAAATCCGGTACATTAATGGCGGATATTGGATGCAGATCTAATACTAGCATAGCCGCGATGGCATCAGTGATCCGCTGTGCGGCTGGGTGACAGCGGTCATACTTGCTTCCCCTTGCAAAGGATTGTTTCACAGTCAGTTGCATTTGTTGGTCCTATGCCCAGGCATGACAATAGCCTTCCTCATGGCCAAGAGCTGCTTCCACTGTTGCCTGACTTACACAAACAACAACATCCTAATTAGCGCCGACGTCAGCTCCACAAATATCTCCCTCATCCTCTTGCACTTCCTCGGTGGCATCCTCAATTTCTGTGTCATCAGATATTTATGCTGCTCATCTCCACATTAACAGAGGGAGCAGAAATGGTGGCAGGCAGATTCTCTGAGTACAACAGTATTAGAAAGGTCAGGCTCACTCATCACTCATCATGGATGCACTTAGGGATCTATTCATACCCGGGTCCCTAGATGCGTTTGCACGCTAGATGCGCATGCAAATATTGGTAAGGCATGCAATCGCACGCCAAGGCATTAGCACGCCCACCATATCTTAGCGTGCAATCGCATTGTGTATGCAGATGCCCACCAGCCTATTCATAAGATGCCCACTTGCGCACGTCATCTCCAGGAAGTGTTTGCAACCATCGGTACATTGAGTACCATCGGGTGCGATCGCTTGTGGCTGACCATACCCTACTGCAAGCACTGCGAGTGATTCAGTGTGAAATACAACCAAGTGATGTGACTATGACGCTGCCTCATAATTATGCACACCTCTGAAACGGCGTTGAGATGCTCAGACACGCCTGCGTTCGCACCTTTACTCCCCCATTTCTAGTGGCCAGCCCCTGTCACCACCCACAAACGGCATCTCCTGTCACTCATTCTGCTAGGCAGTCTATGCGCAGCAAGCGAATGCTCTTAGATCGCTCGTAGTGGTTCACGCATGCGCATTGCGATGCAAACGCATGCGCACAATGCAAACAATTGGCTGGCTGCGTGCGAACGCATCCTAGCGAGCGGGTCTGAATCAGGTCATTAGACTCTTCTCAGGGATTTGTGACATTTCTGTTTCTGAATTCACAGTTCTACTGCCTAGTGGTTTTCATTTTTTTTGACACCCCTTCTACACTGAGTGATAAGGTCTTGCATCATCATGAGCGGCAGAGGAAGATGCCTCACTGACACTTGCAGAATCACCAATAAAGGCCAAGGCCTCAGTCTTTCCTTGCCACTGCATGTAGTGAATGGCATGTTGGCAATTTTATGTTTTTCTGCACTACACTTTCCATTTATTAGATGTGTTTTTTTCTTTAGCACTGTATATTGTTTTTTTATTTTAGATGCCCTGAGTTAGACCCTCTATGCCCTTGAGCATCGACTTTAGTAGATGACGTTGCAGAATTAGCATTGTCGTTATTACTGGTGGTAGCAGCTGCAGCGACAGTGTTTGGTTGCTCATCTTCTCTAAAAGGAACATTATCCATATTTCAATTCGCAGGTCACTGCGTGGCTTATATATGCACGTGGACAAAACATAGCACACCAAACAGTACAAACAATTCAATTACTATTTTATTATTGTGCAGCTGTATTTCTGCGTGGACTGGAGGCACAGGGCCTGCTTATATATGCATGTGAGCAAAGCACACAAAACAGTACAAACAATACAATTATTAATTTTTTTGATCGCACAGCTGTATTCCGGCGGGGACAGGAGCCACATGGCTTATATATGCACATGAGCAAAACAAAGCGCACCAAACAGTACCATAAATACAATTATTTAATTTAATCTTTTTTAATTTTTTATGTCAGAGGGGCAGCTCTATTCAAACCACGTGGAGTTACATGGCTTATATATGCATGTGAATGTCTTACTGATGGAGTCTGTACACTGCACAGCCAATACAGCAGAGTACAGCACAGCATACAGCAGTGTGCACCCCTTACACACTACAAATTGACTAAGCAACACAGACACTTGTGAGTCTGGACACAGCCTATACAGCAGAGCAGCGTGCACCCCCCTCTATACACACTGACTAAGCAGCACAGCCTATACAGCAGACTACAGCACAGCAGAGTTCACCTCCCTATATATAGTTATACACAACAGCACAGCCTATACAGCAGCATGCTTAACAAGGAAATGGCGCCGAGTCCCGCGTGCTGCGCCTTATATAGAATCCAAAACCCGTGAGAATCCCACGCCGAAAGGATGACATTTTGTCTCAAAGTGGAATCCAAGTTATACGGAAAGATCCGAGCCACTGCTCGGATTTACTCCAATTCCCAGTGTTGTGGTGTTTTTCGGATTCCAAGGAATCCAAAACACTCATTTCTAGTAATACTGTGAGAGTTTACTGCTAAACCATACTTGCCTACTTTTGAAAAAACATTTCAGGGAGATTGTGAAGCAAACACTTATGAGCGCGGTGGTAACGTGGGCGTGTAATGTTACATCTGAGAGGCGTGTCATCAAATTAATTTACATATAAATTTAAATGCGTCCCAAAGCAGTTAGTGTGTTTTTATCACCAAGTAAATCTTTCTGATACTTTTGAGAAAATGCATGTAGCCATAGGGATCATTGTGCCTTATTATAATTTATAACCAATGCAGGGAAATGATTCTAATGATCCATTTCAATGTAAATGTTTTTTTGTATATAACAGCTACATAATGGGGGTAAGGTGCAATCAGGGAGATTGCTAGACTCTTCAGGGAGTAAGGGAGATTGCTGCCATTTTAGTGAGTCTCCCTGAGAATTGGAGAGATGGCAAGTATATGCTAAACTCTCGCACTATTACAATTGGCCCAAAGTGGTGAGAGACAAAGTACCAACCAATCAGCTCCAAATTGTCACTTTACAGGCTGTGTTTGAAAAATTACAGGAGCTGATTGGTTGGTACTTTATCACCATCCACTTTATCTCTCTCCATGGCTAAAGGGGCACATCCACTAGCAGACTGTGAAACGACTGCACGATTAACACATCGTAATCGTGCAGTCGTTTCACTGTCTGTGCTGTGCCTACACTGAACGATCAGTCGTTCAGTGTAGGCACCCTCCCTCATCCCTGAACATGGGCAATTTGTCGTTATCAGCAGATTGACCGGCATGTTCAGGCGATGATAGATGACAAAAACAACCAGCGGGATCGCGAATCGCTGGTCGTTTGACATTTTCATGGCCGATTTGTGAACGTTTAAACGATATTGTTATCGTTCAATCGCTCATTTTAATCGGGTAGTGGATACCCGCCTTTAGTACATAGCTTGTAGCCCCTTACCTAAGCAGCAGTCTGTCACATATAGACAACAAGAACTGCTAAATTCTTGAATTTGTTTGTCAAAAAAATATGAGTGATGTATTAGAAGAAATAATGCACCCCATATTGTGAAATATGAGGATATTAGAAGCTGCCAGAAGTTAGAAAGTTCTCAAACTTGTATAAATGTACTCAATTTCTTTCTGCTGTTATATGGTCATGGGACTTCTCTGAGACTACTTATATTTTTGTAATAGGGGGAGCATTATGTCAATTGTATATTTTTTTCTGAATATGTAAAGAAAATATTAGTCACTATTTGAATTTCTGTTTAAATTAATAAATGTATGAATATATATTTAGAGAAACAGTAATACATGTATGTGATTTTTTTTTAGACAGGAACTGTTTATCTAGTAGGTTCTAATAAGCTAAAATAATAAAATAAATAATTGCAATGATTCATTAAACACATAATGATATACAGGTTGAGTCTCCCATATCCAAAATGCTTGGGACTAGGGGTATTTTGGATAACGGAATATTCCGTATTTTGGAATAATTGCATACCATAATGAGATGTCTTGGGAATGGGACCCAAATCTAAACACAGAATGCATTTATGTTCTATATACACCTTATACACACAGCCTGCAGGTCATTTTATACAATATTTTTAATAATTTTGTGCATCAAAAAAAGTTTGTGTACATACATGAAATTCATTTATGTTTCATATACACCCTATACACAGCCTGAAGGTTATTTTATACTGTATTTTAAGAATTTTGTGCTTTAAACAAAGTTTGTGTACATTGAACCATCAGAAAGCAAAGGTTTCACTTTCTCAGTCATGCTAAAATTATTCCGTATTTCGGAATATTCCGTATTTCGGAATATTTGGATATGGGAGACTCAACCTGTACTGGCTATATATAATTGAGACATTTTTAATAAAGTCAGGGCTTCTTTTTATTTGTTATTCAGTAAAGGAGAGATGCTTCAAATACCATAAATACCTCTAGTCTGAAAAAATGCTAAATCATTTTGTATGGTAGTTTCCAAATTTGTATATAGAGAGATTGAGTTGAACATGACAGAATTACAGAATGACAGAATTACTTAGTATCATGTTGTATTGAATATGTCAGAATTTATCAGATAATTTATAAATGGTTGAACACTTAGGATCATATGTGTATTTTTTTCATAAATCACTCAGATTGTATAACGTTTGATACCTGTATGACACCGCTAAGTACTGTTAGGAAAATGTATTTTAAAAAATAAGCAACGAAAATGTCAAAGCATAGGTTAATAAAAAAAGTTAGCAATATTCACTTACTGAGCATCGCTGGAATCATTAATAAATGAAATAAGATTTACCTGCCGCTAAGCAAAGTTATTGCCTTATTAAACAACTAAGGGCCGTATTCAATTAGAAGCGAAAAGCCGCTATCCGCGGAAAAGTATCACCGATCTCGGCTTTTTGCGTGGTTAGAAATTATCTCCAAATTCAATTCCAGCTGGTTTTCGCCTACGCAGAAAGTCAATGTAATGTAATAGGCGAAAAAGATTTGCCTAAGAATAGCAGGAGAAAAGAAGTGATAAATGTTTATCTTGGGGTGCAAACGTGGGGAAACCACTCAGTTGTCCTTTGGGGGGCTGTCCCAAGGGTTCTGTGTCAAAAAATCCAGGAAAGAACACCCCAAAAAAGTACTTTCATTTTGGGGGTGAAAAAGTAAAAAGTGGGGGGACAAGCATAAAAACTAGCGAAATAGACTTATTGGGGGTCTGCAAGGATGGGTCAGGTGTTTTTAGGATTGCAGGTGCATGCTGCAGGTACGTTTTTGAAGTTTTTTAAAAGTTCACTTTAGACACATAAAAATATGCTAGCACCCATTTTCAAGTAACCCAAATTTAACCGGAGTACTTATTTTCACCAAAATAATAGTGCTTTATGCCATTCATCACCACTTTTACAAGGACGCTAATAACAAGGATTTGAAACAACTTCCTTACCCCAAATAGTTTTAGTAGGTCTATTGGAACACTTCTACATTGATCCCCAATGTTATAGCATCTTTTTTAGGTGTTCAGACTGATTTCCCCAAGTTTGACAGTACTTTTTGCCTGTTTTACATTCGCCACTTGCCGGTATCACCTGGTTAGTAATTGAGTAGAGCGATAAGTGAGGATGCGCATGATAAGTTTGCATGTCCAAAACACACGATGTAGGCGAAAAGTCGGGTAGGCTGAACTTTTTAGCCGACGCGAAACTTATTGAATACCGCCCTCAGTATGAAAATAAATATTACATACGTTTTCTCATGATAAATTTCTCCATGCTTTCTTTTGCAAGGGTAGTCCTTTTAATATCTTCTGAAGCTTTATGCAGCAGTATTTCCTGCTCTTTTAGTTTATTTCTTAGGGTACACATTTCATCATTCATTGTCTGCTCCTGTAAAAGAAATAGTACAGTATTTACACTTTGCATCATGATGTTTTATGAGCCAGTGTTATTATTACCTAAATATAAGTATGCTATCAATTAAATATTCTTAGATATAAAAATCTACAGATTCTTGAATGAATAAATTGAAAATTAATTTTTAACTTATACAGTTGCTAGTGTGCAGGGCCATAGACAGCTCTGACGGGCCCAGGTACTGGGGGGAAGCGAGACCAAATGTGGGAGACAAGGCCATGTTACCTCCCAGAAAAAAAATAGCATAGGGGGGGTGATCAGTGCCTGGCTAAGTAGTACCCCTCCCTTCCCTCTCAGCACCCCTGCTAGCATATTTTTGTGCAGGATATTTCAGACCACCACAGTTGTTATCGATTGTGTTAAAATTATATAAATATAAGGCCTGATTCAGAGCAGGACGCTATTTGAGGACGGTCGTTCCAAAAAAGGGGCCGGCTATTTAAATTGAGCGCTCGCTCTTTGCGGTTTGTTGACGCCTCTATGTCTGAGCGAGCAAACGAAGAATGCGCTCGCTATTTTGTCCCAGCAAGGAAAAGATATACCGGTGGAAGGTTCCTCAGGTAATTTGGCAATGATGATCGTTAATGATTGCATTATAAATGCGATCATTAATGTATTTTGCCCTTAAGACCTTATTAACTGATAATGAGATATTGTTCGTAGCGGAGTTGTTTGACACTTTAAATTGATTCAATTAGCTCACACCGCAAGTCTGTGTGAGTAATTGTTATATGCCGCATTTACGATAGCTCCGGATTCACTGCATAGGGCTGCGTCCAGAAATGTGTAAAGTTTAAGGCGAGAAAGGACCATGAGGGGGTGGGTTGAGGTGTCGTTGCCTGCGTTTCCTCGCTTTTGCAATAGCAATATGCAGCTAATTGAATCACTCCCTTTGTGAACACCTGCTCCTAGTGAATATACGAGTGTTTGACTGCAACTGTTTAAATGCACTTTGAGGGTTGTTGCAACATGATTTTACTTAGATTCAGTGTTAATTAGTACATAATTCTAATGAAATTAGAAAATCAAGCACAATTTTGGACATGAGGTTTCATTTCCCAATATCTTACTGATGAGTGCACTTCAGTCTAATTTAATCCACTGCTTGTTTGCAGTTCACTGTATGACATAGTATATGTATACTGGGTAAGTTGTTGTCAAAAGCAAAATTTGTTTTATAATAAACTAGCTGGAGTACCCGGCGTTGCCCGGGATTTTAAGAATGTTTGTTTACACATTATCCTCCAACAAACCTCTCCTTAGGCAGGCCTCACGAAAAGTGTGACAAACTTCCCCATCCACAGTCCTAAGGTCTTTGAAGGAAGTAGGACCTGTAACGGTGTAAAGCAAACTTCGGAGATAGAAGCATTCAAAATGTGTCAGGTGTACAGTGTAAACACGGCCAAGAGCTTCTATTGCTCTGATACCAGGATGACTGTGTACTTCCTGGTTGCTGGATCACACTATGAAATGCACAGCAACTACTTCCAGCTCCTTGTGCAGCTGTTTCCGGCATTCAGGGTCTCTACGGTGTATAAGATTCATCCAATCGGTTTTACCCTTGAGGGGCTGGCGAAGGAATGAACCGGAAGTAGCCTCTGTGCATTCCATAGTGCGGTCCAGCAACCAAGGAGGTAGACAAAAAAGTTTGGTCACCACTGTTGACACCATCTAGTTGTGTAAGCTGATGCATGAGCAAGTATAAATAAAAATTTGTACTGCAGAGCTGCGTTTTTGCATCCCAGTATAGTTGCCATCTTTATGGGTCTGACTGTAAATCAGATGGATCTCTCCTCATGGATGCAGATATCAATTTTTTCCATATTCAGACTCCTAATAAGCCTGGCTTAATATCAATAGTGGTTCTTCAGTGCAGGTTTGCTGACTGTGTGGGCAGTGCAAGGATGTTCTCAATGCAGGGTGCCAGCGGTGTCCTCAGTGCAGGTTTGCTGACAGTGTTGGCAGTGCAGGGGTGCTGGTGGTGTCCTCAGTGTGGGAGTGCCGGCAGTGTGAGGGTCGCTAAGGGTGTCCTGAGTATGTGGGGCAGCATTGCAGGGGTGCCGGCAGTGTCGGCAGCGGGGGATGCTGCCAGTGGAGGTGCCGGCGGTGTCAGGCAGCGAGGAATGACGGTTGCCATTCTTCTTTTGCTACCTCTGTGCATATTAAATGGGCTTAACGCTGATTGGCTGAGAGCCGTGACAGACGGCTCTCTCAGCCAATCAGCGTTAAGCCCGCTCAACACAAAACCTCGCGACCTGACAGCGGCATTGCGAGGATTTGCCTCGGGTGAGGGATCCGGGGCAGGCAGGGAGATCCGAGCTTGGCGCATGCGCCAGACGCGACGAGCGAAGGAAAGTCCTTCGCTCATTGTGTCCGATCAAAGGGGGCGTGCTGTCAATGTTGATTGACAGCACGCCCCCTTTGGTAGGCGTTCCGGGGGCGTGCCTACCTGACGGGGGCGTTCCCACGGGAACGCCTCCCGTCAAAAGCCGGCCCACTGACATCACTAGTGATGTCAGTGGGAGTGATTTTGGCTCTGATAGAGCCAAAATCACTCCGGAGCTTGCGGTTGAAAACCTCAACCGCAGGCTCTGGCTCGCAATTTCGATGGTCGCGATGGTCACGACCATCGCGGCCATCAAAATGCACGCTCGTATAGCCTGTGGGTGGTGACCCACAGCTATACGAGCGTCCAGGAGGACGCTCCATTTTCATGGAGCCCGGCCCTCATTCAGAGCGTGCGCTCTGCTCAGAGCGTACGGCTCTGAATGAGGGCCATAGTTCCATAATTCCTTAGTATGTAGCAAAATGCAAATCAAATTATGAAATGAAACAAAAATTAAATTTTTATATTTTTATTATTGACCTTACAGATGGCCCAAGAAGAATGGTGTCCAAATCTGCATCTAACAATAAACCAAACACGACAATGCTTTTATTCTTCTTTGGTGTTTTAGGTGTAGAATCATGAGAGATCTTGGCTTGTAAACTGTGGTCTAAATCCTTTTCTAATTCCGTACCTGACCTGTAGAGGGCGAATGCTATGCAAAAATTGTGTTTTTTAATTATCTAAAACTTAACAGTAATTAATTTAGTTTTACATTTTTGTAGTTGCCTCTGCCCGTTTTTTAATACGCTCGTATGTAAAATTTCACGATCTTGGCTTGTAAACTGTGGATTTGTATAGAAAGACAGAATGACAGAAAGACAAATTTTAATTTTTATATAGTAGAAGATGTATCATATTTCAAATGTATGAAGTGTTGGCTGCATTTGAATGATTGTAAACAATCCTGCACAGTCTTTCCCATGCACACAAATGGACAGCAGAATGTATGGACTTGTAATGCTTCTATATATCCCCAAAGTGCATGAGTACTTTCTTTGGAAACACTCCTTTAGAAGCTATCTACTTCTGGATTGGTGATTGCAAGAAAAGAAAACAAACAAACAAACAAACAAACACTTCATTAATTCTTTTGAAATAGGCTGCAGTGCATTCTTCCACAGTGCATCAGGAAGGTGCAGAATCCCATTATATGTACCAGATAATTCAAGGCTTTGTTGCAGGATAGAAATGTGCATTCTCCTACAGACCATGGGGCACCTCTGTGTAATTGCACTCATCTTAAACATTCTGCCCCACAAAATTAAATCTTGTTAATGCAGGGTAAGCTGATGTGCCGAATTACTTAGCAAGGATCATCCTCAATACAATAATCTCAGCACAGTGCCAGCGCATGCTTCTGGGCCTGCAAATTCATGCTCTATAACTAAGTAGGCACATGACTACACCAAAAGGGAGCTTGTTTCATTGTATTAACTTAATGTTCCTTGCCTATTTATTCCCCATGGTAACATGTTAATAGATAAATTCTATCCTTCTATCCATTTAAGACAGGTTCCTCTCTTCAAGACCATTCTAGTGCTGATACTAGAAAGGGGGTACAATGTTGCCATGGTAGGCCACCAGGAAAGAAAAATTACAGTAAAGCTGCATACCCACTAGACGATAAAAATGAACGATAACAATATCGTTCAACAAAATATCGTCCAGTGTGTATGCTCCAAACGACCAACTATGCGCACTCCCGTGGGTCGTTAACGATTTTTGCTGTTGTGCAAACAAACTGGCCAATCTGACGATATCATCAGAAAGTGCTTGTTCAGGGATGTGGCAGGATGACGTCACTGAACGATATCGTTAACAATTTCGTTCAGTGTACACCCAATATATTTCACCAATATCTTTCAGCACATCGTCTAGTGTGTATGAGCCTTAAACATCTGGTAGAAATGTTTCCTTTTCTTGGTGTCCCTATTGTTTCATACTGAACAAGGGATGAAGCATATTTAAAAAAAAAAACATGCAGTTAAATGTATTTTAAAAAGTATTCTGGATTCACAGCTAATTGTTTCCCAAAGATACTGTACAAGTGTACATAGAACCAACACAGCAAACTTGTAGTGGAGAATAAATTATTGGTTGAAGCACTGATAGTTTCCTTATACAAGATTTCAGTAGACACCACAGCAAAAGCATCCCACAAAGCTAACACACTTCTAGTGGATTGAATACAAATAATTATTTCCAGGACAACAGTATCTTTTCAGTTTATAAAGCATTTGAATAAGTAATAGCCTGTCTATTCTTCCGATGTGTCCAAAGATAAGGTCTACAGTATAAGGAATGCTACTATTCTCCTAGATGTGATTCTTGATGTGACTGAAGTTCTGAAAAAAAAGACCAGAAGAACATACTCCTTGTTAAAATGGATAGAGGCGGCCACTCAGAATGAACTCCTCTAAGTTAGTGATGTCTGCCTGAAGCCCAGGTTCCTGGTAAGACATACCCTGCAGCGGAAATAGTAGAATGCCACATAAAATGCCAAAATGAACATTCCATGGTAGACTTTATCTAGAAATAGATGCTCATTTCAGTTGCTCTCTTAATGCACCATTATTTAATTAGAGGCCCGCTGAACAGTATCACAAATACTGCAGAAACGTGTACTTTAACAAAGCTTAGGTGCTTTTCCCATTCTCTTTTGTAGAAAAGGCTGTAGGATGTAAGAATAAATAAGATATTGCTAGGCTTCCACATGGAATCCATAACAAGATGCCCCCCTATTGCCCCCATACCCACCGCTCCAGGGGTATGGGGAAGAGCCCCAGGCTTCAGTGTAAGCCTGTGGTGTTTGGGAGAGGGGGGACCCTTTTTGGGGGGGTCCCCGACTCCCCCGAGATCACCGGCTTGCGCTGACCGACTTGGGGTGTAATGCTTTGGACCTGGAGCCCCGGTGATTGGGTCTCCGGGCTGTGGCATTACACCCCGGTCGGTTGGGTCTGGTGCTGGTCTTAAATGTAGGGGGTACCTCACGTCTTTTTTGCCCCCTATATTTAAAACCAACACTAGTCCCTGCAACCTGGTGTTGGTTTCTAAAATACGGTGGAACCCTACACATTTTATTCCCCATATTTTTAGAAACCACCACTGGCTGGCAAGCCTGGGGCTGGTTTGGCTTTTGGGGGGGGACCTTATGCCATTCTTTTTGTAAATTTTTGCTACTTTTTTTTACAGGTTCAACAAAAATGGGAATTTTCAGGAAATATTCTAGGAACCCCCCTAAAGATGTGTAGACATGGGGGATCACTATGGGTACCTCCATTTTAACTACTGAAGGAAGTAGGGGTTTCTAATAGATGCGGCAAGTGCGACTTTGAAGAAAATTATGCAGAAGAGCATTTAGAATTTTTTTTGGGGAAAAATAACTATGCCCAGCAAATTTGGGGTACTTGAAAATGGGGGTCAGCATATTTTAAAGTTGCTAAAGTGATTTGAAAAAATCGTGAAAAACCCACCTGCCGCAAGCAGCTGCAATGAAAAAAACACCTGGGGCATACTTGGGGACCCCCCCAGAGTCAGTTCGCTATTTTTAACTTTGTCCCCCAACATTTTTTTTTTTGGCCCCCAAATTCAAAGTGCTTTTTTTGGGGTGTCCCGATTTTTTATTTTTTTTTAAGCCTGCACCCCTAAACCCCAATTCTGCACTTTTTTTCGCCACCTATTCAGTGGTGAGAAGTTATCCCCGGTTTTTTTCAAAGACTTTTTGAACCTGCGAAAAGTCTTTGAAATTGAATACGGTGTAAAACCAAAACCTACGAAAATGACGTCATCGGTGTGAAAACATCGCAAAAACAGAGTTTTTGCTCCATATTGAATACCCCTCTAAGTCTGAAAAATTATGAAAGACTAGGGATTGGCCAGATCTATTAAAGTCATCCAGTATTTCTTTTCAACCTTTACCTTTTCCACATAGGTGTATATTACATATTTCAGGTTCATAATTGGTCTAAACTCTTTTAAAAGCTTTTGTACTATGAATAGAACAGCTGTGGAATAGTTCTGATTGTGGCACTTGAATTCTGCTGATGAAGTAGCTATGTGACTGCTACCTGGGGGCTGAAATTCTGTGCTTAAAATTACATCAAAGGAAACTTTTTTTTTACTCAGTTTTGTAATTTTCTGTAAAGGTGCGTACACACGTAACGATTTTTTGACCGATTTAACTAAAACAACGTCGTTATCGTTAAATCCTGTTTGTAGTTTGTAGTTCATTGTCCATTATGACTGTCCAACAAACGATTTTCGTTCAGAAAATCGTTCATGTTGTACAGAATGAACAATGAACGATGTCCATTCACTGTATGCATGATTAAGAAATCGTTCATCGTTCATGAAAATCGTTCATTAATATAGTAACCAACAATTTCCAGTTTTACCTCTGTGGGTAAGCACATTTCTAGTTGCACTTCAACACATTAGTCAAATTATCAAACACACAAATGATTCATTTAAGACATAAGGGCCTATGTATCAAGCAGATTTTTACATAAAATTATGCAGAAACTGCAGATTCTGCATAATTTTATGTATTGTGCCTATGTACTAAGGCCCTGATTCAGAGCCGGACGCTCTGACCACAGCGCTCGCTCTGAATCAGGGCCGTCCTATGTAAATTTCGAGTGGTCTTTTGGACGCTCGCATAGCTGTGGGTTACCACCCATAGCTTATGCAAGCGTCCATGATGATGGTCGCGATGGTCAATACCATTGCGACCATCGGGCTTGCGACGAGACCCTGCGGTAGGGTCTCGCTGCCACAAGCCCTGGAGTGATTTTGGCTCTATCAGAGCCAAAATCACTCCCACTGACATCACTAGTGATGTCAGTGGGGCCGGCCCCAGACGGTAGGCGTTCCCATGGGAACGCCTCCGTCTGGCAGCCACGCCCCCGGCACGCCCACCAAAGGAGGCGTGCTGTCAATCACCATCGACACCACGCCCCCTTTGGTGCGAGACCCGGAGCGACAGCTTGGCTGTCGCTATCCGGGTCTCGCGCATGCGCACGACGGAGCTCCCTCCGTCGTGCGCATTTGGGTACCATCGACCCACTTGCGAGCATCTTGCGCTCGCGAGCGGGTCTGAATGAGACCCTAATAGCACAATGCAGCAGATTTTACAGAAATCTCCGGCAAAGTACTAATTAGCACTTCAGATCGCAGTCCCCATTATTATCAATGGGGACTATGATCTGTCCCCATGTACTAAACTTCAAAAAATCAAAGCTTTTCAGAGTTTAGCACCAGTAGTTTACACCATCTTCAGATGGTGTAAACTACTGTAAGCCTGTGGGAGCTCCCGGTGCAGGAGAGAGATCTTTTGATCTCTCTCTCGCAGACTCCGGCCAGTCCCGGAAGCTGACACTGTGTGCATGCGCAGTGTCAGCTTCCCCCGGGGAAGTCTTTCACTTCTGTGAAAGACTTCTCCTAAATGCAGTATGACTCGCGGGGACAGTGGTTACCACAACCGCTATCTCTGCGATTTCCCCTTGGTACATAGCCGGGATATTTTCATTAAAAATTAAATGATTCCCGGCGAGATGGCTACATAATAATCACGGCATTAGTTCATAGACTCCATAAAATCAAGCAGTATCTACAGTATCAGAAAAATTAAAAATGTTGAAAGGAATAATGTGGGTATTTATAAAGTGGTAGTATGTTAGACTTTTATATGATGTTTTCACTGTACCTCACCCAGCACATTTTCTATAGCAATTACTAACACGCACTACTAGGTGCACATTACTTTTATAGTGCTGATTCCATACACCATTATGTGGCTGGCCAACGTGCAATGACAGACAAGGAGGTGGTACACATGTACCCACTTATATGCATTGCAGATCTACAGATTGTGGTTCATGAATAACCCATATAATAATATGTCTAGCTCTATGTGAATTGATGTGTTGATCTGTAAGACCTTATAAGTCAACACTAAGGAGTCTACGTTTTGAAAGCACTTTATATTAATGAGACCATGTAGTTTATTTAAGAATAGTTATGAAGTTTTTTATATTATGTTTCTCATGCATTGATGTCATTATGACAAAAGAATTACTATATTGTGAACTATACATGTCAGACTAATTTTGGAAGGATAGTTATACCTGTGGTCTGTAGAGCAGATTCATAGTAGCTTATTGGATTTCTACAGACAATTGTATATATTATTTTAAAATTGCAAGTTTTACTGCATCTAAAAGCTAACAAAAGTTAACACAAATGTAAGTATGAGTTACTTCTAAAAATGTTCAACTACTATTTTAAGGAATTTTACAAATCCTTAGCTGACTACAATTAATGTTTGGAAGCTACAATTACTGCCATTACTGTGTTGTCATTGAGTACTGATTGAAAGGATGCCCAACCTTTTACACTTGCCACATTCACTTTCTAATTTATTTCACAATCTGTTGATTCAGCAAATAATTAGGTAGCTAGGTGCCACTCATAACAACTTTGGTGAACGTTACATTTATTACAAATGTGATCACTCATCAAGTTCTTAGAAAATGTTTTAAATATGTGTAGTAAGATTGATGCCTTGTTTGCAGCTGTCCAATGATTTGCCTATGTGGTGGGATTTTGTCATCGACCTACAAGTATTAATGCATTTGGTGCTATCAGCCAGTATTTGCACTACCAGTATCAAGGGTGCTAAGAACTAAGGGCCTGATTCAGAGCCGTTCGCTATTTGTGGTCGCTCGTTTAAAAACAAGGGGTGGCTATTCAAATGATCCGTACGCACATTGCAGTCTGTTCACACCTCTAAGTCTGAACGAGCGAGCAAAACATACGCTCGTTTATTTGTTAAAAACGCCCCCTGGCCGCTCGCATCCTACGTCATGTCCGCTATTTATTAGATTAATCGAGTACATCGACCAGCGTATGAACTGCTCGCTATTCTTGTGGTTGGTGTTTGCTACCACAAATTTGCGAGCAGTTCTGGCTATAAAATAACCCAGTGACGTGGTCAATGACGCTGCTGTTTTAAATATGCACACCCATAAAACGCCCGTTTTGACCTTTAAGCACGCCTGCGTTCGGATCTCCACTCCCCATTTTCAAGCACCTTCCCCTGTTACCACCCACATACGCCTCATTCTGTCACTCAAAATAGCAGGCCCTCGCTATATTGCGTACCAACGATTTTCGGCCGCACTGACTGGTTCGCGCATGCATACTAAAAACCGTACGCATGCGCAGATGTGCAAACATCGCTCGGAACGAGCGTACTGCCGCTAACGAGCGGCTCTGAATGAGGGCCTAAGGTGTCTATTCATCAAATGGAGAAAGCCCAATTATCTTGAGAAAACTGCAAGGGCTCTGCCGGTAACGGTACACTGGGAGGTCTTGCATATGTCACTGGGGTAAAGTGAATGAAAGTCACAAGTAAGCCAGGTCATTAACCGAATCATACATGTAGAGAGTCTCACTATGCTGGAATTAGGTAGTGAGCCCAATACTCTGGAAACCATTTACAGTCAGAGCAACAGTTAACCACTAAACTGATGATTTTTTTTTTCTAAAAAACGCTCGGAAATTACCGTGTTTTTTTTAATGAGTGAATTGGGTGAGGAACATGTATTTCAATTTATCCAAAATTATTTTATAAAAAAAAATAAAATAATTTTTAAATATTTGTTAAAACATCGTTTTTTCAAACATTGGAACACCACCATCGGAGCATAGGAAATATTGCGACCAAGGGCTATTTCACACCAGCTGGTTTTCACCGGCCGGCAAAAATCCAGGCGTTTTTTTTCCAGTGGATATTTTCCTTTCACACACACAACAGTTTCGTGCCGTGTGTGCTGCTTTCGCAATGTATATGTTTTTTTTTCAATCTTTAACATTGCAGCCGTCCATTTCAGTGGATATTCTTGGCTGTAACACGGTGACCGTGCCGTCTGAAAGGACCCATCTGTTTTCATGCTTTACTAAAAGTGATCCACGGCAAAAAAAACGCCCGGATTTTTGCCGGCCGGTGAAAACCGGCAGGTGTGAAATAGCTCTAAGGGGATGAGGTTGGAGGTTAATTAATTTTTTCCCAGTAGCTGATAATCTCTGCAGCCGCTGGGTGGGGGGGTACTGCTTTGCTGACCGATTAGCAGCACACAAGAGACACTGGGGGTACCTCTGAGAGCAGCAGCTGCAGGAAGATTCTCTTCCTGCAGCTGCCCTCACTTTTTATCGGACTGGTCAAAATTTTGCGACCAGATCAGATAAAAAACTGCCTGGTGTGGTCAGAAAATTGCGACCATGCCAGGCAAGTGGTTAAATAGGGAAGTCAGTCTTGAACAGCCCACCTGTAGTAATGGCAGCGATCACCTGACCACAGGAATAAAGCTAAGGAAGTGCAGTGTGCCTGCCCTATAGCAGAGGTGAATAGCGCCAGACCTCAGATACAAGGTGAAGCAGGCCGAAGCCACGGTAACAGCTGCTGCACACAGAACGGGTAGACACAAGCATTACACAGAGTACATTGTTTTCTGACAGATTTATGACCAGACCTAGGGTAAGTGGATGAAGATCCTTTGTGATGTAACTGTTTTGGGTCTGCTGCATAAAAAACAATAATTATGTTCAAATGATGACTGTAGTTTATAAAGTGACTGGCCAGTGAGACATGAGACAGACATTCTTGTAAGTTCTGATGGCTTACACAGACTTCAATAATTCAATTAACATTGATCAAGTTATTAACATTTTGTTGCTGGACATTGTGGCTGCAAAACATGTTTTACCTGTTTCTTTTGCTGAACACTGATTTGTGCATTAAGAAGAGAATCTCTCCAGAACATATTGAGTAGAGAACTTGATTTATCCAGAATATTTTGCAAGGTTCTAGTAGCAGAAAACAATTTCTTGATGTCTCCACTGTCCGTGACCTTAGTAACCAGCAGAGAAAATAATGTTAATAACTAATATTTAAATCCAGCTGTAGTTTGAGTTTATAGCACAAAACAAGTAAAAATCATAACACTATAATGTGTATAAGACATATATATATATATATATATATATATATATATATATATATATATATATATATATCGCCATGTTAGATATAACATTTGCTATCTATGGAGGTGATTCAATTCAGCGCGATGTGAATAGCACCAGGAAGAAGTTCCCATCAGCTATTCAATTGTCTCCACCGCGCCCTGCAGTTAGTCGGAAGATGCTAGTTACATTCTCCAACTAAAGTACCAGCCACAATGCTGTTAGCGCCGCGCTAAGCCAGAAAACATGGTGGCCAGCTCTTTAGTTAAATCTCTGCTCGCACACCACAGGAGGGTCTGAGCAGAAATCCTGTAGTCAGACTTAACAGTGCAGTCAATTGAATATCTGGTAAATCCTGGTAAAGGGGTAACAAGTACAACTTATATAAAAAATACAGACATAACTGCTGCATTTCTTATGTCCAATGTCTTTCTACTATTTGTCTATTCATATTTGTTATACAGTACATGCTACATTCATTGACTCACATTGCCAGAAAATACTACATTCATTGCCACACTTTCATTCTTCCAATTCCTCTATAAAATTTTGAATTAATAAAGTTGTTTACAGAGGTCAGAGATTTACTAAACCTTCAAACTTAGAATATATGCAATCTATTTTATTTGCTTTGACAAGACTCTTAATTAATAGTACCTTGGTTTCATGGATTTCAAGGGAAGGTATGTGAAGATGTGACTGTATATACGTATCCATATTACATAGTAATGCTTTCACCTCCAATATGTTCTTCTTCAAAGCATTGAAATCCTCAAGGTGACCAATGATATAAAGTTCCTTTTTGTTGGTAAGTAGCGCATCTGGAGCATTACAGTGTTGCAAGGTACGTATCGAGGATGAATGGCAGCACATGTCTGTAAAGAGAATGAAAGTTTAATAAGACTTGCTAATAACAACTGTTTTGTTGCGTAATTTCTATGTAAAATAGAAGGATTTAACATTGACAATGGAAACACTGAAATGGAAAAGGTGTGTTGTGCATGAAGTGATACACAGAATGGAGATGCAGATAATACATTTATTGGCCGATCACAGGTGCATGTAAGGGAGGAGCTAATCTAGACAAGAAACAACAGACATAAATTCCCCCAGCACTCTGCAAAGGGCCAACAATACGAGACATGCATCCTACATAGGGCCTGATTCAGAGATGGACACAACACCGATGTTTATGCAGGTGAGCGATTATCGGTGGTCTGTGCATGCGCATGACTCACTCGAATGCGTCAAGTTCAATTATTGTCGTCGCTCAAATTGAAGATTTATTCGCAAAGTGATTGACAGCCAGGGTCCGTTTGTTGGCAGCAATGGAGGGTGGCAACGCAAATGCATGAGCGTCGCGACCATTTACGAGTTGTGTCTGCACTTACAATCCCATACGTAGTTAAGATATCTCTGTCTAATACTGTCTAAAGCTACAGCTATATCCCTTGTGTGCTGGTGAGTCTGGTGACTCCCATATTTGGCTTCTTGGCGGCACCACACCACCTCTTGATCTGACCCTACCTACTCACAATTTAGCCACAGCTACCAAATAAGGCCACTTTCTGAATATTTTCCAGGGCCTCTTTAACTACCCAATCCACCCATGATGCTATATATTTCTATATTGGAAGCACAAAATGTATATATAAAAGGCATATTTAGAATAGTAATTACATTATGCTGATTAACTTTACATATGTAGATAGATAGTGTAAATGTACCAGGTGTTTAGCGACTGAAGCATAATAGTGCAATTCAATATGAAGTGTGCAATTTATGTTACAAACGTGCTAAATGAAACATATATTGATAAAAAAAACATATATAACAATTTAATGATTACAGACATACATAGATTTAAAATTAATCAAGTCTTAGGGCCTGTTACAGAGCCGCTTGTAAGCGGCCGCTCGTTCGCTCTGAGCGATGTTCGCACAACTGCGCATGCGTATGGGTCGTAATGCGCATGCGCAAACCAGTCATTGCGGTCGGAAATCGTGCTCTCGTAAAACAGCGAGGGGCTGCTAATGTGATTGATAGAATGTACCGTTTGTGGGTGGTAACAGGGGAGGGTGCTTGAAAACGGGGGAGTGGAGATCCGAATGCAGGCGTGCCTAACGGTCAAGAGGGCGTTTAATGGGAGTGCATAAAGGAGCGTCATCGACCACGTCACTTGGTTGTCTTTTAGCCTGAACTGCTCGCAGTGATAGCGGTAAGAAAAACCTACCACAACCACTGCGAGCAGTTCAGATGCCTTTCGATGTTCCCGATTAATCTAATAAATACCGGAGATGACGTGTGATGCGAACAGCAAAGGGGCGTCTTTACAAAATAGCGAGCACATTTTTTGGACGCTCGCTCAGACATAGAGGCGTCAACACACCGCAAAGAGCGAGCGCTCAATTTAAATATCCGGCCCCTTTTTTAGAACGAGCGTCCGGCTCTGAATCAGGCCCTTAGTCCTGTAACTTGGAGACTCTATTTGAATAGGCACAGTTTGTGCAAATGAGTGAAATATCACAAAGTGCAAACAGTGATAACAAATATAAAAATATAAAAAAATGGCCTTGTATTAAATTAAATAGAATTCATAAATTTACATACATCTAAAGACACAGGTGGAATTCATATATCTAAAAACACAGAGGAATCAACATGGACTAAAGTGGTTATCTGTATCAGTTCATTCAGGCAAGAGGCAGCTATGGTCCCCCCGCATACCTCTCCTTCAGAGTAAGGTCAGAGTATGCTGCACTGTTTCCTACCAGGCTCTGTGTCTGCGTAGTTTATCTCAGTGCTGATAGTGCAGGGATTTATTTCTGCATTGTATGTGACTTAATGCTGTACTTTCACTTCTGACTGTCAGCCATTTTACTATCCCTGTTCTTCTGCAAAAGCCCTTGCGGTGCGGTGTTGCAGGGTATTCATTGCCTCACAGTAAAAATATTGTCTGTGAGAGGAGTCACATACACTCCGTTACACTCATCATGTCTGAGAGTGAACGTGAATTTCCTCTCCAGCTAAAGTGTACCGCATATACTGTACCAATAGCAGAGGGTGAGGGGCACACTGAAGGTTTATGACGGGCATGTTATATAATTTCACGCCCGATTTCTGTAACTGCGCCTGTGCAGGAACCGCCCTGGACTTGTTTTGCTAAGGCACTTACAACCCTTGTGGGCCAGCTGGCGTGACGCCCCCTGCGTTTCCCCAAATGGGGTTATCGCAGCAGTCTGTAGGGTCATCACCCATGCAGGGGTTCCCTAGACAGCTGATGGTACCCCAGTGTCTCCCACTTTCACCCCCCCAGGTCTCCCAGGAACCTGCGTGGGTAAACTCATTGTCCAATACGGTACAGCACCTGACGGACGTTTTACAGGGGGAGTCATCATTGCGGCTTGCTAAGCGGCCTTTAATGTCTCAGACAGCTCATTATGAGGAGGATGACATGACGTCTGATGACGGGGAGATTTTTGACCTCAGACCAGGAGCTCCCTCGTACTAAGGAGGTGGAGTCCAAGTCTAAAATATATATACCTGGCCTTATACGGGCAGTCCGTGCGGCCTTGGTTATTACAGATGACGATCCCCCCCGTGGCCAAATCTAAATATACCTTCTTTAAGGATATTAAGGGTGATGCCACTGTATTCCCTCTATCTGGTCAGTTAGTGGATCATTTAGAGGAGGCGTTGAAAAATCCAGGTAGGCGGTACCAACACTTCCAATTTCAGGCACTGCCCTTTGGTCTGGCCACAGTGCCTCGAGTGTTTACCAAAGTCATGGCAGTCCATCTGCGCATGCAGGGGGTCCGCTTGTTACCCTATCTGGATGACCTTCTGCTGTTGGCACGGTCTCCAGAGATCCTTCAGCGCCATCTGCAATTGACAGTCTCTGTGTTGCAGGCTCACGGCTGGCTGATAAACTGGAAGAAGTCATCCCTGGTGCCATCACAGAGGATGCTCCATCTCGGAGCCCTGTTGGACTCCCAACATCAGAGGATCTTTGTGACGGAGGAAAAGATCTCTGCATTACAGGCAAAAGTACGCAGTTGCCTGCAGAGTCGCCGGGTGTCTATTCACTCGGCAATGAGGTTACTGGGATCCATGGTGTCGATGTTCGGCATGGTGGAGTTTGCCCAGTTTCACTCCAGACCTCTGCAGAAGTTGATAGTCTCCAGATGGAATGGGTTGTCCCACCGGATAAAGACACAGACAATGGTGCTGTCACCAGAGGTACGTCTGTCGTTAGCCTGGTGGTTGCAGACTACTCACCTGAACAGGGGGCGTCCCTTTTGGATTGTGGACTGGGGGCCTAATTCAGACCCGCTCGCAAGCGGGTCGTTGTTGGCCCAGTGTGCATGCGCATGACGGACCCGGCTCTGTCGTGCGCATGCGCGAGACCTGGATAGCGATGGCCAAGCCGTCGCTATGGGTCTCGTACCAAAGGGGGCGTGCTGTCGATGGTGAGTGACAGCACGCCCCCTCTGGTGGCCGTGCCGGGGGCGTGGCTGCCCAGACGGAGGCGTTCCTATGGGATAGCCCTGGAGTGCTTTCGGCTCTGATAGAGCCGAAAGCACTCCAGGGCTTGCGGCAACGAGACCCTACCACAAGGGTCTAGTCGCAAGCCCGATGGTCGCGATGGTCTTGACCAATCAACATCTTGGAACTAAGGGCAGTATTCAAAGCTCTCCAAAAAGCAAGACATGTCCTCCACGGAAAGCCTGTGCAGGTGCAGTCGGACAACACCACCACGGTGGCTTACATAAACCACCAAGGAGGAACCCGTAGTCAGGCCCTGACAGAGGTGTCCCGTATTCTAGTGTGGGTGGAAGGCAATCTCCCTGCCATCTCAGCAGTGTTCATACCAGGAGTCCTCAACTGGGAAGCAGACTTTCTCTTCCACCAAGACATGCATCCAGGAGAGTGGTCTCTTCACCAGGAGGTGTTTCAGCTACTTGTGAACAAGTGGGGCCTTCCAGAGATAGACCTCATGGCCTCCTGACAAAACAACAAGCTTCCTGTGTACGGGTCAAGAACAAGAGACACAGAGGCACTTCTGGTAGACGGTCTGTCGGTCCGGTGGACTTTCCAGTTTGCGTATCTCTTCCCTCTGTTCTCCCTTCTTCCTTGAGTGATTCGCAAATTCAAGCAAGAAGGCGGCACGCTCCTGCTGATAGCTCCAGCGTAGCCCAGACGGCACTGGTACTCAGATCTCAGCCTATCCATAGACGCTCAGATGCTGTTGCCTGTACATCCAGATCTGTTGTCTCAAGGTCTTTGCCATCACCCAGACCTGGGCCGTCTGTCTTTGATGGTGTGGCTGTTGAGACTGCCCTCTTGAGGTCCAGGGGCTTTTCCAGCTCTGTTGTTAACACCATGCTCAGATCTCGGAAGCCGGCTTCTGCAAGAATTTACCACCGAGTGTGGCATACTTTCTTTGAATGGTGTCGACCTAGAGGCTATGATCCTCAGGTTTTTAGGATATCCAGGTTTTTGGCTTTCTTACAAGCGGGCTTAGATCACGGTCTTCACCTTGCTTCACTGAAGGTGCAGGTTTCCGCCCTCTAAGTGTGGTTTCAATGTGGGATTGCTACACTTCCTGATGTCCACACTTTTCTGCAAGGTGTACTTCACATACAGCCTCCCTTTGTTCCACCTGTGGCTCCTTGGGACTTGGCTGTGGTCCTTAGGGCTCTCCAAGGATCGCCATTTGAACCACTGGGCTCAGTGGATTTAAAATGGCTCACAGCTAAGACTGTTTCTTCTGGCTATTGCCTTGGCCAGAAGAGTGTCAGATTTGGGGGCTCTTTCATGTCGCCCCCCCCATTCCTAATTTTTCATATGGACAAGGCAGTGATGTGCACTCGCCCTGGGTTCCTACCTAAGGTGGTATCTAGTTTCCACATCAATGAGGAAATTATAGTACTGCCCTTTAATTCCCCAGACCTATCTGCTGGTGAGGCCTCCTTGAATGTGGTACGGGCTCTTAGGATTTATGTTGACCATACCAGTTAATTTAGGAAATCAGGCTCTCTCTGTTTGTCCTCTATGGTTTCCATAAGAAGGGTTGGCCTGCCACTAAGTAAACCTTGGCAGGATGGATTCGCATGGCGATTTCTGAGGCTTACATTCATGAGGGCCTGTCTGTACCATCCTCTCTTAAAGCTCACTCTACTTGGTCTGTGGGTCCTTCATGGGCAGCTCGCCGTGGTGCCTCTGCAGTTCAGCTATGCAAGGCAGCCACGTGGTCTCCTGTCCATACCTTTGTGAGGTATTATGCATTTGATACCTTTGCCTCTCAGGATGCTTCCTTTGGGCGGCGGATTCTCCTTCCAGCACAGGAGCATCCCCACCCTTAAAAGATACTGCTCTGGGACATCCCCAAGGTTTCCTGTGGATACCCTATGGACCCTGATGTAGAAAATAAGAGATATGGTAAGAACTTACCCTTGTTATCTCTATTTCTACGATTGTTGATGTATGCACATGTATGCGTCTCTCCCATAGTTCCGAGGTGCAGCTGGGCAGACCGGACGTCGGAGCAGGGTTTGTGGTAAGTAATGTTTTTTTTCTTAACTTTCTTTAAGCGGCACTACAGGGGTGTTACCATATGGGCACCACTACAGGGATATTACTATATGGGTACTACTACAGGGGCATTACAATGGGGGCATTACTATATGGGCACTACTACAGGGACATTATTATGGGGCATTACTATATGGGCACTACTACAGGGGCATTACTTTATGGGCACTACTATGAGGGCATTACCATATGGGCACTACTACAGGTGCATTACTTTATGGGCACTACTACAGGGGCATTGCTATGGGGCATTACTGTATGGGCACTACTACAGGGGCACTACTACAGGGGCATCACTATGGGTCCATTACTATATGGGCACTACTACAGGGGCAATACCTCAGGGGGCATTACTATAGGTTCACTGCTGCAGGGGGCATTACTATTGGGGAATTACCAGGGGGGTGCCAAATTACTGTCTTGCGCTGGGTGACAAAAATCCTAGTTTTGGCCCTAATGTATTGGCCCCACAAGTTTGAGTTAAATGCATGTAAAAACATAAAATTCTAGTGCTACACTTTACCTATGTCTTCAGTACTGCCTTTTTCGTAATGTGAATAGTCAATGGCTATCGACACCTCTGAGCAGTCGTCCTGTTCATCATTTATTGAAAGCTGGTCATCTAACATAAATGATGTTCCATATGACTCAGCGGAAGCTTGGCTGCTTGTTGGAGAGGCTGAACGATCCTCAAGAGCAGACTGGAGTGTCT
Source organism: Taudactylus pleione (assembly GCA_031769625.1). Classification (NCBI taxonomy): domain Eukaryota; kingdom Metazoa; phylum Chordata; class Amphibia; order Anura; family Myobatrachidae; genus Taudactylus; species Taudactylus pleione. Next base: position 120,338 of record JAUIMM010000542.1, read on the forward strand.
CTAGCATTTTGTCCTTCTGTAGAATCTTCCTTTTAAGTCTGTTAAAGTATCAGCAAAGTTAATTTATAGTTAATACTGAATATATAGAAAAAAATAAGAGATGCTGATAGATTACTATGGCAAGTAATGCAGCACTATTATGCATTATCTGTACCGGCACCTTTACTTTGCACCCACTATAGTTTTTCGAGCAAGGCATAGGTCAAATATAGTTTCTGAGTTTTAATATTTCTTTAAATATTATATGAAATAAAAAAGCCTAGTGCAGATTACAGATATACAATTGTCTGCTATAAATGTATATATTTAGCGTATATACGAGTCAGCCAGAGTACAGCTGTAATAGGCAAGATAATTCCAAAACAGATTCCAAAACTTATTTCTTTCTTGTTAACATACAGAAATATGTCCAATTACCCTTACCTTGCTTCCATGGTGTGCTATTTGGTTATGCTTAGTTTGTTTTTGTAAAGTGTTTCTAGTTATTTTGTTCATATTTAACTGTAAGCATCTGTTCAGACTAGGGGGTATATTTACTAAAGGTCGATTTTGTAGTCGATTTAAATCAAATGGAATAAACATCAAATCGACAACGTGTTTGACTGGCCAAAATTTACTAACCAACATCAGTCGGTCGATTTTTAATGGTGTAAACTTTTTGGATGGAACATAAAACCATACAGTATATATAAAATTAATTGGTCTGTTTGTTTGTTGTCTGCCTGGTTATGCATTTGGACACCCCTGCACTGATTGGGATGACACCGACAAGAGGTGGTCCAGTTGGATCCTGGTCAGGTTTTAGTGGGGGTTACGGGGTCGGTTGGACCTTCCGTTGGTGTACACTGGGCAGAACTTTGACCCGGGGAGCCTGTTCTGATCCTTCTACTAGATGGCTTTGGACGAAAACTTCAAAGTGGTAACATTAGATCCTAGAAGACATACTAGAGAGTTGAGGTCCCAGTCGGACCTCCCATTAGTGTACAATGGGCAGAACTTTGACTCAGGGATGCTGGCCAGAATGGAGAGCCTGTTCTGGGCCTTCCACTAGATGGATTTTGATGAAAACTTCACAGAGTGGTGGCAATTGGTCTGGGATGCCTAATGGAGTGGTTGGGATCCCTGTCGGACCTCACATCGGAGTGTGCCGGGCAGAACTTTGAGACAGGGAGCCTGCTCTGGGCCTTCCACTGGATGGATTTGGGCAACATCACATAATAAAACTTAATAACTTGAAGAATTAAACCCGGGCAACGCTGGGTACTTTAGCTAGTCACCTATAAAACTGACTTTGAAACCAAATAAAAGTCGACAAACACTTTCCTATGAATTTCTATTGGCCAAAACATACCACATTTAATGTAAGCATCATAAACTCATTATAGAAATGATGGAGCACACCCAAGCATATTGCGAGAGAGTCAGGGACGTTTTAAGAGAGGAGAGGGCACATGTGCAGACTCTGTCTAGGCCTCCTCCTCTCTCTGGCGGTGCTTCTTAGTGCCAAAATCTACTGCACATGCGCGGGTCTCCGTGACAGCAGTACTGCGCATGTGCGAGTAACTGGTAATGGAGTAACTGGAGTGATTTTTGCTGCTCCGCAACGCTGGCCATAAATGCAGAGCAGCAGTCTGGAGACTAAGGACAGGTAAGTATAAGGCTATATGGGTGGAGGGTGTGTGGTGTAGGCACCGCACACCCTGCACCCATTATAGATACGCCCCTGGAGGGCGTTGTCTGAAGTGAGGAGATAGTGGTTTGCAGTAGAGAGAATTTTTGAGTAATTTGTTATACCCCTTTTCCACCTAAATTCCAGGTCTGAGCCGGAGTTGGAACAAAGGGCCTGATTCAGACCCACTCGGCGGGAGCTCCGTCGTGCGCATGCGCCAGACGCGACGAGCGAAGGACTTTCCTTCGCTCGTTGTGTCTGATCAAAGGGGGCGTGCTGTCGATGTTGATTGACAGAACGCCCCCTTTGGTGGGCGTGCCGGGGGCGTGCCTCCCTGATGGGGGCGTTCCCAAGGGAACGCCTACCGTCAGAAGCCGTGGGAGTGATTTTGGCTCTGATAGAGCCAAAATCACTCCGGGCCTTGCGGTTGAAAAACTCAACCGCAGGCTCCGGCTCGCAGTGGCGATGGTCGCGCTGGTCAAGACCATCGCGGCCATCAACCTGCACGCTCGTACAGGCTGTGGGTGGTGACCAACAGCTATACGAGCGTCCAGGAGGACGCTCCATAATTATGGAGGACGGCCCTCATTCAGAGCGTGCGCTCTGCTCAGAGCGTACGGCTCTGAATGAGGGCCAAAGTTCCTATCCGGATCAGACCCGGAATTTTGCCGGCGCCGACTCGGGATATTTCCGAGTCAGCGCCGCTCACACCGCAGTCGGGTCTGCATAGACCCGGCTTTTGCGGAGTGAAAGTGGTCGCTTGGAGATGACGTCATCTCCAAGCGCCACTGAAGCCGGACCAGTCGGCCGACTAGCAGTGCACTCCAGGTCATCGTGACCCGGAGTGCGCTGTTCTCACAGCAGGGTATCACGGGCTACGCCCGTGTTAAACCCTGCTAGTTACCTGGGTTGGATTGCCGGGTCACTCAACCCGGCGATCCAACTCTCTCCCTTTTTACACCAGGGAGCTGCCCGGGTTAACCCTTCAAAAACCCGGGTTTTAGCTCCGGTGTAAAAGGGGTATAAGTCTAAACAGTGGGCCTGATTCAGAGATGGACGCAATGAAGATATTTACGAAGACTGAGCGATTGTTTGCAATTGCGCATGCATGTACACTGCAGAGCACACATGCAGTGATTGATTTAGGAATACGCTCACACAGAGGATTCACTCGCAAAATGAGTGACAGGTAGTCAGCATATGGGTAACAGAGGCTGGTTAGAAAAATGCAGGAATGTCAGACCATTTAAACACAGTTTTCTGATTGTCCATAAATTAGCCATTGCATTCATGCTCGCAGCAGGACAAAAAACAAAATCGGCCTTTAGTAAATATACCTCTAGAAGGGTTCATATGGGATGACAGATGAGAAAACTGCTGTGGAAATACTGGTGATTAAGTGAATAAGTGACAGCCCTGAGATTAGCAGCAAAGAGCAGGTGTGACTGATGATTTTTTTAACCTCAGTGCATTAAACAATGATCATAAATGACTAGAAATTGAGAGTTACTATTTTTAAGCTCTTGTTATGAAACAAACAGCTGCTGCAACGTCACCATATCACAATATGCCTTTCCCCACCACCTTCATGTAGTCACAGCCACCTCTTATTTTTTCATTCCTTGCCTCCACATGTCCCAGAAGAAAGGTAGGAAAAGTAGGCAAGTATCGCTAATCTAAAATACTATGGGGAAAATGTGTACTGTATTTGATAAGGGATGGGTACGGGATGGCGGCATGCAGGATCCCGGAGGTCAGAATTCCGACGCCGGCATCCAGACAGGGATAGAATACCGACACTTTGTTGGTTGGTATCCTAACCCTCTCCCTACCCTAACACTAACCCTCTCTCCTCGGTGCCTAACCCTAACCTCCCCCCTAGTGCTTAAACCTAACCTTCCCTCCAAGTGCCTAACCCTCCCGCTAGTGCCTAACCCTCCCCCTAACCCTGCGACTTACGTTTGGGATACCAGCGGTCGGGATTCCGGCGCCGGCATTCTGACCGCTGGAATCCCCTCCATCGGTATTTTAACCACGTCCCATTTAATAGAGATAAAGGCCCTCATTCAGAGCCGTACGCTCTGAGCAGAGCGCACGCTCTGAATGAGGGCCGGGCTCCATTTTCATGGAGCCTCCTCCTGGACGCTCGTATAGCTGTGGGTCACCACCCACAGGCTATACGAGCGTGCATTGTGATGGTCGCGATGGTCGAGACCATCGCGACCATCGAATTTGCGAGCCGGAGCCTGCGGTTGAGGTTTTCAACCGCAAGCTCCGGAGTGATTTTTGGCTCTATCAGAGCCAAAATCACTCCCACTGACATCACTAGTGATGTCAGTGGGCCGGCTCCTGACGGGAGGCGTTCCCGTGGGAACGCCCCCGTCAGGGAGGCACGCCCCCGGCACGCCCACCAAAGGGGGCGTGCTGTCAATCAACATTGACAGCACGCCCCCTTTGATCGGACACAACGAGCGAAGGACTTTCCTTCGCTCGTCGCGTCTGGCGCATGCGCACGACGGAGCTCCCTCCGTCGTGCGCATGCTCAGTCCATAACATCGACCCACTTGCGAGCGGACAGCCGCTCGCGAGTGGGTCTGAATCAGGCCCAAAGTGCAGAAGTTGCCCAAAGCAAACATTAAACTTCATTCATTTCATATACTGTGCTAGATAAATGATATCTAGAAGCTGTGGAATATGATTGATGATAGAAGAATAATCAAATCTTGAAGGTTTTATCTCTCTCCTCTATAGTATATGTCTAATCCTAGTAAAAAGTTTTGTAATTCCTAGTTTAGCTCTTCTGTATAAAACTCATTAAACCAGTGAAGCACATACTATTTTATAGCATTATTGTCGAGTTTGAAAGCTCACAAAGGGCGGGATGTACTGAGGACAGAAATGCTGTCAAACGGCAGAAAATTCAGATTTCGGGAGTTTTACCGCATTTCTCGTATATACTAAGCTCCGGAATGTGATGGCCTTCTGAGCTTCGACCCAGTGGGTAACATCAATAGAAGCCTGCACTGAGAGGGATCGAATTGGATCCCTCCCCGTGTGCCCTGTGGCGTGCTTGTTATTATGCGCAAAAGGATGCCAGAGGGACTTCTCGGTCATAAACCCGAAAGTCCCTCTTTCGCAAAGGTCAGCTTTTACCAGGAGAGCTGTCCTTTGCGATTTTCTAGGTATATACCGGTAATATTATCGCAGGTATGTACCCATAATAGGTGGAATGTACTGCATCACTGATGTGATGTTTAGTATATCCCTCCCACAATCTAGAGAATTGAGAAAAATTGGAAAATCTTAGTAGCAATTTATACAATTATATAAAAAAATGAATCCAGAACTAGCTTGTTAATAATATTACTGTATATTGTTTCGTTGAAGACTTACAGTATTAACCATGTTCCACTTTATATTATTGTAGATTCCTCCCCAAAGCCAATCAAAGTCAGGTGAAACACAAGGGGTTTAATATGATATTTACCTATTTGCCTGCAACTCATGTCCTTTGATCTCATTATCGTTAGGGCATCCTTCTAAAAATAAGAACATCATGAAACATAACTTTTACTTGAGTGTGTAACAAGATTTATAATACACTTACAAAATACCTAGGCCCAGATTTATCAATGAGTGATATTCTTGTTATCACTCATTACTAATCTTAAATGGTCCTCCAACCAATCAGCTTCTAACTGTCATGTGTTTGAAAAATGACAGGAGCTGATTGGTTGGAGCATTAAAGAAGCCTGGTTTGAACCTGGAGATTAAGTGATTGTGTAATCTATCACTTTATTTTTCAGCCTTTTTCCAGGACGGGTTCTCTTTGGAGTAGTGGGACACAACATTGTACCCCCTACACCCAGAATAGAAACAAAATGTTATGCCGTGCAGCGCCCCCTTTATTACCTTCTAAATGAGGCGTCATCTTTCTGGTGATATCTCTGGAAAGATGGAGCTGACACGGGAGATAGCAAAGACTTGTGCTGTGATATTATGCGTTCATAAGGAATGCAACTTTTTGGAGCTTGGCTGAAACATTTCGGAAATAGCCCCTATATAGTATGATGTATATAAACTATTTTAGCCCAATAAAATATCTAGAATAGACAGCGCTGGCTCACCAAAGTTCCTTCTATTCATGGATTACACATGTATAGTACTGTAAACCATTAAAAAGTGCACACTTACTGCTGTTGAGTTTGCTGTTCAGTCTAACTGCCAATTGGTTCCCTTGAGTTAGGTGCTCTCTGAAACTTTGCCCTATATAGTAGTCTATGTCATTAGCACGGAGAATCTCTTCAAATGATTTTCTTGTGTCGTTCAGATGTTGAGTAAGCATGTGACAGACATTTCGTCCCTCCTGCATTTTTTGCCGCATGAAAGAAAGTTCTCGAGCCTGAGTCTGAATCAGCCAGTCATATTTTCTATAACAGGAAAAGACTTTTAAGCTTTCATACAGATAACAGATAAGATAAACTTTCCTCTTTACTACCAGGTTTTTCTTTATGTGATATTAATTGGACCAATAGTAATTGCTTACAGTTGGAACACAGCTTTATGAGGTTCACTAAAGCACAACACAGTAAATATTTAAACATATAAACAATATACTGTGGCCAAAAGATCAATGTTTCAATCAAATTTCCACAATAAGCTTTATAGTAAGCTGAACAACTTCTAATGTAAAGGCTGGTATCCACTACCCGATTAAACAACATCGTTATCATTCATTCGCTTATTGGTCGGGCACAAATCTGGCATGCGCATGTCGGAAACGACCAGCGATGTGCACTCCCGCTGGTCGTTTCCGACATCAATCATCGCCCTTAACATGCTGGTAAATTTGCAGATAAAGACAGATTGACCATGTTCGGGGATAATGGAGGGTGCCTAAACTGAATGACTAATCATTCAGTGTAGGCACTGCAAGGGATGGGGAACGATGGTACGATTACGATGTCATAATCGTATTGTCTTCCCTGGGTTGGGTAGTGGATGTGCGGCATAATAGACACAAACCGTGTTGGACTTGGACATCAAGAGTCCATCAGGGGAATGCAGTGTTTAGGGGCCGCTGAAAAACTGCTACAAAAAGGGGCAGCCCTCTTACCCCTAAACCCTCACTGCTCTTTACTGCTGCCAGCAGTCTGACTAGCTGTGCGGCACAAGTCTGTTTCAAGTGTGAACAATTGATGGTTTTCCGGCTATGGTTTATGACCATCGCTAGAGCTCACCAATGGTGAGGCTTCAATTGCCAGTCCTAACATCTGTCTATAGTCTGGAAGGTGGACCATGTCCGCAAATCTCACAAAGGCGGGTTGTGAGGCACTGACACATGTAAAGTGGCATAATTGGTCTCTAAGGCTGTAAAGGGGCATGAGGGAGCACTGATGGCATATAAAGGGGCAAAATAACTGCTAAATAATTTGCATATGATTCTGACATATATAATGTAATGTCTGCCAGCTTAGCTGACATACAATAAACCTTTATTAGCATAAGTATTATAAATGAAAAAATATATTTAAAAATAAACAATACAGTCACCCTAATCGTAATGATTATAATAATCTAATTCTGCCCTTAATGTTTATCTGGTATCAAGACTTCACCTCTGGCTGCTCCTCCTCCCAGCATTTGTGAGGAGAGATGGAGCTGGCTGCATCTGTGAGAACAGACGTGCTGCCCTTCAGCAGCACACCCCACTCTGAATAGTGGTGCAGGCTGCAGCTCGATTGACATGATGCAGTCGTTTGGGGGCGGGGGTGAAGGGGGTTAAAGCCTGCATTCCTGGAAACAGTGTGTGTCACCCCCGTTTCCTAGGAGCGCAGACTCCACGGTCTGCATCAGAGGATGCAGATTTCCTGGCATTGCAAGCGGGCAGGAGGCGGCCAGTATGTGTAAGCTTCAACTTACTCATATGGCCAATGGTTGTGATGTTGATCCAATGCTGCGTTTTCATACGCAGTACTCAGATTGTAGATGCTGTCAGGAGGCATCTTTTTCCTTCAGACACCTCCTGCAGCATTAGCATATTTACACATCGCTGCTGTGTCCAAAGATGCAGCAGTGATGTGTTCTGTTCCCATCTCTGAATCAGGCCCAAGGATCGGAGAAAGCAATGAAAAGAGTTGTCTGTGAAGATCAGAAAGAAAATTGTAGCCAACCATATTAAAGGTAAATGCTACTGTCTCCAAACAGCCCAATGTTCCTGTGACTACAGTTGCAAATATTAAGAAGTTTAAAGTCCATGGGACTGTAGCCAACCTCCCTGAATGGGCCGCAAGCGGAAAATTTACGCCAGATTAAACAGAAGGATCAAGAGAATGTTAGAAAAAGAGCTAAGGAATACTTCCAAAGAGATACAAGCTGAACGCCAAGGTTAAGGTATGTCATATGTCATTGCCTGATCACACCATCCAACACTTCGTGAGCAACACTGGGGCTCCTTGGAAGAAGACCCTGGAGGACTCCACTTTTGAAAAATTTAATTTCTTAAAATGCATAATGACAAGCCACAATGCTACTGACATAATTTCCTTTGGACAGATGAGTCAAAAGTAAAGCTTTTTAGTAAGACTATGTTCACAGATGAAAAAATGAAGTTTTCAAATAAAGAACACCATTCTGTACCTCTTGTGAAAACATGGAGGGGGCTCAGTTATGTTTTACGGCTACTTTGCTGTATCTGGCAAGGTGTGCCTTGTATCTGTGAGAAGCGCAATGGAATCTCAAGACACCATGTAGCGAAACATACTGGCCACTGTCAGAAAGCTCTGTCTCAGTCACAGGTCATGGGTCCTCCAACAGGATAATGACTCAAAACACACGACTAAAAGCACCCAATAATGGATAAGTATAAAACAATGACTATTTTGAAGTGGCCTTCTGTGAACCCTGATCTGAATCCTATCATACATCAATTGAAAAGAGAAACTTGAGATCGTTGGAGCAGTTTGCTCAGGAATTATCTTTTGACAAGTGAAGAAGTCTCAATGAGAGCTACAAAGATTTCTTGATTGCAGTGATTGCCTCTAAAGGTTGTGCAACAAAATATTAGGATGAGTCCAATCATTTTTGTCCCTGACATTTTCATTTTTTTATTATTTAAAATATTCTGTTGAATCAAAAATCAAATGCAGAGTCTGATTTCTATTACATATGGAATAAGCAATGATGGATGGCAATTAGTTTCATTAGTTTCAAGATATTTCAGAAAAAATATGGGTTTTTCTTTTTTCGTGGAAGGTACCAACAAATTTATACACATCTGTACCAGAATAGTTCCAACAAAATGATTTCCTAATAGAAAATATATTACATAGATACAAGGAATAGCATACATGGATGCATTCTCGATTATTTGCTAAGTACCACTGAACTTTCATGCTTACCAACTCACCCAGCCCGATTATCTTTACCATTGCCAGGATATTATCAATTAGAGAGGTGCGGTTCGGTACTCCAGAAATCCGAATCCACACGAATTTCGTGAATCTGGGTAAATCCGAATGGCGGTTCTGATTTTTGGCAAACACATAGCTTTATAGTAAATGTGCAGTATGTAGGTTAAAATGTGATGTGACTCCAGATAATTCAGAGTTGTATGCAGGGGCGTTTCTAGGGAGGAGGGGGCCCGGGCCTCCTCCTCTCTCTCCAGCGGCCAGCAGCACACAGCGCTGCACTGGGGGTGATTCCCCTAGTACGCATGCGCAAAACACTGGAAAAATGGCCGCAGCTGCCATTTTTCAGGTGTTTTGTCCAGCGCTATAGTCCGACGCAGGACTTTGGAGGGGTATGTATTAAAACATATGGGTGTGTCCCCCTACCCCGGACCCAGGGGCCAGTGTACACCGCACACCCTGCACCCATTATAAATACTCCCCTGGTTGTACACTATTGTTGCTACAGCTGCAATTTTTTACAGCTGAGGATTTGCGAATATATGCTAAATATCAGCCACCGGTACTGAGATTCCCACCAGAGCCATCGCAGCTGTCCACAACTGTGTACAAATACACAGCATCGGACGCAGATCATGCAAACATCGACTCCTTGAGTGAGCCTATATTCACTCAGAATGGCTGCTGTAAATGAGATGCCGGAGCTATATTTCCTGCATTTTCACACATTTTACCAAAATTATGCAGAATAACATAAATTGTCAGACAATTATTCTTTAGGGATACAGTAATACCACCCCGCCCCCCCAAAAAAACAACAACTCACACACACAAACATACCCACTTACTGTACAGCAATGCAGAATATATTGGTGCTTTATTGTTTATTGTAATGTCTCAATAGCATTCTTGTTTCAGCTACAGATATAGCATTTTTCAACAGAACGTTACTGTGCTGCTACTTACCCAGGAGCTTTAACTGATTCTAGTTGGCACTGAGTTCCTACATCTTTCCGCACATTATGGAAATAAGTCTCCAATATGGATACTCTTTTATCTAGTTGTTCTAAGCATCCAGGTCGGTGAACTCGAGCAGTATCAGATTGCCAGCCCTCATCTTCATCTGTGTAGCTGTGTGACGTGGAACCATGGGATGATGAACAACTTTGGCTTTGTAGATCCCGAATCAACTTTTGTGATTTCTGCAATTGTCCTTTCAGTTTCTTCACATGCTGTTGCAGCTCAGTTGCATCTTCTGAATTTACCAAATCGATATTCCAGTCAGTGTGACAAAGGCCCTTATTTCTTAAAGATGAAACTGTAGACGCATGAGACCTGTCTTTGCACTGAATGGTCTTCTCTGCTGTATGAGTGACTTTACTAAAAATGTCCTCATCTTCTTCATACTCTAAAGAAACGAATAAGTGAATAAATAAAATATGTACTATATTATCCATAGATAAATATAGCAGTAATCAGAAGAACACTTACCACTGTTCCTATGGGGAGTTAAAGAAACCTTTATGTAAAAGCCTATCACCTACTATAGGTGAGTGTATAGTTTGGATCCTCAATACATTATTATTACATCCACCATTATGTTCCCTTCTTTTCACATGGACTGATGACAGAGGAAGACGGAATACACATTGTAGTGATCGAGGATTATATCTATAATCCTAATACATTGGAGTGAAACTACCAGTGCATCATTGGCCTGTTCATTGCATTTTCTGTGGTATTGTATAAGAGTGTTATTGTGTCTATGGATAGGACTATGGGATAATTATAGTCTAAAATTATTGCACAGAAGGGGTACAGAACAAATCCATATGTATCATATGAAACATAAGTTAACATACTGTAAGATAGAAACAATTATTATTAGGATTGTATACCACTCATTATATCTGTGTACTTGGCTCTTTCTACAGTGTGCAGAGGAGAATTACCAACTCAGTGTAACAGGGCAGTAAATGTAGTCTGGGAGAGCTAATTGTGGCACGCCTGTCATTTCAGTTATTCCAATTGAAATTGTGAATAAATGAATAATCTGTAATTGTAGAACAATAAAACCCTCTCATGTAACGCAAAATATAATTAATTAGACATATCTATGAATCTTATATCAATTGAACAGGAAATGTTTTTACAAATACTGATTAGTAATTGGTTGACAACTGTGTGCTTCAAATGAACATCCAATCCATTTCTTGCTAAATAATTATACGTAAACTTTGATTGATTGTTTATAATTACTTTGTACCTCATTGATTATGTAATTTGCTGTAACTGCAACCTAGTACTATTTATACCGTGAGCGCATAGAGCCATGCCAACCCCTGATAAAGCCTGTTGGAGACAAAGTGACTCAGAATACAGAATGCATGAAGTAAAGACTTTGGTGATTCCTGTGCATTGGTGGTAACTTGAAAGAAACTACTTGTACTTGTACTCCGTCTTATGGGAGTGTAATAGGCATGTCACTGATAGTGGATGAGAACTCAGATACATAATCTCTCACATTGGAGGCCATACACGGGGCAGGTGCAAATTTTGATGGTGTGACCGATTTTCTAACATGCGCATTTTCAGGTGTATCTACTGTACACAGCTAAGCACAGGTACATTTCCCAAGAGCAGTTACAGATATTACAAAGTGGGTGTGACCTTTAAAATATACTTGGCAGACTAGGAAACTTAAGGGCTCTATTTACTACAATCCGCATACTGAATGCGGATTGTAGTGTGATATTACCGAGTGAATTCGCATTGCGAATTCAGGCAATATCACAGGGATTTACTATAAATCCCTTGCAGGGACAAAGCTTGCGATAAAGCTCTGTCCCTGCGGATCCCATCCGCACTCTAGTCGCGGTATTTTCGGAAAAAATACCGCAACTAAGAGCCCGCGCATGCGCCGACCCACCATCGCTGCTACTCCCCACCGACGCTAAGCCCCGCCCCCCGGCACTAAGCCCTACCCCCCGTGATCGCGGACCCCCGCGACCCCCCCTCCCCCCCCCGCGACCCCCCCCTCCCTTCATTACATTTACCTGCCTCCTCCTGGCCTCCGGTGATCTTCTCCGGGCTTCCTGATCAGGTGATCTCCCATACTGCACTGGGGCCCGATCACCTGATGACCGGTCCCTAGTGCACTGTGGGAGACCAGCTGACCAGAGAGGAGCCATCACCGGAGGCCCGATCACCGGTCCCTGGATTCAGGTAAGTAAAAAAAAAATGTTTCATTTTTTTTTTCTTTTTTTTACAGCAATCAGCTTGCGGTCTATTTAGACCACATAGCTGATTACTGGTACCGGCTCCCGCCTCTGCTCTGCCCGTTAGAGCAGAGTGGGAGCCCGGTAACCGGGGGAGACCCTGGATCACAGGGCTTCCCCCGTTATTTTTTTACAATTTATTTTTAGTAACTCTTGTCGGATCACATTTCCCATTACAATTATGGGAAATGCGATCTGCTTTACTAAAAATAAGTGATAATTAGGGGTTGGAGTAGAATTTTACTAATTCTACTCCAATTGCCCTATAGTAACTAAAGGTGAAACTAAAATAATGTGAAAAGGGTGTGAAAACACCCTTTTTCACTTTATTTTAGTAAAAATAATGTTAATAAATAGAGCCCATAAAGAAGTATTGCAGGCTTGCAGAGTGTAAGTCACACTATGGGCTCTATTTACTACAATCCGCATATTGAATGCGGATTGTAGTGTGATATTACCGAGTGAATTCGCATTGCGAATTCAGGCAATATCACAGGGATTTACTATAAATCCCTTGCAGGGACAGAGCTTGCGATAAAGCTCTGTCCCTGCGGATCCCATCCGCACTCTAGTCACGGTATTTTCGGAAAAAATACAGCGACTAAGAGCCCGCGCATGCGCCGACCCACCGTCGCTGCTACCCCCCACCGACGCTAAGCCCCGCCCCCGGCACTAAGCCCCACCCCCCGTGATCGTGGAGTCGGTCCCAGTAATCAGCTATGTGGTCTAAGCAGACCGCAAGCTGATTACTGTAAAAAACTGAAAAAAAAAATCAAACATTTTTTTTTTTACTTACCTGAATCCAGGGACCGGTGATCGGGCCTCCGGTGATGGCTCCTCTCCGGTCAGCTGGTCTCCCATAGTACACTGGGGCCCGGTCATCAGGTGATCGGGCCCCAGTGCAGTATGGGAGATCACCTGATCGGGAAGCCCGGAGAAGATCACCGGAGGCCAGGAGGATGCAGGTAAGTGTAATGAAGGGAGGGGGGGTCGCGGTGGTCCGCGATTGCGGGGGCGGGGCTTAGCACCGGGGGGCGGGGCTTAGCGTCGGTGGGGGGGTGGTAGCGGTGGTCGGTCGGCGCATGCGCGTGCTCTTAGTCGCGGTATTTTTTCCGAAAATACCGCGACTAGAGTGCGGATGGGATCCGCAGGGACAGAGCTTTATCCCTGTGATATTGCCTGAATTCGCAATGCGAATTCACTAGGTAATATCACACTACAATCCGCATTCAATATGCGGATTGTAGTAAATAGAGCCCTATGTGTTTTGAGGATTTGTATGTACTGTTTGTGCAGAGTTGCATAGTGGCCTGGGGTCTCTTCTTCCCAGATCATCTTCCCCAGTGGCACGGCAATTTCAGCTCATAGTTTGCTCATTGCAAAAACTGCAATACCAGAGGTGGCGGAATATTGGATTCATAGAATGTATTGTGCCCAAAAACTAAAAGGATACCATATGCCAGTGATTCCCAAACTTATTTGAACCACGGCACCCTAGAGTATCAGAATGGTTTTCACGGCACCCCTAAGCCAAAAGTTTGTTATTGAGAAATTAAGCAAAAAGAAGTGAAGTAGTAAAGTGAAGTAAATTGTGCTACCTGTCATCCTTAGGTTCTGTAATGTGATGGTGGACAGGCTTGTGCGTCTGTTTGTCCACATATTTACATTATATTGACCATAAATAATTTGATTTGCTGCTGGACCACCAACCTGAGGCACCCCTGCAAGTGTCCCGACTCCCAAGGCACCCCAGGGTGCCACGGCGCAGTTTGGGAACCACTGCCATATGCAATACCAGCTATTGAAAAACACCTGAAAATTTCTAATTTATCAGCTACTTAAAAATATATATTTTTTTTAATACTTCTTCATAGGGTCATACTGTATTTAGCATAGCAATAGGAGTTGACCTTAACATGGATGCTCTTGTAGGTAATAAAATTATTCCGGTTTTATAATGAACCAGGATGAGTAAAAATTATAAGGTAAATTCAAGCAATGATAAAAGTTCTATAACTGTATGGGGAACAAAAACGAAGAACAAGATAGAAACAGAATAAACTCATTTAAGAACAAATGCCATTATTTTCTATGTTGCCAATAACTGAAGATGGTATTGCTGTGACCGATCAGTAATTATTGGCCTGTCGGACATGCAAAATTGTCCAGTACAGTATATCTGATAGATCCGATAATTGGTTGCCCGCATGTGACAGTGTATGCACTGCCGTGGCAGATTGTCCAACATTTCCCCTGTACCTTCGCAGGGGAGTAACGGGGAAATGTCACCTCCCCAGGGGAGGAACACGGATATTGTGGCCATACATAATGAAATAGCTCACAGTGTATGGCCACGATATCTGATGGGGTTCAGCTTGTCAGATAAAATTTCTGTAGGTCTGACAAACATTTTATGTCACAGCTCTGGAAAGTGATAAATTAGAGAGTGATAAACTACCAGCCAATCAGCTCCTGTCATGTTATAAGCTGTGTTTGAAAAATGACTGAAGCTGATTGGTTGTCACTTTATCACTCTCCAATTTATCACTTTCCAGAGCTTAGTACATCGGCCCCGCTGAGGGTAAGTCCAGCATAAGCTAATTAAATAGAAATATCCAGCATTACCTGCACTTGCTTCGTCTAGATCTACTTCATTTTCACTCTTCCCACATGTTTCATATCCTAGATCCTGAAGGTCCATCTGTATCTGTCTGCTTTCCTTCTTCATTTCTCTTCCATCTATTAATGGAAAAATAAATAATTCAGTCTTCTGTTCTCAGTTGTTACCCACTTAACCATGAATTTTACATTTGCTCGATGGAGAGCACATAAATACTACCCCTAAGGCTTATCAGTTTATTGCTGTATTGCTAATAAACAGAAGACAACAAAGGCGTACAGTTAAAAATAAAAGGAAAAAAAGACAGGCTAAGGTCAATTTACAAAAGGTTGTGGCAGCTACGGGCATGCATTTTTAATTTTTGAAAGGAGAAGCTCATTAGATTGCAGTGCTCTGTGCTGAATAGGGGCCAGCTGCAGTAATGGGCTGCATATCATGTCCAAATGAAATAAAGAGTGTATTCCTGGTTGAAATAAATTACTTTAAAGGGATGAAGATGGCACACTCTGGGGGGCATTTTTTGTTTAACAGGTGGATGTAGATATCTTAATTATTACACCCCATCAGAAATGTCACACATTGGGTGTTAGCAATTATTTTTAATGGGATACAGTAGCCACATTCAATGTATATGGAAAAGTGAATTTATAGACCATATAATAATATATTTAAATTATTTAAATATACAAATGTGATACAGGAAATAAATACACACACTGTTATAGTAACAGGCTTGCTTGTGCTTGTTTCTGACCTGTTGAGGCCTGGAAATACTGGATCCTCCCCAAGAAGATTGAAAAGGTGTGGTTACCCCACAGTGGCCCTGATTCAGAGCCGGACGCTATGACAGAGCGCTCGCTCTGAATCAGGGCCGTCCCTCTGAATTTTTAGAGCGGCCTCCTGGCCTGATTAAAAGAATAAAAATGAGTAGGACTAGGCTGCAGCTGCCTTTGCTTTTATCAACTGTTAATTTACATCACTTCAATCTATAGGATCAGATCTTTGTTAGCGCGTCAGCTGTTTTCAAGCCTAAGGCTAGGTACACCCTTCACGATATGTGTACCCAGCGACGGGACGACGTGATGGAATGATACATCGCGCCATCCGTACAAACTGCTGTGTATGATGGCGCTATGTGCCTTTCCATGCTGCATTTAGCAGCATGGTGTCATTCATTACATCGTCCCATCTGACGTGCAGCACATCAGATGGGAAGATGCAATGAACGACAAACGTGAACACACCATTGAGCGGACACACTATGCGATGTGAAAAATATGTCGATCCAATTTGCCTCAAAATGATTTATTGTCCAATATATCGCCTAATGTGTACCCAGCCTACTTCTCACCAATGCTACATGTAGCGTTCCCCACTGGCAGAAACACAAGCTATTTTATGAATTGATCACAGTCCATGAATTGAAAACAAATATACTGTATTTTAAACTAACACTTCCTTTTAATTATTTCAGTGCTCAATATTGCATTTGGAATTCAATGTACTGTATATGTATATCGGGAATAGCACTGTACATAGTGTAGAGCATGTCTGTTATGGCTCAGGTCACTGTGTTTTTTTTGTTTTACCAAGACCCTGGACTACGTCATGGACAAGGGGACTGAGCACACCCAGGAAGTAGGATGTGTCTGAGGATTTCTAGCCCTGGGCTGACTAATTTGTAGTTGGTTGTGTGATGGCAGGGGGACCCCCATGCTGTGTGAAGCCCTTCCATGGCATTACCACGGGAGGCAATCGGGAAGCCGACTGCCTAAATACCGGCAGCCGGCTTCCCGACTGCCATTTCCCGGCAAGGGTGAAATGCCGGGCGTCTAGATGTTGACGCCCGCATTTCCCCGACGCTGGGAGACCGGCGGCCGGCATCCCGATCGTAGGGATGCCGGGTGCCGCGAGCGGACAGCCGCGGGGGGGGGAGGGTTAGGTTTAGGGCTCCCGGGGTGGACTTAGGGTTAGGCACCCCCCCGGGAGGGTTAGGGTTAGGCTAGGGGGAGGGAGGTTTAGGGTTAGGCACCCCCGGGGGGGACTTAGGGTTAGGCACCCCCCTGGGGGACTTAGGTTTAGGCAGCGGGGAAGGGGGTGGTTAGGGTTAGGCACTTAGAGGGGGGATTAGGGTTAGGCATTTGGGGGGGAAGTTAGGGTTAGGCACCCCTAAGAAGGGTTAGGGGGGTTAGGTTAGTAAATACTTACCTATCCATGATCGGGATTTCCAGCGCTGTCGGGCTTCCGCTGCGTCGCACTCTGCTCCTGTCGGGCTGCCGCTGACGGGCCGGCGGTATTTCATACCAATTCCCATTACCACCATGCAGTGGCGGGCTGGGCTGGGGGGCAGGGTGCAATTGTGCAGCACTAGGGCCGCCGCTGTGCTCTATGAGCATATACCAGTGACAGCCGGGGAGGTTCCTGTGCCTGCCTCCCGGCTGTCACTGTCAGGCTGCGCTGCAGCAGTGCAACTAGATCGCGAAGAGGCCAGCCCAGCAGACACAGACAGGCACTAGGGAAACTAAAAGGTGGTCCCCCGGAGGTATGTGTTGACCACATGTGTCAGCACATACACTAATAGCTCCGAATCTGCAGGAAGAATGGAGAGCACGGGAGGGTGGGCGGAGCCAGGGCCGAAACTAGGATATCTGTCACCTGGTGCAAGGCAGTAATTTTGCGCCCCCTCCCTTCTCGTACCTGGATTTTGTCCTTGCTCCTCCATAAGGCAGTGCACTACTCAGACGTCCCTGGTATAGTGACTTACATTATTCCACACACCATAATCCCCATTACACATTATGCCACACACTGTAATGCCTATTACCAAAGTGCCACTTACATATTAACCCGACACCAGTCCAGTAAGGACCTCTAGCATCTGTCTCCTCCTTGGCGGGGGCCATTTTTGGATGGCCATTTTCTGAATCTGTAGCCCCCAAGCCACCGCGAGTCAGCCCTTTTTGCACCCCCTGCATTCCGGCACCCGGTGTATGTGCACCTCTAGCCCCCCCTAGTTGCGGCCCTGGCGGAGCCTTAGGGGACTACCTGCTGAGCCTGAAACATTGAGAGGGGTATTCAATATGAAAGGTTAACTTCCCTGGCGAAGTTAACGTTTCATATCGGAGTTTTTTTCTGCGTAAAGGTATGGTGCGCGCTCCCGCTTATCACCGTATTCAAAATAAAATTAACGAAAACAGGAAACTCCGATGTTGGATTTGCATAAAGTTACGAATTTTTTCTTAAAATAATTGTTAGACCCCCCTAAAATTGTAAAAACATGGGGGATCACTATGTGTACCCCCGTTTTAGCCTTTAATTGAAAGTCAGGGTTTTAAATAGCCGCAGCAGGTGTTTTTTTCTCGACATTGAAGTGTTGCAGAAGAGCACTTAGGTTATTTTTTTTCGTTTTTTTAAGTGGTCCCATCAAATTTGGGGTACATGAAAATGGGTACTAGCATATTTTTAAGTCCCTAAAGTAAGTTTTTAAAAATTCTGCATTTGTGCACCTGCCGCTATAATTCTATTCTAGAAAACACCTGCCGCATACTTGCAGAATAGCCCTGAACCTATTTCCCTATACTTAAACAATTTTTTCCCATTTTTTGGTTTTTCACCCCAATTTTTAACTTAATTTTTTGGGGTGTCCCTATTTTTTTTTAAATCTTTTTTTGACACAGTTCTTTTTTAAATGTCATTCTCAGGGGTGCAGGCTATTTTTTTTAAGCCTGCACCCCTAAACCCCAATTCTGCACTTTTTTGCGACACCTATTCAATGGTGAAAAGTTATCACCGTTTTTTAGCAAAGACTTTTCAAAACTGCGATAAGTCTTTGAAATTGAATACGGTGTAAAACTAAAACCAGTGATATTAACGCAAAAAAGATAAAAAGTGCGATATTAACGCAAAAAACTATGTTATCGCACCCATATTGAATACCCCTATAAGAGATCAGTTCTTTCAGACAGGGGGCGTGGTGTTAGCGGAGCGTGACTCGCTACTCCTGCCACGCCCACACCACACCCCCAGTATGGAGGCACTGATGATCTCTCAATGTAATGCAGGCTCAGCAGGTGATCTCTCCCCCCTGTGTGTTCTGTGTTAGGGGAGGGGGGGGATCTATGTGTGGGTCAAGCACTGTGTCAGCATGGTGGGGGGAGAGCTGTGTGTGGGGGTCCAGAGTGAGTGGGGAGAGTGTTTGTGTAAGGGGGGATCTAAGTAAGGGGGAAAATCATCGTTGTGAGGTGGGGGATCTGAGTGAGGGGGATCTGTATGGGTGCAGCGCTGTATGTATGTGAGGAGGTGATCTCAGTGATTTGGGAGAGGTGTGTGGGGGGGTTCCTAGTCCCGATAATTATAATTTCTTGTTGCCAATATTGCACGTGTGTGTGTATACAGTATATGAATGGATATAATATGCACCATGCCAAACTCTAACTTGTCTCCGGGTGAATGGGATGAACTTACACCGTTGGGTGCGGTGGTTGTATGTTGTATGACGCAATCGCAGTTTGTCATTGTGAAGAGGAGCCGGTAAAGAAACTGAGGAGCTGCAACCAGTGACACACAGCGCACCAGCCAGATGCTGGCAGTAATACTGTTGGCAGGACAGCTGGAAGAGAGGCAAGTGTGTTGTTGCTGGATGCTATAGGGGCGGGCTGCGCATGTGAGGCCATGGCATATACTAAGTCCTGACAGTGACAGTCGCACTGGCAGCCACAGTCATTTCTCTCATGTCTGTGTGTGTCTTCCCTCCCTGGCTCTCTAACATTTGTTAATGTACTTTGTGAGGCGCTGTGGAACCCTTGTGGCGCAATATAAATTAAGTATAATAATAATATCCCCCTTCTGTCTCTATCAGCTGATATTATATTATATATATAAAAAATAAAATATTGGTATGTATCCACAGTCTCCCTACCCCGGAAATGTTTTACCTGCTCCATTTCTTCCTTTCCTTCCTCTATGTCAGTGGTTCTCAAACTTGGCCCTCGGGACCCCACACGTTTTCCAGGTCACCTAGCAGGTGCACAGGTGTATTCATTACTCACTGACACATTTTAAAAGATCCACAAGTGGAGCTAATTATTTCAATTGAGATTCTGTGAGGAGACCAGGAAAAACATGCACTGTTTGGGGTCCTGAGGACCGAGTTTGAGAACCTGTGCTCTATGTGCTTCCCAGATCCTATTTTCCTATTTGGAGTTGTGGCCTTTGCTTGCCAATTGGGTGCAGCCAAACAGAGGAAGCAAGGTTGAAGTAAATGTAGCGTGGGATATACATGTGCACTGTGGGCCTGATTCAGAGCCGGACACTCTGACCAGAGCGCTCGCTCTGAATCAGGGCCCTCCTACCTAAACTTGGAGCGGCCTCCTGGCCGCTCGCATAGCTGTGGGTCACCACCCACAGCATATGCGAGCGGCCAAAAAGATGGTCGCGATGGTCAAGACCATCGCGACCATCGGGCTTGCGACGAGACCCTGCGGTAGGGTCTCGGTGACCGCAAGCCCTGGAGTGATTTTGGCTCTATCAGAGCCAAAATCACTCCCACTGATATCACTAGTGATGTCAGTGGGGCCGGACCCAGACGGTAGGCGTTCCCATGGGAACGCCTCCGTCTGGCAGCCACGCCCCGGCATGCCCACCAAAGGGGGCGTGCTGTCAATCAACATCGACAGCACACCCCCTTTGGTGCGAGACCCGGAGCGACGGCTTTCCCGACGCTAGCCGGGTCTCGCGCATGCGCACGATGGAGCAGCGTCCGACGTGCGCATGCGCACTTGGGCACCAGCGCTCGCGAGCGTGTCTGAATCAGGCCCAGTGTGCCTTAAACTAAACTGAGGGCCTGATTCAGACCCGCTTGCAAGCGGGTCGAATGTGGGCCAATGCGCATACGCAGCGTGCGCGAGCCCCGGAGCGAGCGCAAAAAGCACTCGCTCCGGCGCTCGCATCCAAAAGGGGCGGCTGTCGATGTTGATCGACAGCTCGCCCCGTTTGGAAGGCGGGGAGGGGGGTGGCTGGGCAAACGGAGGTGTTCCAGCAGGAATGCCTGCTGTTTGTGGGCGGCCCTACTGATATCACTCGTGATGTCAGTAGGTGGACTTCCTGCTCTATTAGAGCAGGAAGTCCACTGGGGCTTGCAGCAACGAGACCCTACCGCAAGGGTCTCGTCGCAAGCCCGATGGTCGCGATGGTCTTGACCATCGCGACCATCACCTGCCTGCCCGCTAAAGCTGTGGGTGGTCACCCACAGCTTAGCGAGCGGCCAGGAGGCCGACTCAGAAAAAACAAGCGCCGCCCTGATTCAGAGCGAGCGCCTCTGAATCAGGCCCTGAATTCCTTAACCACATACAGGACCTCATTCAGAGTCGGTCGAAGCGGCCGCACGGTCGTACGCCACCAATGTTTGCTATACTGCGCATGCGTAAAGTTCGCAATGCGCGTGCGCAAACTAGCCGCTACGATCAGAAATTTCTCTCTCCTTGAACACAGCCAGGTCGGTAGTTTGAGTGACAGATTGAGGCGTTTGTGGGAGGTAACAGGGGAAGGTGCTTGAAAATGGGGGAGTGAAGATCCGAACGCAGGCATGCCTAATTATGCGAACGGCGTTTTATGGGAGTGCATACGGTTTATGGGAGTGCATAATTAACAAAGTAGCGTCATGGCACATGTGACATGGGAGGTTTTTATACTGCCATGATCGTAGAGCTTAAGAGAGGGTATAGTCAACCTTAAGCTCTATGACCAGTTCCAATGGTTCCCGATGGTCTTGATTAATCCTTATATGCCCGGAGATGACGTGCAATGCGTACGAGAAGGGGGCGTATTTTTTTTTATTCCGGCTGCTTCCTCCCCTTGGTCGGCCAGCTACCGATTCGAACTTAGGGACGCAACTTGCGAGGGAATCATTTGCATATCCGGCCCCTTTTCCCGTACGACCGTGTGGCCGATTCGACCGACTCTGAATGAGGTCCACAGTCCCGCTGCTAAAGGAGCAGTTTAAAGAAAAAGATCTAAATTCAGGAGTGCTTTAATGCACAGGCAGTGTGACTGCAAACTGGCCTAATAAGAACAATTGAGAGAGGGGGTCAGAGGAATGTGCCTCTCCCGTTACTTTGGCTGGTCTGGTGCTGATGATCCGTTTCATCAGTGCCACTATGTCAACAACGCCATAAGTCATTGCCGATGCCCATGTCTTGCTTAGCACACGGACATAATCAGGTGATCTGCAGTGCTTTTTTACAGAGGGAACCACCTTAGCAGGTGGGTATGGCTGCCCCCAGTGTAAGCCATGGGCGGAAAGGCATAACACTATTACACTGCTTTCTGGTTTGGGTCCTCGGTGCACGCTGTGCATGCACGGCTGGTGGTCGGTGCATATGTCATTGGGGCTGACGGAGAGGGATCCAGAGTACCCCTTTCTGGAAGAATTTGCTAAATAGTAGCCCATAGGCTACTATAGGATAATGGCCCTGATTCAGCAAGGAACACAGTTGCAAAGACACACGCAATCGGTCGATTGTTGCGTTCTGCGCATGCGTATGCATAAACTAGCAATTGTGATGGAAACTGCATTTGCAGAGACTATGCCGACCCAGAGCAGAGTGATTGACAGGAAGTGCCATTTGTGGGTGGTGACAGGGGGCTGGTCGGGCGAACGCAGGCGTGCTGGAGCGTTTCAACGCTGTTACATGGGCGTGCATAAATTAGCTACTGCGATACCTGACGCCTCCTGAGGTCTCATAGCGTGTGCAGTCTGGAGATGGCATTACCCTATCAGGGCCAAGCTCCTAAATGCTTCACAGTATGCTAGTAGAAAATCCGGGCCCACTTGCTTGTGTTTGCCCCCCAGACTGAAAGTTGCCAGCCAGCCCCTGCCACCATGGCTGGTTCGGCCTAGTCTTGATTATAGGAAAATAGGGGGGACCCCACGCCGATTTTTCCACCTATTATCCACTACTAGTCCAGGCTGAAACATACAGGGCTGGTTATGGATTTGGTGAGGGATCCAACGTAATTTTAACACTTTAATTTGCTTTTAACTCTAAAAAACCTGCACAGATCATAGTGATCTGTGCAGTCCTTTTTTGGACGGGTTTGCCATAATGTTTTAGGTTGTATTTGCTGTCAGTTTTGAACTGAAAGATCAAAACCGATGGCATTTACACCTGCAAATCAACTGACATCGACATCAATTTTCAAAGCGAATTCAAATCTAACTGTTAGTAAATATGTAGTTTAGACACTGAAACACGACATCGATGTCCGTCCATTTCAGTCGATTTCACAATCGACTTCAAAATCGACCTTTAGTAAATTTACGCCTTAGGGATATATTTACTAAAGTGCGGATTTTTAGAAGTGGAGATGTTGCCCATAACAACCAATCAGATTTTAGCTATTATCTTCTAGAAGGTGCTAGATAAATGTTAAGTAGAATCTGATTGGTTGCTATGGGCAACATCTCCACTTTTAAAAACCCACACTTTAGTAAATTTACCCCTTAGTGTCTATTGGCAGAGATGCAGAATTTGTGGGCCCAAGCCCAAGTGGATAACCAGGATCTGTTTTCCCAGATTGTTAGTTATAAAATACTTTCTATTGGTTTCCTAAACAACAGCACACACAATACCGGAGGATCCCAAACGCGGTCCTCAAGGCACCTCAACAGTTGAGGTTTTAAACATATCCATAGTTAAATCAAATTGACTGAGGTGCTAATTTTAAGGTCAAGCATGGATATTCTTAAAATGTGGACCGTTAGAGTGCCTTGAGGACTGCGTTTGGGAACCTCTGCACTATGGTTCAGTGCTACTTCCATGGAATATAATGGCGCTATAGCACACAATTCATTCTTCTGATGTACCCCTCTCCTAGTGCAGTTATTTTAACCTGAAAGTAAATTAAATACCTACTTAATAGAAATCCACTATGATTTCCATAATTGGTTTTAGTCTGCGTTGGGACATTGGATGTCATTAATGTATGCTGCAGCCTGGGATTTGGGGTCTCCAAGTGAAGCTGCTCTGAATGCTTCTCCAGAGTGCAGTCTGCTGGGAGATAACTGGTTACTGGCCAATGGGCATACTGTAGAAAAAGAATAAATGCAAGTGATTTAATAAAGTAACAAAATACATTCAGTGTTCTCCTGATAATGGTAATATCCACCCACTTTCCTCATCTAACATAAAAAATGAGAGTGCATACCAATAAATCAAATTCTTCCTGTGTAGGGGGGATTTTAAATTCTTCTCCATCTTCTCTTAGTTGCCATTTTTTCGCAGAATCTTTCATATTTGCCTCTATATAGCCAATTTCCTTGGTCATATTGATAGTCAGGTTTGAGTTCATAGGGTCTTTTTTATCCAACAATCCATCCACCTGGTATGTGCTCACTGACTCATCCTGGCTGACATTTACTTGTTGCTTTCTAACATCTACTGCTAAATCCACTTCTCCTTCCAACTCCATTTCTTCAATCCACTGCTCTGAAATCGCACTTTCTTCTTCCACTTTCAAGTTCAACTTTTGTAGATACAAATCTTGATGCACAGGTCTGCAATAAATGTAAAGTGTAAGCACTCTCCTGATATTGAGAGTTTTATTTCAATCCTATTTATTTTTATAGCAAAGTTATTAAGCTCAATTTTTCAGATCAACATAACAGTATGTTGCACTATTATTAGAAAACTGATGTGCAATCTTTTATTTTCAATACACCAAGGAACATTAGATGGCAGATTCACACTGGTTTTTGCTTTGCATTTAATGCAGAAACTGCCTGCTAATTGCAAACATGGGTCCTGATGCAGAGATGGACACAGTGCTTCTTTTCACACAGTTGAGCAATGTTCTGCTACTGTGCATGTGCAAAAAGTCTCAATAACTTACTGGGTAAATGCGAACCAATGTGAGCAATGCTGTTCGCAATTCCGTAAGGTATAGCTCACACTTGAGAAGGGATTTGTGATCACTAGGCGTTTCAGGGTTGAGACTGGGAGGTGACCTAAAGTGATCGCAAAAAGGGTCAGTTTCCTGGGCGTACTATGGTAGTATCATGGTCGTGTCTGGGAACGCTGCTACGTTACCAATCACCAAACCAATGCTTCAGAGACCATGGCTAGTTGGATTAGAGGAGAGTAGCTGGAGCAAAGTCTAGGCTACCGCAAATGTCAATGGTGAGACTGATTTTGCATCGATGCTTGT
This sequence comes from Taudactylus pleione, assembly GCA_031769625.1. Classification (NCBI taxonomy): domain Eukaryota; kingdom Metazoa; phylum Chordata; class Amphibia; order Anura; family Myobatrachidae; genus Taudactylus; species Taudactylus pleione. The sequence continues at coordinate 145,517 of JAUIMM010000542.1, forward strand.
GTGTTTACAACATTGCAAATGGACAGACCATGCAGCCTGAAAGTGGGCGTCTCACCATCGCGCCATCCTGCATAAAAGGAAAGCTAAGATTAGCATTTGCGTAATCCTGCAACCGCTATTGAGAGAGCAACCGCTGCTGCATTACCAAGCATCTCTGAATGAGGCCCATATGAATATATGAATATGATGTTAATGAAGAATAAGAGGAATGCTATTGTTCTTATGGTCAGGACTGTAACTAGTAGTTGACCAGGATGGCTCTCACCAGGGGCATTGGTTGAGGGGGGGCACCTCCTGGCTTAGCCTGCTTACCCCTAGTATGGATGATGGCACAAAAGGGGGGGAAGCAGCTCCGTAACAGGGCTTTTCTGCGCCATATGCCAGTCATGCACCCTGAGTGCATGATGTCATGACATCATGCAGAGGGCGGTGGGACCGGTAGTGTGAGGAATTACAGCACTACCTGAAGCATCCTTAGGATGCTCCGCAGGGATTTAGTCGAAATCCCGGCTGTCGGGTTGCCGGCATTCAGAAGTCAGGATTCCGGCACCAACATCTCGATCGCTGGCATCCCAATGGTAAGTATTAGGGGAAGGGGTAGGGTTAGGGTTAGACACTAGGGGGAGGGTTAGGGTTAGGCACTATGGGGGATGGGTTAGGTTTAGGCTGCGGGTAGGGAGGGTAAGGGATAGGGGTAGGGTGTAGGGCTAGGATACTTACTCACAGGTGTCAGTATACTAAACTCTGTCGGGATTCCGGCATCGGGATTCAGACCACAGGGATCCCGAGCGCCAGCATCCCGTATCCAACAGATACTTACTGACAGGTGTCGGTATACTAAACCCTGTTGGGATGCCGGCGTCAAGATTCTGACGGATGGGATCCCAAGCACCAGCATCCCGTACCGAACACACTTTGCTTGACTGTAAGAGGTGTAGTGTGCACGTCTGGAGCATCCATAGGATGCTCTGGGTGGCACTGCAGCAGTGGTTCTGACTGCAGGTGCCGTTTGCTGCCACCCTGCTAGCCAGATGAAGGGGCCATGGATGAGCGGTGGTGCCGCCCACAGGGTATGCTTGCACACCCCTATTTACAGTCCTGACGTTGAGTCCTTCGGTTTGCCATGGGCGCCCTTACAATTGCAGAGACAGCTTTAATACCGGTCCATGGAAAGAGAACAGCTCGCAACTATAAAAATATAAACAATAATAGTTTTGATTTAGAAATGCTACAGAAAAAATATTACTCTCCTAAATTATTGTTGGTTGATTTATTAAGGCTGTGTTTACATAAAATATTGGTTTAATATAGATAATAGGATAAAATATTAAATACATCCTATACTACATATTATAAGTTGCTAATTTATTTCATTTAATCATTATTTTAATTTAAAGTAGATAGCATCATAATAGCACAGAATAACATAATAAAGAGGAAATAGGACATAATCATGAATAATTTTAATGTGTTGACACATTTCTAGAACAACCTTCCTGTTCTTCTAAGATCATCTCTTCTCCTTTACATTAAGATTCAGTTAATGATAAGGGGGTCTATTCATGATGTTAATTATCGGGGTCCCCAATAATGAACATTTTAACTCGATGCGAGCGCTGGAGCAATTCAGCTGTCTCCCCGAAGTGCGCCACTCCACCTTTCGGAGCCCTGACGTCTGGCAGAAGGAGCCGGACAGGGGTAGAGAGATCCTAAAAGAATCCCTCTTCGGGAACCCAGGACTTCTTCCCATAGGGAAGGAGCAGGTTGCGAGCCCAGGGTGGGAGCATTCGCCATCTGAAGATGGCCAATGCTCCCACACTCAAGCTCCGAAAATACAATATTGTATTTTAAAGGGCTTGATCAATTCTGTCTCCATACTAGCGTATGGGAACAGCAGGCTATTCCGCGAGAGGAAGGTAAGCAGGAGATATCTGTGATATCTCCTGCTTTACCTTCTTGATAACTTAATTTTTACAAGTGCAGCTGAAGTAATGATGAATAGACCCTAAGGTGTCTACCTTACAAAATAAACCTAATGATGGCATACATTTCCCTATCAGTCCTAAATGTATTATAGTCTCACAGTTGCAGTTATGGCAGGAGGTTGAAATGAAATAACACTAAACAAAACATGTATTTGTGACTTGCACAGGAGGACATGGTGCTGGCTATGACTAAGATACAATAGGGTAAATTTACTAAAGTGAGAGTTTTTAGAAGTGAGTTTTAGAAGAGATGTTGCCCATAGTATCCAATCAGATTCTGGTTATCATTTAATTAGCACCTTCTAGAAGATAATAGCTAGAATCTGATTGGTTGCTATGGGCATCATCTCTTCTAAAACTCACTTCTAAAAACTCTCACTTTAGTAAATTTACCCCTAGGAACTTATGTTTCTCTGACACTTTCAGACATCAACACCAAACCTGGCCACACTCCCAAATAGTATACAGCACTACCAATGGTGCCAGATCTGCCATTGTCACAGTCAGTTATTACATATTATCTGGATGGATGTCTCGATTAGCGGGACAGACAAAAAGCAATGCACTCTACTGTATGCAAGTTTGCCAGCAGGCAAAACAACTCATTCATAGCTTATAAAATCATACTTGCCATATCTCCTGGAATGTACATGTGGACTCCCAGATCCTGTCCACCAGGCCCATAAATCGGGGTGGGCGAACGGTGCAGCTCCCCAGGGCACAGGGACTAAGGCACCGTCGCTCCCCCATGGCACCAACAGTTTGCCTGGAACAGCAGTTTGCCTAGAACAGCTTGCAGGGTGCTTGGAATGGCTCCCTGTGGCATAGAGAGGCGTCTACAGGATTCTTTGGGTGATCCAGGCGCTCAGCTTCTTCTTGATCCTGGTGATCCTACCCGTTCGTGACTCTATGATGTCACATGTACGGGGGTTGGGATGGCACAGGGTGGACTATTATCCTGTTACTACCCTGCTGTCCATTTCCCTAGTAAAGCTGGTGATTATGTGAATCATTTCATCATAGCACGTCTGTGTAATGACATGAACTACATCAATCTGCATTGGGGGGTGAGCCCTGACAACATGAATCATGTTACCAATCCCCCTGTATTATTTACCACTTGGACCACTTCTCTCGAATGTTATCTCCCAGGGGGGAGGTCAAAAAAGAAGACATGTAAGAATTGGTCCCCCAAAATAATATTTTTTATACATTGATCAGGACATTTACATTTGAAAAACACAGAGGAGGAGAATAATATGGTTAGTGTGCCTTTAAAATAAAATGTTCCCCTGTATTTATCAGTTTACAAACCTCCGTAGTTGTAAATACACATGCAAATATATAAATGACACTGGGTAAGTCAGTTTTGGACATACAGTACCTTTCTGCAGATGTAGAATACAATTCTGTATCCCGAAGCTCTGTATTGAGAATGTGCAGCTCTTCTTTTATATTTGTCTTTTCATTGGTCAAATGGTGAAATTCACTCTTTAAATGGAAAAAAACATAATTTTGAGCATGATTTAATCAGCAAATTGAGGCAATAAAAAGCTGTGGCACCTCTGGTGTGGCATTGACTCCTGACTCCACGTGATTCAGAATTCCAGCAGCCACAGGACATAAATCACATTACAGACTTCATCGCTCATCCCTCATGGGTAATGCTTCTTATCTACATGGATGGGTAACCTTTATATATTGACTTTATCACACACATCTGAAGCAGCATAACCAATCAGGGGTGGTTTAAGGCAGAACCGTAACTAGACTTTTTGGTGCCCTGTGCCAGAGAGAGCATTGGCGCCCTCCCCCCCAATTTTTAAATAGGGACATAAGACAGTGCACCTTAAAAATGGGCCATAGCCTCATGGGGAAGGGCCAGGGAAGAGATATGGGAGGCCAGGAGATGCTGGGGATAAAAGAAGAGGAAGCTACAAGTGAGAATGATAATAAACAGGAAAACTGACAGGCCCAAATAGCACCCCCTGCCCTGTGGTGCCCTGTGCCATGGCACAGGTCGCACTACCCTAGTTACGGCCCTGGTTTAAGGGCCTGATTCAGTATGAACCGCAACTTCGATTTCAATAACGATTACGCACGCAGTCTCACTGCAAAGATATGCTAATCCTCTGAAATCGCTATGCCATCACAGCACAACATAAGGAAGCCCACCTTACCTTACACACATCCGTAAACATTAGCAAGACTGCAAAACCATCTGTAACATCGCGTACAATTGCAGCCTCATGTACACTTGCACAAGCTTTGACCTTACTCAGAAATTGCTAACCTCATCGCACGCAGTGAGTACACAAGCTGCGTGTGACATCGCAGTGGATAATTTATGCACCCCAATGCAACGGCGTTCAACACACTGGCACGCCTGTGTTTCGCCGACCACTCCCGCCAAATGGTACTTCCTGTCAGTCACTCTGCAATGGGTCTCCATAATGACTGCGATTGCAGTCCTGATCACAGTACAGTGTTCATGCAAGCGCACTACGATGCATGCGCAGAACGCAACAATGCTCTGATTGCGTGCGTAATCGCAGTTGCGATCCTTGCTGAATAAGGCCATTAGAGAGGAGGGACGCCGTGTGCAGCCTCTGTCCTAGGTGGGGGGTGGGAATTGGGCTCTGAGAATAGAACTTCCAGGTAGGACAGTATGCTTAAATTAAGATTTTTTTTCTTAATCCACTCAAAATGGAATGTCCTGCATTAAGAAGTACCCTCTGAGGTAGGAGGTGGTTGATCCTTGCTCCCAGTGTGGCATAATGTCAACTGGAGGCACTGCGTGGCATAATGTGTAGTAACAACACTACAATGTGGCATATTGTCTTCTGGGGGGAGATACAATGTTGCATAATATGAATTGGTGGCATTGTGTGGTATAATGAGAACTAGGGCACTTCTATGGGGCATAAAATGAACTAGGCACTACTATGGGGCATAAAATGAGCTATTACATATGGCGCACAAAATTAACTAGGGAAATATTATAGGGCATAAAATGAACAAGCATTGTGCAGAGAGGTGCCTCTGTAGAGGGGATACCTTGAAGGTGCCGATGGGCGGGATCCAGGACGTCGATATACCGATGCCGGAATCCCGACAAAAAGGCATAATGCCGATCCTGCCATCTTAAAGACATCAGGATACCGACGTCCGGCATCCCGACCGCAGGCATCCTGAATGTTAGTATTGAAGGTAAGTATCACACTTAGCTCGGGGATGGGGGGTGTTAGGTTTAGGTTAGGGTTAGGCACCCCCTGGGAAGGGTTAGGGACCATCGGGGGAGGTTAGGTTTAGTGTGCGGGAAGGGGGAGTTAGGGTTAGGCACCCCCTGGGGAGAGTTAGGTTTTGGGTGCAAAAAGGAGGGGTCAGGGTTAGGCACCACCAAGGGAGGGTTAGGGTTAGGGGGGGAGAGGGGGAGGGTTAGGGTACTTACCAGCCCCTGTCGGGATAGTTCACCGTCGGGATTTGAACCGCCGGCAATTCATCTGCCGGCATATCATACTGATTCAATGTAGAGGCATTGGCGAGTGGCGCCTTCAAACTGCTGCTAAGGGGCCCACAAAGTTCTGGCTATGCCCCTAGCCAGACTGTATTATTTAAAGGGTATGTAGTAATTATGTTGTTTGTCTTTATAAGAGTTACAATAAGTATTTCCAGTGAAAATACCAAATGCCTATGAATTGCAATGCATCGACAACTTCCTGCCGTGCCTCGGTGATAATTATAGCAATCATCTAAAATGCAAAACCAACATGACAGGGAGAGAGGGGAGGAGAAAGGGAGAGAGAGAGGGGGAGGGAGTGAGACAGAGAGGGATGGGGAGGGAGACAGAGAGCGAGATAGAGGAAGAGAGGAAGGGAGAGGGAGGACAGGACAGAGGGAGAGATTGAGAGAAGGGGAGAGAGAAGAAAGGAGAGGGAGGAAGGAGAGAGGAGGGACTGAGAGAGCTCATCCACTGTCACAACCTGGACCCTGCCACTGGGTCACTTACCGCTCCTGTGGCCAGCCAGCTCGCTCCCTGAATTCGGTCCGTGCTCCTGTCATCCCAGTGAGACGCAGGCTAGGCTGCAGCTCACATCCAGCCAGCCCCAGAGTATTGCTGTCCCAATCACTAGCCAGTCTGAGTCAGCCACGACCATCTTATGCTGCTCATCCAATCCTGGCTAACCCCGGGATATATTTTCAAACTACTGACGCTAAGGCACTGCCAATACAATGTCTAGCTCAGTCCTTACTGAGTGAAGCTTAGCTGTGCTCCGTTTACAGTCATTGTTATCCTGCTGGTATATATATTTAAAAAGGTATGTCCGCGCTGGTTATATATTTATTAAAAAGCAACTTGTATAGAATATATTCAACATGAGTTTAGTTAAAACAAGCGCTAAGTGTGGCATAAAGAGACATAAAGGCAATTAAAACATTCTGCTGATGCAGTTCTGTTTGTTCTTACTGCACTAACTATCTATGCCATTCTAATCCTGTGTAATCAGCATCTCAAATTGCACAGGTAATCCCGGCTTGTTCCAGAGTGCTGAATCTGTGCTTCACCTGTGCAAAGCATCCACCTGTTTGCTCAGGTATATCAGCCGTTCCTGCCTCCCTGGTTCAGTGCCAGACTAATCCACAGCTACCATCCATTCCGATGTTCGGTCTGTATCCGGTCCTGTCATCTCAGAGTGCTCCCAGACTACAGAGAAAACCCAGTCCAAGCCTGGTAAATACTCCTGCCAAGATCTGACACTCTAGTGTCCTGGACTACAGAACCAAGTAAGAAGAGGGCTTTTATTAATATCAAGTAACAACCCAGTTCAGGCTGTTAAATCTACTACTACACTATTCTCTGCTGCATACATCATACCATCATCAACACAGACGTCCCCGGTGGTCTAGTGGGTACGATCCGGCATCTCCTTGCTGAGACCCGGAGGAGACAGCCTAAAGGTCTGGAACTATGCATATAACCTGTAACCTTCCATAGGCTTCAGACGCAGAACTGGCGCAGAAGAATGATATTATGAGATGGTACTTGGATGACGTGGCTTCAGACGCAGAACTGGCACAGGAGAATGGTATGATGAGATGGTACTTGGATGACGTGGCTTCAGACGCAGAACTGGCACAGGAGAATGGTATGATGAGATGGTACTTGGATGACGTGCTAAGTACACACACTGTGGCTTCAGACGCAGCACTGGCACAGGAGATGACTCTAGGAGATTGTACTTAGTGGATGTACTGAGTACACACACCGTGGATAAACACTAGGAACAAGTCACTAGAAGCAACGGAGCTTGGGACCTGGAATGCTACAACAGCAAGTCTTCACTGGAAGTAACAACGTTGTACAGGCAACTTCCTGTGGTCCAGAGCTTAATTAAATACCCTAAGGTAGCAGTCCATTGGAGGTTAGTGTCAGCTGACAGCAACCAATGCTACCATTGTGTAAAGGGCTAATCAGTATATAGACTGTCCTGGCTGCGTCCATGATGGTAACCTCAGTAACCACATCATGGAAGTTCTCCCAAGTGGCCAGCCATGCTTGGCTTCAATAAATACTGTTAGTAAAAAAAAGCACTGCAGTAATCTGTGGGGTGGCCTATAGATGCAGTTAGCCCCCACCACCCCATTATTAATCTCCATCACTGCCACACTGTCAAGGGCCTGTTTTGAGATAAAGGGGCCTGGAGTTGCAGTCCTAACAGCACCAGCATTAATCTGGCCCTCCAAACTCATTTATATGCGGTTAACTGTTGTCTGCAAGGAATGCATTTACATTAGAATGTCCATTTCCACCCTTGCTCTCCCTCTTCAGTCACAAAGTCTGGTACATACATAGGGCCTGATTCAGATATGGACGGATTTGCAGAGCCACACACAAGTAGCTGTGCAAAGCCATCCATCTCAGATGCAAATGCAGAAGAAGGAGTCAGATACCTCCTTGCTGCATATGTGATCCCAGCACTGCGAACGATGGTCGTAATGGTCTCTCTTTTGGTCAGGCTGTGGGAGCTGAAGCTTCCCACAGCCTGACAGGGTGCTGGTCACTTAAGAGGCCAAAATGTTATATCTGCCGACACAGATCATGTCCTCATCCCTCCCAGAAAACTGGGGTGACGTGCCTCCATTTCAGGGAACGGTGACCAGCCACGCCCTCGCTCTGCAGCATGTCAATCATGCTGCAGCTTGGGGGATGGGGGTCTGTGAGCATAACAGAACGGGTGCTGTGCAGACAGACTCGGAAACATCGGAGATGTAAGTTCATTGTCGGATGAACATGCATCGCTGAATCAGGACCATAGTGCTCGCAATAGGTGCATGTGCATTCTGAGCATGTTCACAGCAAATTGGCATAATATTTATTCTGCATAAGCCAGTATGTTTCTTATGATCTTACTACAGATTGAGTCTCCCATATCCAAATATATCGAAATATGGAATCATTTTGGCATGACTGAAATAGTGAAACCTTTGATTTTTGATGGTTAAATGTACACAAACTTTGTCTAAGGCACAGATTATTAAAAATATTGTATAAAATGACCTTCAGACTCTGTGTATAGGGAGTATATACTACATAAATGCATTCTGTGTGTATATTTGGTTTCCATTCCCAAGTTATCTCATTATGGTATGCAAATATTCCAAAATACAAAATATTCCGCTATCCAAAATACCCCTGGTCCCAAGCATTTTGGATATGGGAGACTCAACCTGTATTGCTATTTGCTGAGTTTATTCAATATGGTTTCAAGTAAACCGCATTATTACTGGCCAGTCAGTCTGTTTCTTACAAGCAGTACTCAGGACCTCATTCAGAGGCGGTCGCTCGGGAGCGATCGGTCGCACCCAAAGTGATCGAAAATATGAAAAACGAGCACTCAATCGCAACGCACATCGTAAGCGCGGAAACACCCACAACAATGAAAGCACACCTCCTATCTTTACGGGCTAATTCAGAGTCGGTCGCAGGCGGCAACCTACGTCAGCACGATTAACACCTGTTACAGTGTTAATTGCCTTCAGACATCGGTTGAGGCAGAAACCATCGCCTGCACTCGCAATGCTTAAGGTAGACCCTGGGCTACCTTTAGCACTGCGAGCAGTAGCATCGTTATTGCAACGAGATGACGTTTATGATGACTCGCTCAGGAATATATGCACGCCCTTAAAACGCCCTTTTTAAGGTCAACCACGCCTGCGTTCGCACCACCACACCCCCGTCCACAAGCACCTTCCCCTGTAACCACCCACAAACGGCACGAAGTGTACACATGCGCAGTTGAAAAAAACATCGCTCGCTACATCCAATCACTCCGCGCGACCGCCTCTGAATGAGGTCCTCAGTGTAATCTGAATTAAATGAATTATAAATGATTGATACTAATAACATTGTCATCACTACACTATCTCTAAGCTATCTCTACATTATCCTTTCTTACAATGATCATGCTGTATGCTAAGTATACACGCTTGTTACTGCTGACGGCGTAATTCAGGAACATATTTTAGTAGAGCTATGGTACAAGAATCTTTTCATGCATGAGACAGTAAATGTGCATTTTCATGCCTATATCTTTTTCTGTTTGGAGCACATAATGAGTCAGGTGGGCAGTAATGTCGACACAACTGTCACTTTTTACGCTGTGCGAAAATGGCTTTCTGCTAATGCTGCAGTCAATGGAATTCGTACAGAGGCGCCACACTGGCTGCGATGCTTATCCATCGCTTTACACAAAAGGATGCTCCATCGGAAGCACATGGGTTGCACCATTAAAATGTCATAAGTCCTACTGAGGCATGGAATGACCATCTGAACTTGGCCACCAAAATCAGTGCAACTGCGGGAAAGTCACAGTTACTAATTGCGACACACATTTCTGCGTCTGCCTAGTCACCCTCCTATTACCACATAGAAACATCCATTCAAATTCCACCTCCGTGCATCCAAATTCGCACTGCGTCCCCTGGCAGTAACCAACAGGACACAGTGTGAATCGGATGCATGCACAGACTGCAAACATTGCCCGCTTGCGTCTGACATTGACACTGCATCCACCTCTGAATATGTGCTGTTACAGAAAATAATGGCAAGAAAAAGTAAAGAAAGATTTTTGGTTTACAAAAAGGCTCCCTTCACTCTACTTATTATACCGACACTCAGGGTCACACAGGGCCCCAATTATTAATGAAGCTAAACACCAGCAGCATTTTTCATGTAGTATCACTGCCATCGACGGGCTCCTGGGTAATGCGCATGCCTGACAGTCCGTCTGTGCATGTGCATGACACGCTCACTCAGCGGGGACCCGTCAGTGCCTACAAAGCTTCGCTGAAGGTGGAAGGGCAGTGCCGGGCACCCATTGCCATCAAGAAAGATGGCGAGAATGATGCTGTGACAAACAGCGATAATCTTAGATCACCGCTGTTTGTTGAATGCAGAAATGATGACATAACCCTATAGCGAGCGCTAAACGGGTTATGCATCGTTAAGGAATTGAGCCCTCCGATTTAAAAGAAAACATTTTTGTTGGAACAATCGATTTAAAGTTGTGGTGCTGTCATATATTTCACAATTCAATCCTAGTTTTTTACTATTCGAACCAGAAACAAATTTACATAACTGGAAACACAACCTCTTTGGAGTCCTAACCAACTGTATTTTACATGTGAAATATTCTGTAGCCTTGCCAGATCCGTTACAGAACAGAATATAGTGTTGCTAAACAGCACAATTTCTTTATCCAAACACAGTTACAGTTCTTCACGTTCCTCAAGTTACAGTTTCTGAGCCATTGACGTAGGCGCGATGTGTCTAATGCTAAACCTGGTCCTGACTGCAAAAGACTCTTATACCAGTTCTACAACATTTGGTGCCTAATTGTTTTATCATATAATCAGTATGCATGTATACCTCGAACATTTAGACTTGGCACCCAGTATGAAATATGCCGTTATCCACTAAAAAGCCACAAGTACCCACTTTTCTTATAAGCTCTGCCCAATTTGAGTCCTATAAATCGGGACTTTCCCCACAGTTGGGAGCTATGATACTTGTCATATTTGTGTCCTAGTTTTTTGTTTTTAAATAATATTGGAAGTAACTTAAATATAAACTAACAAGTAATACAATTGGTCAGGGCCTGATTCACTACGGATCACTAGTCTGCTTATATGCACGCAACTGCGTTACTAATATCAGCTGTGATATTTAAATGTTTGCATTCGCAGCCTGACATAAGGACGCCCACTTCCCCTTACACACATCCGTATACTTGACCAACAGAGTGAAACAATCGGTAACATCGAGTAACATCGGACAGTTAGAGAAGCACAGACCTTACTCAAGATTTGCTCACTTATGCGCACGCTATGAGGCCTCAGACGGCATCTGGTATTGCAGTGGATAATTTATGCACGCCCCTGCAACGGCGTTGAAATGCACTGGCACAGCTGCGTTCGCCCGACCACCCCCCCATCACCACCCACAAATGGCCCTTCCTGTCAATCACTCTGCCATGGTTCTGCGTAGTCACTGAGCATGCAATTCCTATTGCAGCGCCTAGCTCGTGCACTGCGATGCATGCGCAGTGTGAATTAATTAACCGATTACGTGCGTATAAGCAACTGCGTTCCTTGCTGAATCAGGCCCTCATATATGATAATTCTAAGTTAAGCAATAAATTATTTTGTACAGTCAGCAATTCAGGATGTAATATGTGGCTATGACGTGCCGGAGGTGTGATGGTATCATACTGGGTGAGGCCACACCTACGTCAGCATTTTTCTAATGAAAACATAATTGTTATGGTGTTTTTATGGAAATAACTCCAAACCTATTGAAAATTGGGACCCGCCAAAATCAGGACAGCTTGGCTGTTAGTTTAAAAAAAAATTAAAAATACATATACAAACATTTCATTACAACAGTGTGTTGAAATTAGCAAATTATGTTTTAACATAGATATTTAAATGCATTGGCAACTAACAAAGTAATATGGAAGCTTACCTTTTGTAGGTCTTTTCTCAAAATGTCAGCATCATGTGCATCCTCTATGTTCTTTGTGAACGGATATGTTTTGTGTCCAGCATTGTTGTTGTCACACATACCTAAGAGAAAGTAATTACAGGTTGAGTCTCCCATATCCCAAATATTCTGAAATACGGAATATTCCAAACCTTTACTTTTTAGTGGTTCAATGTACACAAACTTTGTTTAAGGCACACAATTATTAAAAATAAAGTATAAAACGACCTATAGGCTTTGTGTATAATGTGTATATGAAACATAAATTAATGTCATGTATGTACACAAACTTTGTTTGTATAAAATGGCTTTCAGGCTGTGTGTATAAGGTGTATATGAATCATAAATGCATTCTGTGTTTAGATTTGGGCCCTATTCCTAAGACATTTAAATATGGTAAGCAAATATTCCAAAATACAGAATATTCTGATATCCAAAATACCCCTGGTCCCAAGCATTTTGGATATGGGAGACTCAACCTCTATCAATATCAGCAGAATTATAAGGTTAAATGGAGACATCCATTTCTGCAAGTATCTGTTTTCACAACACTGCATCTGCCTAGAGATGTGCGCCTACCCCCGTTTTTTGGTTTTGGCTTTGGATCTGTATTTATTTAAAAATGTATAAAAACGACTAAAATAACATAATTTGGGCCTGTTTTTGTTCATAGAGTATTAATAACCTCAATAACAATTTCCAGTAATTTCAGTAAATTTTGACCACCTCACAGCTCACAATATTGTTTTCATCCAGTTATGCCAAAAGGTTGCACCGTGCTAGTTGGCTGACTAAGCTAAGCGACAGCAGTGGGCGCCACAAACATGTGGCAGTCCAACTTCCAACATGGCACATCTAAGAAGCAGTGACACTGTAGGGGCAGACATGATGGCAGTTTAATAAACTATACAATCCCATAGAAAGAAACCAAGAATGTTTTCATTAATTAAGAACTAGATCAGAGGCCTCAGTAAACTTAATGATGGAGGAGGATGGGGAGGGTAGTATGGCCTCCTAAATTAATTTTTGTTCGTGTATGATAGCTATTCATTTTCTTGACTTCTTGCCAACCCTTGTCAGGAATCCTTGGCTATTAAAATTATTTTCTTTTCTGGTTAAAAAGTAGCACAAACGCATGACAATTCAATTCCAACATGGCACATCTAAAAAAACAGAGTGGCACTGCAGTGGAAGATAGAATGGCAGTTTAATAATCTATACGTCACCATACTATAAACCAAGAATGTTTTCATTAATCAAGAACTAGATCAGAAGCAAAAGGGAGAGGGAGTATGTATGAAGTTGAAGACAGGGAAAGGAAGGAAGGATTGATTTGTTGTAAATTTAATTAAAGTTTTTGATTCCGAAGCAAATTTATGAGGGTGGAGGAGAGCAGTTTACAGAGAAAATTTTCCCATTCACATCAGTCCATGTCTCAGTGGAGCTACTTGGTGGTTCAGAATTTTTTTTAAAAAGGGGCACGCAGAGATACTGTCTGTGGCCATCAAAAATTCTGGACATTTTCAGTATTCATTATGTTGAAGATTTCAGTGGCTATGGCAGTTTAACTTCCAACATGGCACATCTAGGAAACAGAGGGCCTGATTCAGACCCGCTCGCGAGCGCTGAGCACTCGCAGGCGGGTCGATGTTGCTCAAGTGCGCATGCGCATGAGGGAGCCGGCTCCGTAGTGTGCATGCGCGAGACCCGAATAACGACGGCCAAGCCGTTGTTATGGGTCTCGCACCAAAGGGGCATGCTGTCGATGGTTATTGACAGCACGCCCCCTTTGGTGGGCATGCCAGGGGCGTGGCCTACCATGGGAACGCCTACCGTCTGGGGCCGGCCTCACTGACATCACTAGTGATGTCAATGGAAGTGCTTTTGGCTCTGATAGATCCAAAAGCACTCCAGGGCTTGCGACAGCGAGACCCTACCACAAGGGACCATCGCGACCATCATTTTGGCCGCTTGCTAAAGCTGTGGGTGGTCACCCACAGCTATGCAAGCGGCCAGGAGGCTGCTCCAAAAGGTTGGAGGGACGGCCCTGATTCAGAGCGAGCGCTCTGTCAGAGCGTTCGGCTCTGAATCAGGGCCAGAGTTGCACTGCAGTAGCAGACAAGATGGCAATTTAATAAACTATAAAAATGTTTGTCGGCTGTGTAAAAAGACTGTCAGCAGTGCCCCAAACAGCACATAATGCAAATAAAAGAGATGCAAGATGGAATTGTCCTTGGGTCCTCCCACCCACCTTTATATTGTATATTAAACAAGACATGTACAGTTTAACAAACCAATCACTTCAGTGAAAGGGACTGCCACTTGTGGCTGAAGTGATTGGTTTGTTCACACTGCATGGAGACACAGCGCTTTTATATGTATGTGAACAAATGCACTAGGGGACAGCGCACAGATGTAGTACAAACAATAGAAAAAATATATTTTTAATTTATCCTACTAATCTTTAATTCGCAGCTCAGCTCACACTACGTGGAGACACAGCGCTTTTATATGTATGTGATCAAATGCACTAGGAGACAGCGCACACAGTTTGTATAAACAAAACAATGTTTAAAAAACTTTTCATTATTTATTTTACTTTTTCCCGCAAAGGACAACTGCAGAGTCACACTGCTTATATCGCAGTGGCATATGGCCTGCAGAGTAAAGGTGCGTACACACTGGGCAATTAAAGTGGACAACTGAACAATAACGATATCGTTATCGTTCAGTCGTCCACTTTATCGTCCATTTTTAACATCAAAATGATGAACGATAACGACGATGCGCGTTCCCATGGATAGTTCGTCATTATCGTTCATCAAGTAAACATGCAGGCCAACCTGACAATGCCATCAGGTTGCTGCATGTTGGGGAATGGAGGAGAGAGCCCGGCGCTGAACGATATCATTATCATGAACGACATTGAGCACACCCTGCCGGGGACACACTAGACGATATCGCTCAGGGAGCATACCGTCTAGTGTGTACGCTCCATAACAGTGCAGCAATAGTAAAGGAGTGGATGGACACAGCAGCAGCCACTGGATACAGGGACTGAAGTGGACCCTGCACAGCAGCAGCCACTGGAGGTGGAGAGGATGGATACAGCACAGCAGCCACTGGGCACTTTAGCACAGCACAGAATGGCACCCAATTCACCACGGGAGGGACTTATATGGAATCCAAAACCTGTGAGAATCTGATGCAGGGAAGATGACATTTTGCCTCAAATTGAAATCCGAGCAAGGTGGGAAAACCCGAACTGCCGCATGGATTCTCTCGGATCCATGAAGTTCGGGTGGGGTTTTTAAAGTATATTTATTTAAACATTTTTTTCAGCTATAGTAACTCACATAACTTGTTTTATTTATTTATTTTTGTTTAGAGTGTACGGAAATGTTTGCTTTGTACAAGCAATAAAACTAAACCACAGATAGTGCATGACTTTTGTGATAGAGTCTGACAGTCTTATAATGACAGTCATATGCCAAACACTGATACTTTAAAAATGGGGTGTTACAGTTGCAACAGCTAAAGAATAATCCCCGATACACCTTTCTACACTGTATGCAATACTGCTAAGGGAAGAAAGTTACAAAGGGCTCTATTTATTAGCATTATTTTTACATTATTTTAGTATCACCTAAAGTTACTACAGGGCAATTGGAGTAGAATTTGTAAAATTCTACTCCAAGCCCTAGTTATCACTTATTTTTAGTAAGCAGATCCCATTTCCCATAATTGTAATGGAAAATGTGATCTGGCCAAAGTTACTAAAAATAAATTGTGAAAAAATACCGGGGAAAGACCTGTGATAATAACGCCACCTGGAGGTGAAGTTATCCAGGGTCTCCCCCGACTACCGGACTCCTGCTCTGCGCTAATGGGCAGAGCAGAGCCCGGAGCCGGCCCCAGTGATCAGCTGTGTGGTCTAAACAGACCACACGCTGATATCTGCTAAAAAAAAAAAAGAAAAAAAAAAGTAAAAAAAAAAAAAAAAACTTACCTGAGTCCCGGAACCGGTGGTTGGGGCTCCGGTGATGTCTCCCCTCTGGTCAGCTGGTCACCCAGCCTGCACTGGTGCCCGGTCATCACCTGACCAGGTCCCAGTGCAGTATGAGACTTCCGGGTCCCACGATCTCGCAAGATCTCGTGGGCTCCAGGCTCAGCGTCCTTAGTAGCGGCTACACTCGGTCGGGATACCGAGGAGACTGTTGGAGAATGGTGCTGGGTAATTGAGAGGAGATGTGTGGATGATGGTAATGTTCAGCTGTCCAACGCGTTTCAGCCTTCTCAGAGGCCTTTGTCAAGGATGCAATAATGCTGGAGATTCCGGTATTATATAGGAGACAGAGCCAATCAGACGGGGGGAGGGGCAGGGGTGGGTGTTTCCCCATGTGGAATACAATTGGTCATATTATATCAGGAAACCTAGATTAAAATTTATATTCAGTCCAGACAGTGTCATAGTTTTAAGTAAAAAAAATCCATTTCATTTCTGCTGTATTAATTGTATGGATGTGATCCCCCCCTCTCCAATTAAGCTTAGGTTGTTTGAGTGCAATGAATTCTAGGGTCGTAGGATCAGAGTTTTGAAATTCCTTAAAATGGTTAGAGACACTATGATTAATGTATCCTATTTTTATATTACGGATGTGTTCGTAAGTCCTGGTCTTGAGTGCCCTTGTGGTCCTCTCTACATATTCCTTCCCACAACTACATCTCAGTAAATAAATGACTCATTTTGAATCACAAGTCAAGTCTTGTTTCAACCTGTATGTTTCGTTAGTCGTGGTTGATGTGAAAGAGCTGAGTTTTCTGGATGGTCTGTGTGTTGTCCTGCATCCTGTACATCTACCACAATAATGGAAGCCTATTTGATGTGTTTTAAAAGGTAGTAGGGTCTGGGACTGAGTGGATGGCTCAATGTGATTGTGGACTAATTTTTGTTTAATATCTGGTGCCTTCCTGAAAATCACCTTGGGTTTTTCTGGGAGTATGATTTGTAAGTTATGATCTTAAAGTATAATGTTCCAATGTCTGGATATGACTTTTTTGATGTCAGAAGAGTAATTATTAAATTGTGTGATAAAATATGTCTCTTGAGCACCTATTTTTGTTTTGTCTTTCTGCTGCCTAAGTAAGGTGGTTCTATCTAAATCTTCAATTTCCTTAAAAGCTGATTAGATAAGTTTTTTGTTATATAGTTTATCAGAAAATTGTTGTTTCATAACTTCTCCTTGTTAATCGTAATCCTCCTGTTTTGAACAGTTTCTTTTGATTAGTTTGAATTTTTCCTTTCAGAATGTTATCTAACCAAGTTTTTTGATGTGCACTTGTGGCCAAAATGTAACTGTTCACATCTACATCTTTCCTGTATGTTCTGGTCTGTATGGATTCATTCTCAATATAAATTTCTAAATCTAAGAAATTGACCTTTTGTTGGCTTATGTTGGAACTAAGGGCCTGATTCAGAGCCGGACGCAATCAGCCGTTCGCCCGCAGTAGGTACGTCCGTCCAAATGTCAAACCAGGCGCTCGCACGTGTGGTCGCTCGTAGCGAGTCTTCCGCCCCATATTTCCACAACCCCTCCTCTAGCTAACGAGCGTCCGAAATAGCGAGCGCACTACTCGTTTTTTGATGAAGTGTTCGCTCGCACAAGTACGACCGGAAGTAGGCCTGTCATTTGTCCATTGCCTTGTTTCTCCTTCGTCAAACATCCGTGAATCGATTGGTGTCAATCATTACCTTAATTTACTTAATTGTTGGTCGAATGTTTTCAATCTTGTTTCTTTTTTGAATGTCAATAAACTTTGTTTGTTTTGTGTTCATTTTGGTCCGTAGAATCCGTCCGCTTTTAACGGCAAACTTGTTTTTTTTCAATCCAAAGGCTGTTTGGTTTTTTAATAGCTTTTAATTTGGTTTATAATTTAGAAATTGTTTTATTTCCGGCTTGTTGCTAACGCATCCAAATGCAGCAAGCCAATCCTAAGTCACAATATATTTTTAGGGGTTGTTCACATGACTCACACATTAACCAATAGAATTCTTCATGTTATTTATGAAAGTACATTAGCCAATCAAAATTTAGGGGTCCCTGTAATAAAACTGATTTGTGTAAAAAAAAAAAACCCATTGCCATCATGAAAGCCAGTGCTTTTACACGGCGTGAGCTGCTGGTGCCCACTGAAGTGCTGGATCGGCGAATAACTGACATGCCGCCCCCCGTCACCAACCAACGCAAGCGACGGGCATGATCGGATTTACGCCACCGGTCCCCACACCTGCTTGCGCATCGTCCGATGAGGATCAGTCGGCGTAAGTGGATATTTGAATGTTTATATATCTATGACAATCTGTTGTTACTTTTTCTGTTTGCTAATGTAAATTTGCATTAATGTGTGTGCAGTATGCGTTTTTTTCGGCCTAAATGAGACCTTGTTAATGTTGTTGATTTTTAATTATTATTTTCTTTTGGGTAATGTTTTACATTTTAAATGTTTTTTGGTATACATATTTGCTAATATTACAAACTATACATCATTTAGGTCAGGAGCGGATCCATAGACAGAGGCGGAGGCCTGCCCGACCCCTCTCCCCAACTCCCACCATCTCCTCCCCTACCCCACTCCTCCCAAATTTCTCCACCCTCCCTGACATCCCTATTTCCCCTCCCTCTCCTGCTCCCCAAATCCAAATAACCCCTCCCTCCCCATTCACATTCCCACACCCTCCCCTGATGCACCCACTCCTGATTCCACTCCCTCCCCTTTATCCCCAATGGACATTTCCCCACCTTCTTCGGCCATCCACTGGCCCACTTCTTCCGAGGAAGAGGATCTGGGCCAACCTGGCCCTGAACCTGCAGGTATTTTGTATTTCATGTTTGCTATTATCTTGTTAAAATGTGCCCTATGTGCATACACTGTGGTATCCCTGCTTACAATCTAAGGGCAGTCCAATGTTTTTGTTTTTTTTATTTTGGGTTAAAGCATCTTTTTTCTTCTTTTGGGTGCTAATTTTTGATAAATTTTGGCCCAAATTTAATGTTTAAATCTTTTTTTTTTTTCGGGGTTTTTTTTTTTTCAAGTTTTTTGGAGCTTGTTTACCTAAATTTTGGCCAAATTTATTCATGTTTCATAACAAAATAAACTTTAAAATAACCACATATGCCAGAGCCAAATACATGTTTCATTGTGCTTTTTTAATTTCTAGACTAAAATCAATATACAAATTGTGTAAGGATTATTTTAGATCCCAAAGTGATTGTTCAAACCACTATTCTCATGTTCATGTTTTGTTAAGTTGTTTTTTTGTGCCAATTGGTAATTTAGGCTAATTCATGTTACCACTATATTTTAGCACAAAAATTAGCATGGTATGTAAACTTTTTTGATTTGTAAATCATACTGTTTTTCTTTTATGTTTTCTTTAAAAAATTCACATTTAATTAAAACACATTTTTGTCTTTCAACAGACCCAAGGAGGCAGGATCAGGCGATTTTGGCCCATATAATGACGATGAGGGGCCATTTTGGTCCAGCTGCTGGTCTCAATGGACCATTTAATTGTTTTTTTGCGCAATTAATTTTTTTTTATATTTGATTTTGTTAATAAAAGTTGTTTACTTAAACAAATCTCATTTATTGATTCAAACATTAGCTCACAAGGTCAATCAATGTTTTTTGTTTTTTTTTAAATCATTGGGTTTTTGGAATTTGCATATGAAAATGCAAACAATGTGCCAGACTAAATTTTTGGAGTAATTATTCTTTAAAAATGTAAAATTAAAAAACAAAGAGTGGTTTCCAAGAATTTAAAGACATATTTTGTCATTCAAATAATTGGGACAATTGACAGTAACTCCATAATGTTTCGCTAAAATATCCTTATGTGATTATTTAATTTATTATAAATTTTCCATGAAACTCCCAAAATAGGAAAATAAAGAGGAAAAAGGTAGGGCAAACTATGCACACATGTTGTTAATTGTTATTTTGTTTAAAAATAAAAAAAGCACTTGGAAATTAAGTTAAAAGGTACTGTCCATTTGCTGGTTTTTCATGTAAAAAAAACAATTAAAAATAAAATTTGTTTATTACACATTCTCACAATACAAAAAAACATACACAAATATTTGAATAAAAAAAACAAGAACTGGTTGAAGATGATGCATGCTAACATGTCCCAAATCAGGTAAGAAACACATTTGTCCAGGTGTAAAGGTCCTTTGTGAGTCATTAATGTCACAGGCGTTCATTTTCAGAAAGTAAGAAGGTTGTTGTTTGGATTTTGCAAAAAAAAAAAGGTTAAAATTCAAAACATAGGATAGTAAACACACATAATTTTCATTAGTCACAATGTCAACAAATGTAAAAAAAAAGGAAAATTAAATACCTGAAAAAGCGTGTAACTACCTCATCACGTATGGCCCCCCCTGACACTCTCCTCCGACCAACCATGAGGTCGCCACCAGAGCGGTGGAGGCATCAAAATCGGCCTTTTCAAAGGCTAATACAACGCTCCACCACCTGCCTGGTGGCAGTAAGTGCGGAATTATATTGACTTTGTGGCCCTGGTGTAGGAACCAAATAAGGAGTGAGCAGCCAGGGCATGCAAGGGTAACCACTGTCTCCTGTGGAAAAAAAAAACATTCAGTACCATTTCTAAGTCAACAGTGTTTGCTTTAAAAATTAGGGGTACCACTTACCCAGAAGCCATGGATCACCAGCTTGTAGGTTGTTTAATTTGTGCCAAAGCCCTGATTGCCGGATGACAAATGAATCATGTGCATTTCCTGGAAATTTGGCATTCAGGGACAGGATCTGGAGGGAGGCATCACATACCACCATTACATTCATTAAATGGAAATGTTTGTGGTTCCTAAATATTGCCTCCAGCGCTGCTGGAGGCTGAAGTGGTATGTGAGTGCCGTCCACAACCCCTATGATGTGTGAGAAGCCTGCAATTTCGAAAAATTTCTGCTTCACCACATTAAGGGACCCCATATCCAATGGCATATTAATAAAATGATGGAGGTGCTTAAAGAGTGTATCCATTACCGCCCCCAGGATCCTTGAAAAGGAGGATTGGGAAATGCCAGCAACGATCCCAACTGTGGTCTGGAAGGATCCTGAGGCGCAAAAATGTAACACCGACATTAACTGCGTAAGTGGTGGTATTGCTGTTGGATTGTTAATTTGCCTTTCCAGATCACTCTCTATTAATGAAAGAGTGTCTAGGATGATTTGGGGTGGTAGGCGATACCGCCGTAAAACCACATCATAAGGCATTCCAAAAAGGGTGACACGTGTTCTAAATATCTGGGGCCTTGCACGCCTACGATGCCTACGCCTAGGAGTATGTTCAGGTTGGTCGGGGTCGTGGACCATCGCCACTATAATTCGCCCAACATCAATCTGAAATGTTAGACAATGTAGTTATTTAAACAACATTTAAAAATGTGAAAATATACTTATCTTTTTTACACATTAAGAAGAATCTTACAGGCTCAGGCAGTGACATCTTGAAGTAAACCTACGAATTAGATTTACCATAAAAATAATGTTAATATTAACACAAAATAAAGACAGGCTAAGGCAAAAATATAAAGAATGCATGCACTACACAGATGATGTTGTTATTCTAGGATTTTCATAGAAAATTAAAATGTACGCTAACGCCACAGACAGGAGATGTGCAAAATATACGCAATAGAGGTTACAATATACCGCTAAATGGTACGCTAACACCACAGACAGGAGATGTGCAAAATATACGCAATACATTTCGCATTTGTGATGGGCAAAAAAAAAATCTGCATAGTGTGACCCCTTAATAAAACAAGATAAATTGTTTAAAAAACAGGGTCTAATGTATGTCAAGAAACACTTACCGCACAAAGACGATCACCAAAAAAAACCGAAGTCCACAACACGAAAGGAGAAAAAAGCCAAAAAAAACTAATATAAAAAAAAAAAACACGTATTAACATTAAAAAAAAGTAAAAAAAAAAAGCAAGTTTAAATCGACCCAAAAAGCGAACCACAAAACTTACCTCAACACCAAAAAAAAAAAAAGGCTTAGTAAAAAAACACAAAAATGCGAAAGAAAAATAAAGAAAATTCGACAAATCGTACCAAATCCAAACAACTACTTCACAAACCACTACTCCGCACTAACAATCTCCAACCACTTCAATCAACCCACCCCGAAACAAGGCCACAAAAAAGCCTTAAATAGACCGAACTTTCCCACTCAAATCAATGACACACAATAGATGCACCCGTATAATGCACACACATCTATAAAAATGTCACAAGAGGCCACAATGGGTCTGCTGAATTCAAGGGTTTAATCATGTCCACTGAACAGCAGCAAAGCCAAAATCCAGGACCTCACAGTAAGTAGCTCCAAAATTAAAGTTACCACACAAATAAAAAAAAAGGTGTTGAGACTGACAATGAGGAGGCTGCGGGGCCTAGTACCCAGGCCAGTGCCAAACGAAAAAGGCAGCCGCAATTCACAAGAAAGGAGGTGGAGGCTTTGGTGCAAAAGTGCGTTGATAACTTGGCACAGGCACCCCGAAATATGGGTGCAACCCAGAGATAGAAACTGTGGGAGGAAATAGCCAGTGCTGTCAATGGGGTTGGTGGTTTTGTCCGTTCAACCAAAGAGGTCAAACGCCGGTACGTAAATGCTGTAACCTATTTCCAAAATTCAAAAAACTTAGTTAAAAAACTAACCATACATTTTTAAACAACAGATGGAGTGACTTCAAATATCGGCTAAAAACAAAAAATGGCTGATAGGGCTAGGCATGCAGGGGGGACAGATGGTGGGCCAACCCCTGTGTCATTGGAGTTAACAGATTTGGAGGAGCTGGCACAGGGGTGTGTGCAGGGAGAGGAGGTGTTTGGCGTGTCCAACATGGACACAGATATACCAGACTTTGCGGCTCCACATGTGGCTGCAGGTAATTTAGTTATAAATGTTTGAAAAACTTGTTTAAATACAAAGACAAATGTACTAATATTTTTATGATCTCTCTCTTTTTCACACAGGCACAGAAGAGGACGAGTCTGCTCCAGAACTGAGGTTTGGCCGCAGTAGATCTGCTGGCTCCGCAGGGGAGGAAGCAGTATTTCCGGCTGGGGACCCTGTGGCGGACAGTCCAGGGACTTCCCCCTCGCAGGCAGTGGCCCTTCTCACAGATCTCAATGATAAAACAGATAAAAACACCGAGATTCTGATGAGGATGGATGCCAATCTGCTACGGGTGGCGGACGCCCTGGAGGCAAACGCTGCGGGCCAATGTCAGAATAGCTAATGCCCTGTAGCAGTTCGTCCGCCTGCGCATGTTGGAGCCGGCCTCCCTTCCTGCTGTAACATCAGGGCCCTCCACCTCTGGCGCAACATCGGCATCCCTCCAAATGTGCCTAGCCCTATGCCTAGCCCAGGGGAAACACCAGCTACCTCTGCCCAGGCACACGGTACAACCAGACAGACAAAGTCATGCTCCCTCCAACATCAAGCCAAGCAGGAGAGAAGGCTTTGACAGCACTGGCTAATTTCCCCAAATTCCATCTCTGTGTTTGCCCCATATTTTTGCTACACCAAACCTCCCTCTCCTTTCTTGTGAATTGGTTTTTTTTTTAACATTACTTTATTTTTGGGATGTAAAAACCTTGGCTGAAAAAAAAAGCCACATTTCTACCAAAATGTGAAAAAAAAAAAACCCCGAAAAAAAAAAAAATGTGTGTAAAATTCATTAGCACATGGCTAAAAGGGACTGGAACAAACATACTTAAATACATAACAAAGGTCATATACTTAAAAAAAATGTTTAAATCCAAAAAACATAAGGTAACAGGTAGCAATTAGTAGCTGATTGTGTTTCTGTATTGTAACCAAAATGTAAATAAAAATTATACATAAGAAAAAAATGTGTTGGGCTTTTTAAAAACAAAATAAATCTGCCAACAACATGCGTACGGAATATAGCCAAAAAAATCAAGCATTTTAACCTTTATTTAAACATTTATTTTGTGATTGCTGTGATTACAAAACACAAACAAATAGGAACACAACATGTGTTTCAAATTTAGCTAATAAATCATGGCCATTGAAAATCACCTTCTCGCAAGTGATCCAATTATTGGGTGATTGGTCTTTTGCCTTGCAAAGGATAATAGCAAAACATTGATTCACTAAGGAAGCTACGAAGAGACCATCGTCTTTGCAAGATCCAATACCCTACCACAAGCTGAACGAGCAATCATAATGGAAACTGGACCACACAGTGATGTATCCAAAATAGCGTCCAAATTGGACGTTCGCAAAAGATAATACATGTACGCCCAAAAAACGTCTTGCCACGCCTGTGTTTTCTCATCTCCACCCCTGTTACCACCCATAAACGGAACATTCTGTCAATCAAATGACATAGGTCACTTCCTATTCGCTGTGTATACGAGCGAACGAAAAATGACCGCAATGATCCGGCTGCACATGCGCAATGAGAACCGGACGCATGCGTGGTTTAAAACAATCAAATGCGTACGAGCGAACGGCTGATTGCGTCCGGCTCTGAATCAGGCCCTAAATTCTAAGTTTTTATCATTTACTGAAATGTATTTCAGAAACTCTAGGGCTGATTCTGACGTGCCCTTCCATATGCATAATATATCATCTATATATCTCCGCCACCACCCTCGATCCCATGGTGGTACCTGTTGTCTGTAGGAAGAATGTGTCACCAAACCAAACATAGTTATGATGTAGAATCAATCTGATGGATGACACTAGAAAGTTAATCTGTTCTGCCGGTAAGTTGGTGTCTTTTTGTAAAAAGTACTCTGTACTGCATAGTCCCTGTTCGTGTTCTATTATAGTATACAGCGAGTTGATGTCGCATGTTATAAGCCAGAAATCTGGTTGCCATGTTAATGACTGCAGCTGTCTAATAATGTCCGTGGTGTCCCTTATATAAGCCGGTTGGTTCTTAACTATGGCCCTCATTCAGAGCCGTACGCTCTGAGCAGAGCGCACGCTCTGAATGAGGGCCGGGCTCCATTTTCATGGAGCGTCCTCCTGGACGCTCGTATAGCTGTGGGTCACCACCCACAGGCTATACGAGCGTGCATTGTGATGGCCGCGATGGTCGAGACCATCGCGACCATCGAAATTGCGAGCCGGAGCCTGCGGTTGAGGTTTTCAACCGCAAGCTCCGGAGTGATTTTGGCTCTATCAGAGCCAAAATCACTCCCACTGACATCACTAGTGATGTCAGTGGGCCGGCTTCTGACGGGAGGCGTTCCCGTGGGAACGCCCCCGTCAGGGAGGCACGCCCCCGGCACGCTCACCAAAGGGGGCGTGCTGTCAATCAACATTGACAGCACGCCCCCTTTGATCGGACACAACGAGCGAAGGACTTTCCTTCGCTCGTCGCGTCTGGCGCATGCGCACGACGGAGCTCCCTCCGTCGTGCGCATGCTCAGTCCATAACATCGACCCACTTGCGAGCGGACAGCCGCTCGCGAGTGGGTCTGAATCAGGCCCTATGTCCTGAAGGTAGGAATCTATATGTGCCAGATTAGCTGTTAGTGATTGTATGCCTGATATTATTGGTCTCCCTGGTGGTGTTATAGGGTTCTTGTGTAATTTGGGGAGGAAGTAGAATACTGGTATTCGGAGATTTGTGTTATGTAGGAAATCATGCTCCTTTTTGGTCAGAATGCCTCTCTCCAAGCCATCTCCTAATAGTTCTTTCAGGTCATGTTGGAATTGCTTAGTGGGATCACCCCTCAGGACTTTATACGTTCTGGTGTCACCTAAGAGTCTTGTGGCCTCTTTGATGTAATCATCTTTCTCCATTATCACTATCGCCCCCCCTTTATCGGCTGGCTTGATAATTATATCATGGTTCTGTTGCAGTTATATAAGTGCCTTTTTGTAATATTCATACCTAGATGTGATTTGTACATGTTATAATGTGGGTTTTTGCTTTTCAAATCAATTTTATTAATATCGCGTGCCACCATGGACTCAAATGTTTGAATAAAGACTGGGGTAAAAGTTTGACTTGGGTTTAAGATCGGTATATTTAAATTTGTCCTGCTGTGGTGTATCGATATTGTTCTTTATGATGGGGTTTGTTGCTAAATATTTTTTCAGGGTCAATTTTCTTATGAATGCTTGTAATTCGCAATATATATTGAATTTGTTGGGTTGATAAGTCGGTGCAAATGTAAGACCCTTTGAAAGTACATTCTTTTGGTCAGATATTAATGTGGTTTTACTGTGGTTGTAATTGCAATTTTTTGTTGTATCATCTGTTTGTGGTTCTTGTGTCACTGTTTGTTTTTTTGGGGTTGTGTTTTTGACCCCCTCTACATCCTCTTCTGTATCTAAAATCTTTTTCACTGCATGGGACGGGGTGAGGCAGGTCTTTTGGCCTGCCTCCATATCTAAAAAAGAATCCCCCCATTGCCGCTTGATCAGCTCTTGTGATATTCTGTGCCTCATTCATTATTGCTACAGAGCGCTTGTCCCTCTATAACTATTACTTCAATATGCCATAAGGACAAAGCACAAGCCTGAGAAATAAGAGGCAGACTGCCATTACCATGAAATGACCCCATGTAGCGCACTGACCATGCGCAGTACACTACAGAAGCCAGAAGTCTGGGCACACTCTAGCGACAGGATCAGCGTGGCACCAGAGACCGCGAACCTGGAAGTAACGGGAGCATGATGACACGGAGGCATGGGTAAGGTATTTAAAGCTTGTACCTGTGTCCACCACGTCACCTACTTTTGAAAAAGTCCCTACAGGGGACGAAACTCGTTGGGTTCACATTTGTGACTCTTCTATTCATCCAACCCTATTGACTTTTTGTACCTTTACATAGTCTGTTATTTGTACTTTTAATTATTGCAATTAATTTGAACTACACCTGTACCACAAGGACCGGAATGGTGTGTGGACAGGCAATAAATAATTTTTTTATCCCATAATCTCCATGTGATAGTGTATCAACCATGGTCTAGCCGGACCTATATATGCCCCTCATACCCACACACATTAACCCCGTGGAGCAAGGACGTCTGGTGGACCAGCAGGCAATCGGCAAGATCCAGGTAAGTCTGCAGAACTTACCTATTGCACTGTACACTAGTGCTCGCCAGCACCTAATGCTCCGGTTCTTTGTTTCCTTTTTTTTGTTTGTCATTTGAGGTAGAGAGGTGACTAGGATAAGCAGATACCAGTGGAGAAGGGAAAAAGACTTTATATTGGAACACATCAGCAGTGACTCTTATCATACCAAACTCATTGTGGGACTTTATAAGAATACACTGCCCAAAGTGTTTGCAACCAGTCCTTCCAAACATTTATTGAACATTATACCAAGAACACCCATCCCACAGAACTACAAGGTGGATCACACCGGGAACTATACCAAACCACACAACTTTCTACATACACCTCTGTGTTTAGAATATCCGACACCATAAGCATTACACATTTTACACTTTTAAACTAAACCTTAAAGAGCTTACACAAACCCCTGTCTTAAATCTTAATACGATTTTATGAGGTTGGGATACCTCCTCTGTGTATAGCAGCTAGAGGCAGACATAGACCCCTGGAGCGCGGACCTATTACAAAACCTAGTGCCTGAACTTCATCGCTATTAGACACCCTAGCCATCTATGGTTTACTAGTGGATGCTGCTGCAATCCTACCTCTACCTGTACCATCGGTCCCAGCCGATACCTATTGCCATCGGTCTCAGCCGATACCTATTACCATCAGTCTCAGCCAATACCAGTTACTATAATTTCCAGCGGATCTATTACCATCGTTCCAGTCAATACCTGTTACCATTTTTTCCAGACGATATCTATTACCATCGGTTCCAACTGATAACTGTTACTATCAGTTCCGGTCAATATCTATTATCATCAGTTCCACCTGATACCTGTCATCATTGGACTTACTCGATTTAGTTCCAGTCAGGTCCTAATCTGGTTCCAGTTTAAATTCCAGTCCGATCCCAATCTGGTACCACTTTCTACTCCAGTTCGGTACCAATCTGGTTCCAGTTTGTACTCCAGTCTGGTCCTAATCCGGTTCCAGTTTGTACTCCAGTCCGGTCCCATTCTGGTTCCAGTCTATATTCCAAGTTCAACTCCATTCTGGTTCCACTGTAAACTCCAAGTCCAGTCTACTTCAACGCCATTGTGTGTTCCAAGTTCAGTCTTAGGCTGGGTCCACTGATTATATACTGTCTTGTTGCATATCATAATATATTTTACATCTATGAGGAAGAGTTACATACGACCATCTTTACTCCAAACCTCCCAAGCCACCAGCAAGCTGGTATCCAGCTCTCCCAGACAAACCAGAGTCCCCAGCCTTGATACAGTGACTTTTATTCCAAAACTGAGTGACATCACAAAGGCTATTTATGATATCTTGTCACATGATTAGCCTACTGAGATGATAAAGCCCCACCTGCATGCATTTCACCTTTTATATTAAACAATTACTTAATCAATCTCTCTCTGTCATGTAGTTTAAAATAAGCCTACAGTACCTTTCACTGAGACATTATACCAGATGCAGCTGATAACCTGGTTCTGTACCTAGCTGTGACTTTTGCTAAAGCTGAGTGATCTCACAAAGGCCTACTATGACGTAATCCAGTCACATTATAAAACGAAAAAGGTTATAAAACTTAAACTGCATGCGTTTTACTACTAACATCTATCCATATATCATGTTTATAAAAATCAGGTTATCTTACACTGTGAAATGTCATATTAGCATATACAGCTGATAATATACAGTCCCATATCAAACAGAATTTGCCCTTGAAAAAGCCCCTAAGGGACGAAACGCATTGGGGGTACACTTACCAATCGTGACTTTGTATTTTAACTATATACCGTCTTGTTTTGATACCTCATTGGCACCATGATTTGTCACTTTTGCCAATTAAAAGAGATTGCAAAATCAAGACAATCTCAGTAGTCAGTTATACCTATATAGCTCGCCACTTACTCACATGCACACACCGGAGGGGGATACAGAGGGGTGATGGACCAGCAGAACCTTCATCTGGTAAGTAAATACTTCCTTACCTGATTTAAACTGCAATTGATGTCTGCATCAACCCTGATACTGCGCTCCTTATTTCTGAGGTGGTGAGAGCTGTGACGGAGAAATTTGATCCCTGCTCCAATGTGAAGGGATTATAACATACTGACACAACATTCTGCCTAAAATTTTTGCATACCCGGTTAATACTGTATGGAACTGATTATTTATTGTAACCAACCACACCCCAGCCTACAGTTATTGCACACCTGAACATTCTGACTTTGCTTCTACTAAGAATCCCCAGCCTCAAGTTCTTGCCCACCAGAACTTTTCTTAGTTCATAATATATAATTTTGGACACATATCTGAGGACTCATTCAAAAGACTAATCATATCATCAGGAACACTGCCCCTGTAGATGCACACACTTGGTTATATCCAAAAAGACAAATAGAGGCGAAAAAGGAGACACACAGGTAGGCGCTGAAATTAGATATATACTTAGAACACAAAAATAAATGTCCCTTTGATTAGGGGTGTATCCTCATGGACTTCTTTCTTTCCACATTCAGAATCGAAGATGCCTCCCTCAGTGTCGTGTATGCATCGAAGGGAAAAAAACATAGATTGCGTCGCTGTCAAGTAATCTTGTATATACTACAAGGTGGGGTAAGTTCTACACTTTGAATAATTGGGGCAGGAGATAAACATGCCCTATTCACAAGAGTAACACCATAATGACTCCCATAGAGGTTTCTTTAGACAAAAGGGATCCTTCATTCCACGTGTATCAAAGATGAATAGCAGAAATCATACAAAGGTTTCTTTGCTCTTATGAATATTAGCGTACCGAACTCACAATTCTCACAGGGTTAATCTTTCACATCAAGATTTCTTTTACTCTCAGATTCTTGCAAACCATCGCTGCTTATATATATGATCTCAAAAAATCTTAGCAATCCACTTAGATTAAAAAAAAAGTTGATTTATTTATAAAAAAAGAGTTCCAGACATGAAAAGACTCTAGGACATTAAAAAGGTGATGATGTAGCAAAAAACATCAAGCACATGATATAAAATCAAACATCAAAAAAATTCCAAAAGGCAGTCAAAAATCATTAGCACAAAGTTCAATTGGTAGAAAACCAGTTTTTCTAAGTCAGAACAAAAAGTAAATTTCAAATGATATACCTCTGAATCAATTAAAAATTGAAACGCGTTGGGTCAACGCGTTTCAGCTCTCTTGGGAGCCTTTGTCAAGACATAAGGTATGTGTGCAAAGGTATGTGTCCTCTGAAGTGAGCTTGTTGGTAATTTTATGAGCCTGAGGTCAGCAAGATTAGATGATGATGCAAGATGGGTAGGTTCTAACCTCCTAGAACAGCCTGGCTAACAACCAATATGCAGCACCCAGCATAAAAAAACAATATAAGGAGAATAATCAGAGTCCAGCAAACTTGGAAAGGGACTATGAAAACACTGCTGACTAGGTTTCTCAAAGATAAGCTTACTTTACACTGTAAGATGTCATATAAGCTGATAACACACAATTATATATGACATCACAAATACTGTACTGTTTATGATTTAAGCCAGTCATATGATAGGAATACTGAAATGATCAATTACAACCTGCCTGCATTTCACCACTGTTATCTATCTATCTATCTATCTATCTATCTCAGCAGAGCATTTGCCAAGAGCCAATAACAAGTGCCGCCAACATAATTATCCACTATTTGTACCTGCCCCTCACCTGCAAATAATGTCTCAGACGCAAAGGTCTTTTATCCAGTTTACATGTGTGCATAATACTGAGCATGCCCATACTGTACTTAGCCTGTGCTAAAATGCATGCAGTTTACAGGAAATTACCAAGGTTAACCCACCCTCAATCTCTCTGCTCTCAACTGCCCCCATAATAGATTTAAAACAATGTGTGACCACTGTTTTGTAAAAAAAAATTCTCATATTGCCCCAAATATATAACTAATAATATAGTGTTCCCTATAAATAATGTCCCCAAAAATGTGATGGACCTCTATATTGTTAAAATAATTATAGTGTGCATATTTTAACTTTTAAGAAATGATAATGGACCCACTTCAATATTTGTAATGTCCCACATTTAATTTTTAACATAATTGTCTGCACCGATTGCCCCCCAAATATTTCCATAGTGTAGTGGTATCCACAATTACTTTCCTTCACTGATGTAAACAAATAGGAATACATCTAAAAATAACAGTGACAGAGCTCCTCGACGCAAAATGAATTAATTACTAGGTGTCCAGCAATGTAAAAAGAGACAGCCAGTCAATTGGGTGTGTCTCTCATTTTTACCATGAGAAAGACTTCTAAAGCCAAAACAGATTGGAAGAAACGAGAATGGCCTTATTTTGTCAGATTGCATCTCAGAAACCCCATCATAATTATATACTTCTACTTATTCTGTAGGATGACACACAGCAGTAATCTCATTTATGTCTTAAATGACTAATGTATGATTGGATTTTAATATTAAATATCACTTGTATATCTGTAAACAGGGTCGGATTAAAGGGGGGGCGACAGGGGCAATCGTCCCTGGGCCCCCACACCTGAAGTGCCCCCACACCCAGCCATTAGGGTTAAAGTGAACCGGAGGAGACGGAACCAGTTCCGCCTCCTCCGGACACCTAACCCCGGTGCCGCACGGAGACACTAGGTGCCCGCTGAGATTGTAACCAGCAGGCGCCCGGCTCCCTCCCCGCAGCAGCAGCCAGAGCCGGAGACTAGAGCTCACATTCGTGAGCTCCGGCTTCCGGCTCAGGCAGTGAACTATGGGAGAGACGTCATGCGTCTCTCCCATAGTGCAGAGGAGCAGCGCCAGCCGAACGGATCAGAAGGCAGCAGGAGCGGGGCTTAAGGTAAGTGTGATTTTTTTTTTTGCTCTTTAGCGCAAGCGGCTTTTCCACTGCTGGGGTGGACATTACTCGGGGGGGGGGCATTACTACTGGGGGCATTACTTGGGGGGGACATTACTACTGGGGGCATTACTCGGGGGGAATTACTACTGGGGGCATTACTCGAGGGGGACATTACTACAGGGGGACATTACTCGGGGGGACATTACTACAGGGGACATTACTCGGGGGGGGGGGCATTACTACTGGTGCCACTACCACAGGGGGCATTGCTACTGGTGCCACTACCACAGGCGGCACAACTACAGGGGGCATTGCATAGGGGGCACTGCATAAGGGGCAACACTCCTGGGGGCACTACTACTGGGTGCACTGCATAAAGGGCACGTAAGAGGGGCCCCCACATGTTTGTTGTCCAGGGGCCCCCACAGACCTTAATCCAGCCCTGTCTGTAAAGGTTTTTAGAGCATTAAAGTGTGCCTAGAAAATGGAAACTGAAAGCTCTAAAATATCTCCCATTTAAAGTACATTCACAAACGTGGTGGAAAAATGGTGACCTTATGCAGGCAGGAAAAGAATGTTAATACACCAAAACAGCGAACTTCCCAATATTTTAACATTTTCACCCCTTTATCTAAATTTTTAAACTCATTCTGCAAACAAAATCTCGCAGATGTTTTTGCGTTCAACTGTGAATCAATCCCATAGATACCAACACAGAATAGTAAAATGACCTGCTTAAGCAGGGTGTGGTACAAAATATATACGTTCAGATGTCGACAGTTGGCATATCAGGCATGCAGATTTGAATTGGCGAGGTGAGTATCCCTCACTCCAACCACAGCCTAACCCTAATCGCAGCCTAACTACTACAGTCCTTACACATCTTTGCTGCAGTCGCGCTAAAAAGCCCCTCTCTGCGTGCCAGGTCCTGTGAGACCTTTTTAGTGCCTGTTGCCATTTTTTGGCCAAAATGCGTGTAAGTTGCAAACAATACGCAATGACACTACGCAATGCAGAGTGTGAAAATGATGTATATCTTGTATATCTGTGTGCGACTGAGTCTCTAAATATGTATACAAAGTGCTACAATGTGGC
This sequence comes from Taudactylus pleione, assembly GCA_031769625.1. NCBI lineage: Eukaryota > Metazoa > Chordata > Amphibia > Anura > Myobatrachidae > Taudactylus > Taudactylus pleione. Next base: position 178,659 of record JAUIMM010000542.1, read on the forward strand.
GGCCACAACTTTTTTCTTTCCAAGTTCAGTTGTGCTTCATATACAGACTCAGGTGCACACAGATATACAAGTGTCGCATATCAAATTAATTAGCACAGTCTGCAGGTGTGTGCTAGTCACAACACATTGCGATTTACACATATTTTCTGCAAAATAAGACCCCTGGCGCTAGCAGAGTAGCATTGGACCCGGCGGCTCACTCACGTCAGGCAAGTCGCGCTGCATGGCGTATTGAGGCTAGATGTATGAGAACACTTCTGTATAACATTGTGAAAAAAAATCGCCCGGCGACATTCTATTGTCGACTTTCACAATATCGACATTCCATCATAGTTGATATTGTGAATGTTGACATGTTAAATGTCAACATTCTGTCCATTTCAACATTCTGAATGTCGACATTATGCATGTACTGTATACTCTTAGGCACAGTAATCAGCACTGTGTGTATATTTAAATCCAGCTGATGTTGACCTTTACAGGCACAAGGCCAATGTGCACTTCTGCAGGCTAAGGTTACATAAATGAACACGTAGGATGAGGTGTGGCCACGTGCCTATTTATATAACTGATGCTCGCAGGGAGGATGTCAGGTCTGCAGATGCCACTGCAAACACCATGTAATCTTACACTAAATTCCCTTTATTGTGCTACAGGTTGCCTTATTAAATGTGTAACCCTGATTTAGCAACTTATAAATGGCATGAAGAGAACAGATTGTACTGTATCCAATATCCGGATTAGATCGGTAAAATGCCGATGCCCGAACATGCATAATCCTGACTGACCAGGTAAGTCCCCTAACCCTACCCTTCTCCCCCCTCTAACCCCCCACAGGGGGTGCCTAACCCTAAGTCCCTCAGGGGGTGCCTAAACCTAACCTTCCACCCCCCACCCCCCCTTCCCACAGCTAACCACTAAGTGTCCCCGCTTACCTTCGTTCGGGATTTTGTCGTCGGGCTGAAGATAGGCGTCTGGATTTAGATGCCTGTCTTTAGACCTGTGTCGGGATTTAGACAGCGGGATTCTGATGGACGGCTTCTCGTCCGTCTGTATATTGATTGTATCCCGGGTCAGAGTACTTTTTTTCTGCTAGCCTCATCTGGCTAGCAGGGTGCCTATAATGGCACCCTGCAGCCAGAATCTATGCAGCAGTGCCGCCTGGAGTATCCTTAGGATGCTTCAGTCACACCGTGGATGCTCCGGGCATTGCTGTAATCACCGGCAATTGTGGCCTCCGTTCCCATGTGATGTCACGTGGAGGGGGCTTGGCCTGCACCGGGGCCCGCGAATAATGTTATATATATCAAAATGGCCCTCAGCAGAAAAAAGGTTCCCCACCCTTGCTTTAAGGTATCCAGAGGTCAATCTTAAAATGTGTTTTCTCCCAACTTTGCTTTGCCTCCATATGCTCCTGTGTGAGGGCAAAGATGGCTCCTGGGGGTTGTATATGACAAGGTTGCGAATAGTTGCTAGTACGCATTTGATTTTGACTGAATAGGATACCTACCAATCTTATATGACTGTGATCAGCTTTTTAGTTCCTTCAACTGTAACTTAGGAATCTTAAACCTCGTATTTAAGGAATTTACAATTTAGAGCCATCGGCATTGGCTCCATTATTGGGGAGATGTATCAGGCTTTTGAGATAAATAAAGTGGAGTAGTTGCCTAAAGCAACCAATCAGCGTCTGTAATTTCATAAATTGTGCAAAATAAATGACAGAAGCTGATTGGTTGTTTTGTGCAACTTCTCCACTTTATCTTTCTCCAAAGCTTGAAACATCTCCTCCTATATGACTTACTAAAATAATAACCTAGCCTGCTGAGCATCGTGCAGCACTTACCATCTGAAGCCATCCTATTTCACCTCTACTTTGATTTCATAGATAATGGCATTGGTTTTACTTCATCTTGACTCCATGAGTGTTACCTACAGTACTGTTATGCATGAACATTCTTATACTGTGGCCATTCACCATCAGCCCCAGACTGCATACCGCCCCAGACATCCTTTATGTTGCAACAAATACTATTCTAGTTATCAGGTCTTTCTTCTTGGCAGACAACAGAATAACGAGTCTCATGTTAAATATTAAACAAATTCCTTTTGATGTGGACATTTGAAGTCTATTATATTGCTTATAGTAAGATTACAATTTTGTTTAAGGACCTAGCAAAAATGACAGGTTGTCAAATGTAAATTGTTATGTAAATCACAACTAAAACTAATGAAAACAAATATTAGTACACATGCTAAAATAAGGAATGGTTTATTTATTAGCTTAGTTATATAAAATACATAATTCATTTTGCTTTCCATCAACAGATATCAATTACTCTTTATCTCTCATTGACTATAAGAAATAAAATCAGGAGAACATATACATACAGGCCCAGAGGAGGATAACTAACTTGAAAGCAAACTGATAACGCATTTTATACCTAAATTCCGGGTCTGACACGCAGGTTGCAACAGGGGAGCTGATTCAGACTCTCTCGCTAGGATGCGTTCGCTCGTAGCTGCCGATGGTTCGCATTGTGTGCATGCGCGAACCAGTGTGAGATCGGGAAGCGTAGGCTCGCCGCGCATAGACTGCCCTGTAAAATGAGTGACAGGAGAGGCTCTTTGTGGGTGGTTACAGTGACAGGACACTAGAAACGGGGGAGTGGAGGTACGAACGTAGGTGTGCCTGAGCGTCTCAACGTCGTTTTCTGAGGCGTGTATAATTAACAGGTAGCGTCATAGTACATGTCACTTGGTTGTATTTCGCATTGAAGTACTTGCAGTAGGGTATAGTTAGCCACAAGCGCTGTGTTCGCTTCCGATGGTCCACGATGTACCGATGGTTGCATACACTTCCTGGAGATGACGTGCATAAGTGGGCATCTTAAGACAGGCTGGTGGGCGTCTGCATACAAGGGCGATCACATTCTAAGACATAGTGGGCGTGCTTATGCCTTGCCGTGCGATTGCCTGCCTTGCCGTCACTTAGCCGAATGTGCATACACATCAAGCGAGTGTACGCATCTAGCGAGAGGGTCTGAATGAGCTCCAGGGTTCCAAACTGGATCAGACCCGGATTTAGCCGGCGACGACCCAGGATATTCCCGAGTCGGCGACGTTCACACCGGAGCCGGGTCTGCTGTGACCTGGCTCTTCCAGCGTGGAAGTGGACGCTTGGAGATTACGTCATCTCCAAGCGCCACTGAAACAGGCCAATCGGCAATCATACGGCGCGCTCCAGGTCATCGTGACCTGGAGCGCGCTGTTTACACTGCAGGGTGTCACGGATCATTCCCGTGTTAAACCCTCCAAGTTACCTGGGTTGGATTGCTGGGTCACTTCACCCGGGAATCCAACCCTGTGTTACCTTTTACACCAAGGAGCTACCCGGGTTAACCCTGCAATAACCCATGTTTTAGCTCTGGTGTAAAAGGGGTATGACAGTGTTATTGTGCGAATGGCAAAATAAATATTTTACCTAATAGATTTTTTATTTTATTTATTTCATAAGTATTAGTAGCATATTTGCAGCATTTTTCCTATTTTAATTGCTAAATTAGGATGTGTGCTAATATTTGTTTCTACAGCTTGTTACTTACGATACAAATTTGATTGCAGTTTAAGTTGAATTAAACTAGCTCCTTATTTGAACTCTTGAAAATATTTTACATGTGTGCCGTACAGTTGTCACATAGTGAGAAACACTCTCACAATTCCCCATTAAAGCTTTTCCTGGAAATTTTGGATTAAATTGAAGCTTTGGCTGAAAATGTGATTGCCAATAAAGGACATTCCACACTTTCCACCATCATTTTATCAAGCTCCCTCCATCTACCTCTGCTCCACTTGTACACAAATACTGATGTGCTTCAAATTCTAGGAGCATCTGGTTTCTGTTTCATCATGACAGCTAATTGTGGTGGTATCATGGTCCTATGGTGTAATATGTCAAAGACTTCCCAACAGGTGGGGGTGCCCCATAGACTCTGATTCCTCTTTAATTACTGGTGATGATGCAAGGGTAAGCAAATTGCCTGCTCCTATATAGGAAGAGTGCATTAAGTATGCGGTAGCAGTGGAGGTTGGAATTGCCAGGAAGAGTGTGAAAGGTCAAAGGCCTGTCAATTGGCCTGTAGAGAAATGTATCCACAACATAAAACAAAAACTAAACTCAATCACTTCTGCAATTAATACTGTAGAAGTCAAATATGGCATACACAATCAGTGCAGATAGTGATTATAAGAGAATAACAGAAGTGAGTAGTTCCACCCTTCACTGTTGTATCATATGTACGAGTTAAATGGGCTTGGTACGAGATCCCGCTGGTCAGGATGCTGACGGTCAGAATACTGACAGAATTTATAAGTGCTTTAACCCTTACCCTAACTATACTCCTAACCCACCTTTCCCTCAGCCTAACCCAGCCTACCTCTAACCCTCCCCTCCCTGCATCCTAACCCTCCTCTCCTGTAGCCTAACCCTAACCCTCCACTTCCGCAGCCTAACCCTCCCCCCCTGCAGGCTAACTCTAACCCTCCCCTCCCTGCATCCTAACCCTCCTCTCCTGTAGCCTAACCCCAACCCTCCCCTCCCTGCAGCCTAATCCTAACCCTCCCCTCCCTGCATCCTAACCCTCCTCTCCCGCAGCCTAACCCTCCCCCCTGCAGCCTAACCCTAACCCTCCACTTCCGCAGCTTTAACCCTCCCCTTCTGCAGCCTAACCCTAACCCACCTTTCCCGCAGCCTAACCCTCCCCCCCTGCAGCCTAACTGTAACCCTACCCTCCCTCCTAACCCTCCTCTCCTGTAGCCTAACCCTAACCCTCCACTTCCGCAGCCTAACCCTCCCCTCCCTGCATCCTAACCCTCCTCTCCTGTAGCCTAACCCTAACCCTCCACTTCCGCGGCCTAACCCTCCCCCCCTGAAGCCTAACCCTAACCCTCCCCTCCCTCCTAACCCTCGTCTCCTGTAGCCTAACCCTAACCCTCCATTTCCGCAGCCTAACCCTCCCCTCCCTGCAGCCTAACCCTCCTCTTCTGCAGCCTAACCCTAACCCTCCTCTCCTGCAGCCTAACCCTAACCCTCCACTTCCGCAGGCTAACCCTCCCCTCCCTGCAGCCTAACCCTAACTCTCCCCTTCCGCAGCCTAAGCCTCGCCTCCCTGCAGCCTAACCCTAACCCTCCCCTTCCGCAGCCTAACCCTCGCCTCCCTGCAGCCTAACCCTCCCCTCCCTGCAACCTAACCCTAACCCTCCCCTTCCGCAGCCTAACCCTCGCCTCCCTGCAGCCTAACTCTCCCGCTAGTGTCTAACCCTAATACACATCATCTGGATATCAGCGGTCAAGATTCTGGAGCTGGGATTCAGGCTGCTGTCGGGATTCCGGGGCTGGAATTCTGACCGCCAGGCATCCTGACCATCGGGATGCCGCCTACATCCCCGTTAAATGTGTAAATTCCATATACAGATGTTGATGGGTGTCAGAAAGGAAAGATTCTGACAATTGAATATTTTCAATGACATATGGGTATGTATGCCTGCACTCACATCCAAATAGCAATATATACGTCTGTGGAGCTCCTTAAACTGCATACAGACACAACGATTTTTTGAACGATTATCGTTAAACTATATCGTTTAACGATAATCGTTTGAAAAAATCATTCACTTTCTGAGTCAAACGATGAACGATTATCGTTCATGTGCGTTCACGTTTGTAGTTCAGTCAGACTTGTCAACTGAATGATTTTCATTAAGGGAATATGCAAAAATCATTTGTAGTTCAAAAAAATCGTTTTTTAAAAACGAAAAAATCTGACAGAAAATCGTTCAGAAAATCGTTGGTATCAAAATCGGTGTGTGTGTATGCAGCTTTAGTGGTAACACAACATTGGAACATGGAGTATATAAACAATAGAGAGGTGACTCACCAATGATTAAAATACACTTTGTTAATCAGACCCAAGAATAGCATATCATTTACATTTCGTTCAGCATTATGGACATTTGTAGAGGTTTTAAACCAGGTCGCACAGGTTACAATGTGAGGAACAGACAGAACAACAGTATTTATATTCAGGATTAATTTGAATACCCTGCCACAGGATACACAGAAAGAACGCCATGAGTACAAAGTGGAATGCATGGAACTGGATATGCGGGCACAGCAATCAAATATAACGAATAGAAATACTCAAAATGTTCTCAGTTTACATAAGTAATGCGGAACAACTCAGAATCTGACTCACTTAGATGGAATCTCGTTTTGCACAACATTGTATTCCATTACTACAATAAAGAGCTTCCTCAGGAAGGCAAGACATTTGCAGACCAAGCCAGTTGATACAGTGAATAAGAATTGTAACATAACTCATTTTGTGACCACATTTTAATACTATGACTAGTAAGTTTATCAAGACACAGAGGCACACATTGTTTGAATTATATTACATGCAGTCCAATGATATTGGCTCTGACCATTTATCATCTTCAATGGTGGAACAAAAATCAAAATGAAGTACAAACTGTTGTGTACTATAGATCATGTGTGTTAACATGCCCCCATGGTTTGTAATACATGGGCATGACAACAAGAAACTTTTATAATTGTATGGTCTTTTATTTGGTATGGCTAAACAAAACCATATTCAAATAAACCAGTGGCAAAACATTTTTTTGAAGGATCAACCTTCAAGTGTATTCTCATTAACTTATCACCACTACCCAGGAGGGATGTTGACAGAACTGTCAATATGGACAGTTGTAGACAAGAAGCTAAATTGATCTTTTTCCTAATGCAGTTGCTCCTAAGGAACTTAACTGGCTTAAAAATATACACTTTATTAAAACATTTCTAACAAAACTATTTAAATATCTTATTTTTATTAGAGATGTGCGCAAATCCCTGTGTTTTGGATCCGGATTAATCTTCATGTTTTGGTTTTGGAACTGTATTTTTTTAAAATAGAATTAAAAACCAGCAAAAATGACATGATTTTGACCTGTTAGCATGCAATCCAAAACCCGAGGTCGGTCTTTAAATCCAAGTTCCGAACCATGGGAAGGACTGAAATGGGACATGGTACAACTGTGTACCCTAAAGTGATTCCGAACTCGGACTTGGTTCGACTCGGAACTCCTAAATTTGGTTGAACCGCACATCTCTAATTTATATATATATACTGTATATATTTTAGTTAGAAGTCCGTCATAATAATGGGACAATGGCCCTCATTCAGAACCGTACGCTCTGAGCAGAGCGCACGCTCTGAATGAGGGCCGGCCTCCATGAAAATGGAGCGTCCGTCTGGACGCTCGTATAGCTGTGGGTCACCACCCACAGGCTATACGAGCGTGCATTTTGATGGCCGCAATGGTCGAGACCATCGCGACCATCGAAATTGCGAGCCGGAGCCTGCGGTTGAGGTTTTCAACCGCAAGCTCCGGAGTGATTTTGGCTCTATCAGAGCCAAAATCACTCCCACTGACATCACTAGTGATGTCAGTGGGCCGGCTTTTGACGGGAGGCGTTCCCGTGGGAACGCCCCCGTCAGGGAGGCACGCCCCCGGCACGCCTACCAAAGGGGGCGTGCTGTCAATCAACATTGACAGCACGCCCCCTTTGATCGGACACAACGAGCGAAGGACTTTCCTTCGCTCGTCGCGTCCGGCGCATGCGCACGACGGAGCTCCCTCCGTCGTGCGCATGCTCAGTCCAGAACATCGACCCACTTGCGAGCGGACAGCCGCTCGCGAGTGGGTCTGAATCAGGCCCAATGTCAGGCCCACGAAACTCCAGTTTTAGCACTCAAACAGATAATTTTTTGGTTATTTCTGCTCGCTAGTTTTGGGGGCTGTGAGTAGGAATGTCAGCGCCGGCAGATGTGCGCGCCCAAATGGAGCAATTGAATTGCTCCATTGGGCTTCATTGAATTCCCCCCATAGAGGTTAGGAGCAGCGTTAGCCTTATATATATGGGATGCAGGCGGTCGAAATGGCGACCACCAGAATCCAGACTCTGAAAGCCCGGCATAGGACTATAGGCGTCTAAATACCAATGCCTATGATTAGCCCCACGTCGAAATCCCGACGCCCGGCATACCGAACGTAGGTTAGCTGGGCGTGGCGACGTGTAGGCCATGCGGGGGGGATGGTTAGGTTTAGGCACTCCCGGGGTGATTTAGGCTTAGGCACTCCCCCGGGAGGGTTAGTTTTAGGCTAGGGGAAAGGAGGGTTAGGGTCAGGCAATGGTTAGGGGGATGGGAGAGGGGAGTGTTAGATACTTACCAGTCGGCGTCGGCTTTATGATGTCTCGGGCTTCCAGCGTCGGGATTTGAGCCGACGGCTTTTCATACCCTACCCATATATATATATATATATATATATATATATATATATATATATATATGCAATCACAGAGGGAAAGCGCAAACGTGAGAATTGTAAAAAAAAAACATAATATTTCATAAAATCTGCTCACATACATCAAAGTTAGAAGTTTCACGTGTGATCTGGTGGGTCTGTAAACTTAGCCGGACATCTTCCGTACTCAGCGACCAGCCGCACACCGCACTGCCTCTGGAAGTAGACAGATGACTGTTCCACAGTCTCACAGTTCCTGGCCACGCCCAACTAGTTTCGTCAGAGACTTCATCAAGGGGTGTGGTTTGCAACCTCTACCAGCACTTATTTATACTGGTCTTCTATTATACTTAATTAACCCTGCATTAATTGGCTCACATCTAATACGCATATCTGGCTTACAATAAAAGCTTCCTATATCGATCCAATCTAGTATAATGAGCTCTTATACAAATACATAACATATTTTTTTTTAAATTACTTTACACAGAATATAAAAGAGGATAGCATTAAATACATCATTACAATCATATATCACATTCAGATGTCTTTCAATTAATCTATTAGCACACTTCACAGACTATTACATAGCCAAACTTTATAAAATTTCAACCTAAATGGTCTATATCTTAATAAACAGTTTTATTCATTAACAGCCAGAACAGAGACTTTAGCAATAATCTTAATATATATTAAAATCCTAAGATAAAAAGAGAAAGAAGAAGAGATCAGAATGGATACTTCATATCATCTACATTTTCATTACATAGCTTGGTCACAGAATCAAGGTTAACCCTTAATAAACTATCTAAGGGATTCACAGAAGATCATTTTGTATTCATATTAACAGGGTCAATTTATTTTCACAGCTCAGGACAAGAGATAGATTCCACCCTTCCTTGTTATAGATATTACTTAACCCATGCCAACCTTGATTCTTTACAAATATACACATACATATACATATATATATTAGGGGTGTGCACCGGCCACTTTTCGTGTTTTGTGTTTTGGTTTTGGATCTGGATCTTTCTTCGTGTTTTGGATCTGGATTGGTTTTGCCAAAACCACCCTTCCGTGTTTTGGGTTCTGGGTTTTGTGTTTTGGATCTGTATTTTTTTGAAAAAAAGCATAAAAACAGCTAAAATCACAGAATTTGTAGGTTTTTCTGCTCCTATGCTATTATTAACCTCAATAACCTTAATTTCCACTCATTTCCAGTCTATTCTGAATACCTCACACCTCACAATAGTGTTTTTATGTCCAAAAGGTTGCACCGAGGTAGCTGGATGACTATGCTAAGCGACACGAGTGGGCGGCACAAACACGTGACCCATCTAGGCGTGAAACTGCAGTGGCAGACAGGATGGCATTGAAAAACTAGGCCCCAAACTGTACATAATGCAAAGAAAAAAAAGAGGTGCAAGATGGAATTGTCCTTGGGCCCTCCCACCCACCCTTATGTTGTATAAACAGGACATGCACACTTTAACAAAGCAATCATTTCAGCGCCAGGGTCTGCCACACAACTGTGGCTGAAATGATTGGTTCGTTTGGGCCCCCACAAAACAAGCTGGCAATTAATCTGTCCCTGCACAAACTGGCTCTACGGAGGCAAGAAGTCGTCCTCATCCTCCTCATCCACAGATTCCTCACCCTCTTCAGTGTTATGTACATCCTCATCCTCACAGAGTATTAATTCGTCCCTGCTGGAACCACAGGTCCCTCTGTACGTTCTGGAGGCTGGTCTCCCTGGAAGAGTTGATCATTCATTTTATGAACATCATCTTCTCCACATTTTGTGGAAGCAACCTCCTACGCCTTTCGCTAACAAGGTTCCCGGCTGCACTAAACACTCTTTCGGAGTACACACTGGAGGGGGGGCAACTCAGGTAAAATAGAGCCAGTTTGTACAGGGACCTCCAAATTGCTTCTTTTTCCTGCCAGTACAGGTACGGACTGTCTGACATGCCTACTTGGATGCTGTCACCGATGTAATCCTTTAACAGACAGACGCACGCTTGTCGCTGCTGCTTTGAGGATTCAAGTGCGGCTACAGCCCACACAATTCACAAAGACAGAAAAAAAAAAAGAATATTTTTATTGTTTGTGGAGCACACTTTGAGGGTTACACCACCCTCTAACAGACAGACGCACGCTTGTCGCTGCTGCTTTGAGGATGCAAGTGCGGCTACAGCCCACACAATTCACAAAGACAGAAAAAAGAAGAAGAATATTTTTATTCTTTGTGTAGCACACTTTGAGGGTGTCACCACCCTTTAACAGACAGACGCACGCTTGTCGCTGCTGCTTTAAGGATGCAGGTGCGGCTACAGCCCACACATTTCACAAAGACCGAAAAAAAAAGAACAATATTTTAATTGTTTGTGTAGCACACTTTGAGGGTGTCACCACCCTTTAACAGACAGACGCACGCTTGTCGCAGCTGCTTTAAGGATGCAGGTGCGGCTACAGCCCACACAATTCACAAAGACAGAAAAAAGAACAATATTTTAATTGTTTGTGTAGCACACTTTGAGGGTGTCACCACCCTTTAACAGACAGACGCACGCTTGTCGCTGCTGCTTTAAGGATGCAGGTGCGGCTACAGCCCACACAATTCACAAAGACAGAAAAAAGAAGAATATTTTTATTGTTTGTGTAGCACACTTTGAGGGTGTCACCACCCTTTAACAGACAGACGCACGCTTGTCGCTGCTGCTTTGAGGATGCAAGTGCGGCTACATCGCACACAAGTCACAAACACATTAAAAAAATAGTTTTTTATTTTTTGGAGCACTTCGTGAGTTACACCACCCTTTAACAGACAGACGCACGCTTGTCGCTGCTGCTTTAAGGATGCAGGTGCGGCTACAGCCCACACAATTCACAAAGACAGAAAAAAGAAGAAGAATATTTTTATTGTTTGTGTAGCACACTTTGAGGGTGTCACCACCCTTTAACAGACAGACGCACGCTTGTCGCTGCTGCTTTGAGGATGCAAGTGCGGCTACAGCCCACACAATTCACAAAGACAGAAAAAAAAAGAACAATATTTTAATTGTTTGTGTAGCACACTTTGAGGGTGTCACCACCCTTTAACAGACAGACGCACGCTTGTCGCTGCTGCTTTGAGGATGCAAGTGCGGCTACATCGCACACAAGTCACAAACACATTAAAAAAATAGTTTTTTATTTTTTGGAGCACTTCGTGAGTTACACCACCCTTTAACAGACAGACGCACGCTTGTCGCTGCTGCTTTAAGGATGCAGGTGCGGCTACAGCCCACACAATTCACAAAGACAGAAAAAAGAAGAATATTTTTATTGTTTGTGTAGCACACTTTGAGGGTGTCACCACCCTTTAACAGATAGACGCACGCTTGTCGCTGCTGCTTTGAGGATGCAAGTGTGGCTACATCGCACACAAGTCACAAACACATTAAAAAAAAAATTTTGATTTTTTGGAGCACTTTGAGAGTTACAACACCCTTTAACAGACAGACGCACGCTTGTCGCTGCTGCTTTGAGGATGCAAGTGCGGCTACAGCCCACACAATTCACAAAGACAGAAAAAAAAAGAACAATATTTTAATTGTTTGTGTAGCACACTTTGAGGGTGTCACCACCCTTTAACAGACAGACGCACGCTTGTCGCTGCTGCTTTAAGGATGCAGGTGCGGCTACAGCCCACACATTTCACAAAGACAGAAAAAAAAAGAACAATATTTTAATTGTTTGTGTAGCACACTTTGAGGGTGTCACCACCCTTTAACAGACAGACGCACGCTTGTCGCTGCTGCTTTGAGGATGCAGGTGGAATCTAGACGGGATTTGGAACCGAGGACACACTACCTCCATCAATTGTCTAAATCCCACTGCACTAATGTCGGATACCGGACGCACGTCTAACACCAACATAGCAGTCAAGGCCTCAGTTATACGTTTTGCTTCAGGATGACTGCTGTCGTACTTCATCCTCATCGCTAGGGACTGTTGGAGGGTCAATTGTTTAGTAAAAGTAGTGATGTTCCTACTTCCTCTCTGGGATGATGAACAACTCCCAGCAGCAGCAACAGCACTAGTAGGAAGTGGTTCTTGATCTTTCCCTATTTTATTTTTATCAGAGAAAGTTTGGTCCTCCATTTATGTTATATTGATATATATACGTGCGGCTAAAGCGCACACAAACACAGAAAATATTTTTTTATTTTTGCTGGAGAGTAGTGCACTTTGAGGGTTACACCACCCTTTAAGAAATGAGCCAGCCGGCTCTTTACTTATGGGACACAGGCGCACGCTTGGCGCTGCTCCTTTGTTGATGCACGTGCAGCCACAGTGCACACAAGTCACAAACACAGAAAATATATATTTTTTTGGTTTGGAGTGTACTTTGGGGGTTACAGAACCCTTTAACGGTCAAGCCAGCCGGCCCTTTACTTATGACACAGGCGCACGCTTGGCACTACTTTGTTGATGCACGTGCGGCTACTGCGCACACAATTCACAAACACAGAAAATAATTTTTTTTTTGGTTTGGACTGGAGTGTACTTTGGGGGTTACAGCACCCTTTAACGGTCAAGCCAGCCGGCCCTTTACTTATGACACAGGCGCACGCTTGGCACTACTTTGTTGATGCACGTGCGGCTACTGCGCACACAATTCACAAACACAGAAAATAATTTTTTTTTTGGTTTGGACTGGAGTGTACTTTGGGGGTTACAGCACCCTTTAACGGTCAAGCCAGCCGGCCCTTTACTTATGACACAGGCGCACGCTTGGCACTACTTTGTTGATGCACATGCGGCTACTGCGCACACAATTCACAAACACAGAAAATAATTTTTTTTTTGGTTTGGACTGGAGTGTACTTTGGGGGTTACAGCACCCTTTAACGGTCAAGCCAGCGGGCCCTTTACTTATGACACAGGCGCACGCTTGGCACTACTTTGTTGATGCACGTGCGGCTACTGCGCACACAATTCACAAACACAGAAAATTTTTTTTTTTTTTGTTTGGACTGAAGTGTACTTTCGGGGGTTACAGCACCCTTAACGGTCAAGCCAGCCGGCCCTTTACTTATGACACAGGCGCACGCTTGGCACTACTTTGTTGATGCACGTGCGGCTACTGCGCACACAATTCACAAACACAGAAAATAATTTTTTTTTTGGTTTGGACTGGAGTGTACTTTCGGGGGTTACAGCACCCTTAACGGTCAAGCCAGCCGGCCCTTTACTTATGACACAGGCGCACGCTTGGCACTACTTTGTTGATGCACGTGCGGCTACTGCGCACACAATTCACAAACACAGAAAATAATTTTTTTTTTGGTTTGGACTGGAGTGTACTTTCGGGGGTTACAGCACCCTTAACGGTCAAGCCAGCCGGCCCTTTACTTATGACACAGGCGCACGCTTGGCACTACTTTGTTGATGCACGTGCGGCTACTGCGCACACAATTCACAAACACAGAAAATAATTTTTTTTTGGTTTGGACTGGAGTGTACTTTCGGGGGTTACAGCACCCTTTAACGGTCAAGCCAGCCGGCCCTTTACTTATGACACAGGCGCACGCTTGGCACTACTTTGTTGATGCACGTGCGGCTACTGCGCACACAATTCACAAACACAGAAAATATATTATATTTTTAGCACTTGGGGGGAGCACCCCTGATGGACAGAGCACCCCCTGGACAACACTACAGCACCTCTTTAGGACTGGGACACTGCACAGGACTTTGGAGTGGACACAGCCCCTATGGAGAACTGACTGCACAACACAGTCCAGCCAGCCCCTATGGACTTTGAAGTAGTGGACACAGCCCCTATTAACAATAGCAGCACAGCACAACACAGCCAGCCCCTATGGACTTTGAAGTAGTGGACAACAGCAGCACTACACTACACTACACTACACAGCCCTAACTCCCACCCTCCCTCTTCACTGTCCACAGCCGAGTGAGAAAATGGCGCCGACGTGGGTACCTTATATAGGATCCAAAACCCGCGAGACTCGGAAGGCGGGAAGATGACGTTTTGCCTCGATTTCAGAATCCGAGTCAGGCGGGAAAAGTCGAGCCTGACTCGGATCGGACTCGGATCGGGGGGGCTCGGGGGGGTTCGGATTTCAGAAATCCGAACCCGCTCACCCCTAATATATATATATATATATACACATACACATATATAGGAGTCTCATTACTATTAACCTCATAAGCTCAGAGAAGCATACATTATATTCCCACACCCTGCTCCTAAAAGCTCAGGACCATGTAAGAGAGCAAAAGGGAAAAAAAATTCCAACAACAATTGCTACCCAAGGGTCCCAGCCTTCAGGGCTAGTCGTGCAGGAAAGGAGTGATGTCATAATTCTCATTGAGCCCATGGGGTGCGAGGCTATTTAACGTATAAATCCAAAACGTCTCACATTTTGATAGCTGTTTTAGACTGTCGCCCCTTCTTTCATCCATTCTCACTTCCTCAATAGCTTTAAAACTAAAATTAGAGAGATCCGAATTGCAACAATCAGCAAAATGTCGGGGTACACTGTGATTTTTCAGTTTATGTAATATATATCTGGTATGTTCTAATATTCTCAATTTCAATTGGCATTTTGTTTTGCCTATATAGATCTTCCCTTTATCTCCCAGTGTTTATCCTGTTGAGAGTATAAAACATCTTATTGTCTTTGCATACATATTTGCACATTTTACATCTATTACATGGATAGAAGAAACCACTTATTTGGCTAAGCCAGTTTTCTCCCTTTATCCTTGGTAAATTACTAGGTGCCAGTCTATTTTTTAAATTACACCCTCTCTTAAACACTATCTTAGGCTCATTAGGGATTATACTTTTAAGAAAAGGATCAAGTTTTAATATGTCCCAGTGTTTTGCCAGAATCTTTTTAATATCCTTTGCTTTGGTATTATACGTAGTAATAAATGGTAATTTACACTCAAAATTGTTGTCATTATTTTTATTTTTATATTCCAGCAATTCTGATCTATTTCTATCAGTTGCTCTCATCTTGCCCTTATTTATTATTCTCGATGGATATTTTTTCTGCAAAAACCTTTGTTCTTATATTTTAGCCTGTTCATTGAACATAGCATCACTCGAGCAGTTTCTCTTTAGCCTTATAAACTGTGAGTAGGGAATATTATGGATCCATTTCTCATAATGACAGCTCTGAAAATGTACATAACTATTGCTGTCCACTTTCTTAAAATGTGTGTAAGTGTTAATTTTTGACCAGCCTTACAGCCTGTAGAATCCAGTACCAAGTCCAAGAATTCTATTCTAAATTGATCACATTTAGCCGTAAATCGTAAATTATAATCGTTCTTGTTTAGATATTCCACAAATTCAAAAAATAAACTCTCATCTCCATCTCACACAATAAGCACGTTGTCTATATATCTCCTGTATATTTTAATCTGCTGAATGAAGGGATTGTTTTACTGTATGTTGTTAGCTTCCCATCTACCAAGACAGGGCCGAAACTAGGATATCTGTCACCCGGTGCAAGGTAGCAATTTTGCGCCCCCTCCCTTCCCGTACCTGGATTTTGTCCTTGCTCCTCCATAAGGCAGTGCACTAGTCAAACATCCCTGGTATAGTGACTTACATTATTCCACACACCATAATGCCCATTACACATTATGCCACACACTGTAAATGCCTATTACCAAAGTGCCACTTACATATTTGCCCGACACGATTTTATGCCCCACAGTAAGGCTTCTAATTACTTTAAAATTACCTGCTTGTTGTCAGGGGTTCCATGCTCGTTGCCAGGGGGTTTCATGCTCGTTGCCAGGGGGTTTATGCTCATTGCCAGAGGGTTTATGCTCATTGCCATGGGATTTATGCTCGTTGCCAGGGGGTTTCACGGGAGAAGATGCAGCTTTCAGCATCTTCTCCCGGCACTTGCACTGGCCTAACAGACACTAGAGGTCCAGTAAGGAC
>JAUIMM010000542.1:200000-427500 GCA_031769625.1 Taudactylus pleione
AACTCTCCAGAGCTTAGTAAATTTACCCCTTCCTCTTTAACAGCCAGGGGACAAAGCAAGATGGCAACCTATGCAACTGTATCAGGGAAAGCCCAGCTGGCTGACCATGCAAGTTAACTGATTAATGAGTTTAACTCCTTGGTTATTTGTCTCAGATAACTCTCTGAGTTGCATGTATCTATTCTGACATAAATTCACATGAAAACTAATTACGTCAACTCTAATCTCGTCAGTAGGCTATTTCACTGCTTATATTCGATTGGGTATCTTTTTTTGTTATTTATTTTTTTGTTATTTAGGGCCTGATTCACTACCAGTCGCAACTGCAATTACGCACGCTGATTGTTGCATATGCATCGCAGTTCACGAACTGGCCACTGTGATCGGGACTGCGATTGCAGTGACTACGCAGACCCATCGCAGAGTGATTGAGATGAAGTGCCATTTCTGGGTGGTGAAACACAGGCGCGCCAGGGCGTTTGAATGCCGTTGCAGGGGCATGCATAAATTAGCCACTGCGATGCCATACGCAGGCTTAGGCCCCATAGCATACGATGTAGTTAACAATTCCTGAGTAAGGTCAGAGCTTGTGCAAGTGTGCGTGAGGCTGCGATGGTACCGATGGTTTTGCAGTCTTGCTAAACATTACGGATGTGTGTGAGGTAAAGTGGGCGTCCTTATGTAGTGCTGCGACGGCATAACGATCGCAATGGACAAGCATACTATCGCAGTGAGACTATGTGCGTAATCGCTATTGCAATCGCAGTAGTGATCTTTACTGAATCAGGCCCATTGTTTTATTTCTAGGCTCTTAATTTTTGGGGAGTTTTTATGTTGTACACTTATGCCCCCACTGGTATCTATAATAGTCTATATGGGTTAGTTAATTTTGGTTTATTAGCAATTCTTATATTTACCAGTTTCTTTGACACTCTCTCTCTGTTCTGTCACCCTCCCCTCTCCCCTGGGATCCCATGCTCTGACACCCTCTCTCTGTTCTGTCACCCTCCTCTCTCCCCTGGGATCCCATGCTCTGACACCCTCTCTCTGTTCTGTCATCCTCCCCTCTCCCCTGGGATCCGATGCTCTGACACATTCTCTCTGTTCTGTCACTCTCCCCTCTCCCCTGGGATCCCATGCTCTGACACCCTCTCTCTGTTCTGTCACCCTCCCCCTCTCCCCTGGGATCCCATGCTCTGACACCCACTCTCTGTTCTGTCACCCTCCCCTCTCCCCTGGGATCCCATGCTCTGACACCCTCTCTCTGTTCTGTCACCCTCCCCTCTCCCCTGGGATCCCATGCTCTGACACACTCTCTCTCTTCTGTCACCCTCCTCTCTCCCCTGGGATCCCATGCTCTGACACCCTCTCTCTGTTCTGTCACCCTCCTCTCTCCCCTGGGATCCCATGCTCTGACATCTTCCCCTCTCCCCTGAGATCCATTTCTCTGAACCTACCCTCTGTTCTGTCACCTTCCCCTTTTCCCTGGGATCCATACCTCCCAACAAGACCCTCTCCAGGAGGGGCACAATGCTCTGGTCCTGGACTTCCCTGGTAAGAGGTGAGGCTGCAGCGCAGTTCAAAATTCAAATAGGGGAGTCACACCAACTGTCATTTCACACACTGCCAAACATCACTGGCTGGGACTCACTGGCAGTTGGTGTGACTCCCCTATTTGAATTTTGGACTGTGCTGCAGCCCCGTCTCTGGAGCCTCCACCAATCATAGATTACCAGGGAAGTCCAGGACCAGAGCATTGTGTCCCTCCTGGAGAGGGTCATGTTGGGAGGTATGGGGATCCCATGTTCTCACACCCTCTGTTTGTTCTGTCACTTTCCCCCACCCTGCGCTCTGACACTCCACACTTTTCATGTTTAAAAGAAAGACAAGATAATCTCCATTATTATTGAGTTTATGTATATATTCATTAACACTGACATTTGCAAATTTTTAGCATTTGAGAAACCCCCCCACAAAAAATAGGGAAAATGAGTGTTGAATTCCCCCAGAAAGAAAAACGGTAAACCAGAAAGCCTATTTAAGGTTTAACTGTAACATATCACAATACCACTTATTGTTGTGTAAGTGTACTTACTTACCGTACAATACATTAAAGCACACATACAATCATGCATTATAGCACAAAAACAGGACACAAAGACATACCATAGGAAGACTAAAAAACTTTATTTAGCCTAACAGACAAATTATGGAGCATAAATATGAGGTGCCTAAAACATACAAAAATGTTAAAACTGAAGGGATGCTAAAGAAACAATGACAAGCATTACATTATCTAATGTTTAATTGGTCAGTCAATTAGTAACCCCTTTATTCAAACAACAGACAGTTTTCATTAGTGAAAGTGCTTTGGTAATGTTAAACACCATGATTCTCCCCAATGCAATAAACAGTGATTAAAAACCAACCAGATCTAATTAGAAGGCATGCTTGTGAGGAAAGTCCAAACAACCTTTTTCCCCACCTCCAAAACAGGTTGAAACCTTGCTTTCTGATTGCAGTGTGACTAGTTGCTCCATTGTCCTCATCAGAGTATCTTCCAGCTGACCTCTCAGTGCCTGTGCAGCTAACAGCTCATTGTGAAGTGCTGAACTGGCATTGAAGCTGTTTAAAACAAACAATTTAAAATCAATATACCAAAACCTTATGTATTAACCGTTCTGCTAACATCTTGATCCAGTCAACTGCAGATTTGATAAGTGTCTAAAGCAGAGGTTCTCAAACTCAGTCTTCAGGACCCCACACAGTTCATGTTTTCCAGGTCATTTGGCAGGTGCACACATGTATACATTACTTACTGACACATTTTAAAAGTTCCACTGGTGAAGCTAATTATTTCACTTGTGATTCTGTAAGGACACCTGGAAAACATGCACTGTTTGGGGTCCTGAGGGCCGAGTTTGAGAACCTGTGGTCTAAATGTAAGATAGTTGATTCTACATAGGACAGAGCATAGATAGGAGATATACACTGAAGTGCCAAAAGTCATGGGATAGATGTCTAGTATCGTGTAGGACCCCCTCTTGCCCAAGCTGCAGCAACTCAACATGACATCGATTCTACAAGTGAACGGAAGAATTCTGGAGAGATGTTGACTCTGTATTTGTGGCAACATACATACAGATCCTGGGTCCGTCTGGTTGGGTAAGTCTTTTTTTTGTTTTGCCAAGTCCCTGGGATGCTGCGGAGACCAGCACCAGGATATGTGGTGTATGAAATCTTTTTTGCAGGGCCAGTAATTAAGGATTCTACTGGAGAAGAGGACAGAAGCATCTGGTACAGGTATGTGTGAATGGGTAGGTGTATGTAATAAAGCTTTACTAATCACGATGTGTGTGTTTTGTATTTAACTATTTATTTTACAGTGGGGGTTCTACAAGTGCCAAAGGGCAGGCATGCTGGCACCTGTAGTCCCACTGTAAAATACAATAGTTTACTTAAATTTCCCCACTTTATTGCCCCCGTACCCAACGCTCCAGACCAAGCTAAGGGAGAGGGGGGACCCCTTTTTTGGGGGGTCCCCAACTTCGGAAATGGAATGTCCCATCCATTGGGCACCCACTATCATGCCCCGTTCGAACTCCGATAATTTACGTCGCCTTGCCATGAGCAGCCTAGCCGGTGTTCAAAATGACTCAAGAGATATCAGCTTACTACTAATGCAGGTCTGGGCATTTCCAAGATGTCACAGTAAAGGTGACGCCACCTACCATTACCTTTACATACTGCTATCCAATGACTTTTGCAATTCAATGTATAGTTAATAAGGACCAACTCTAGCTAGGAATATAAGTAGGAATTGGCAACCAAATCTCAAGGGTTGGTGGTACACCACAGAGTTAAATAGGTACTTACTCAGGGAGGGCGATTCACGGAGGTGAATCATACAGAGAACTCCTTGGTGGTGTACTCTCAGTATAAAAAAAAATTGTTAAAACGTAACTTTCATTAGATACATTCAAATATAATTGTAACTGCTGCAACCAACAAACCAAATTTGATATAAAAATTATAGTAGAAAAAAATTAAATAGACGCTGCTACCCTCAGGTTTTACTCACCGACAGGAGACGCACGCACAAAAAGATCTCTACTCTGAAAGGTATTTCCATACATGTTCCATGATAACAATCAGGACTGGTATTCTTGACGGGAGAGTGCAAGGAGATGATTCATTTCCTATGTATTTAATCTTACAGATAGCTTGATGTGTTGTGACCTGCACTCAATCATTATGCTCAAATATAATCGCTTTACTATTACCACTTTCATGATTGTGATCCCTGTTGTTAATTATAAATATTGATGCAATAACTAGGTTATTTATACCTATTTGAACTACATTAGGGGTGCCCCTAATGTACAATTCTCTGACACTGTCTAGAAGGTGACAATTACAGTTGTTACATTACAGTGTTCTTTGATAAACCGTACTACCATATTTTCACCTTAATTGAGCTCTTATTAATTTGGTATATACTCTCAGTACATGAAAACAAGTAATTTTCTTATATTATATTTTTATATAGAATATGGTTTGTTGGTTAAGCAGTTACCATTATATTTAAATTTATCTAATAAAAGGTTTTTTTTTTTATACTACGAAGTTCTCTTCTTTGAGAAGTGACCAGGAAAATGATAGGTGCAGCACTGCAACATTGTATTAGTAAATACTACACTGTAAACTACAATATCTCCCTACCCTTTCATTTATTACATCTGCATTTATTTTGACTTCCTTGTTTTATCCCATTTTATGTACAGTATGTTCAGTTTTCCTCACGGTTTGGCGTTGCAGAGAAATATGGCGCCTTACAATTCAACACCAATAATAATAATAGGAGGACTAGCTCTTTGAGTTACTACTGGCAGGAACAATGCTGTCTGAAAACTTCTACTACACAGTATATGAGCAGTTGTTTTCAGAAGCTATTTAATCATCTGCTTGTTACCTATGAAGCATTCTTTGTGTAAAATGTTTTTTAGCTACTGTAGCGGCAAAAAATTTGCAACACCGCAACCTGTATGACAGAATCCATAATTGTCTAATACTATGTTCATCTAAAGCAGGGGTTCCCAACCACGGTCCTCAAGGCACACTAACAGTCCAGGTTTTAGGGATAGCCATACTTGACCACAAGCACTTAATTAGTACCTCAGTTATTTTGATTTAACCATCTGTGTACAATCATGGATATCACTAAAACCAGGACTGTTAGTGTGCCTTGAGGACCGAGGTTGGGAATCACTGATCTAAAGACTACAGTGACTGCAATACAATGTTTTGATATGTTGATGAAAATTAAACATAATGTGAAATAAGAAATACCCAGTAGAATGTTTATATATTGGTTAAAAATGTAAAGTTACTAAATAATATTCCAAAAAAATAAAGAAATACCAAAGGTAATGGGATGTTTTGTTGGATAAGAACCGTGGAGGGAGTGGCCTCCTGATTTAATAGTTTGGCATCACTACTGGATGTGAGATAAGATTGACTAGTGAGTTCAACTTTCAGTGTATCCTATCCAGGAACACAACAAGTATTAAAATCAACTTGTATGTACAATTGGTGGCCCCATTTTTTTTCCTTTTTTTTAATTCATAAACAATCACCAAATTAAGACAAATTTCCCAGTAAGGCAAGTTTAGTGGGTGACACCTTTAAATTCTGCTCTATCAAGATCAGGGAGTCCATGATCTTATCCTGCAGATTCACAATCAGTTAAGCAATCCAGTATTAAGAATTTGTAGGTTTATTTGGTTTCACATTGCACTCCCTTTTTTTATAATTGTATACATTTAAATATGATCAGTATTTAAAAAAATAAAATGATGTGTTTCAAGTAGATGGAGATTCTGAATAAAATACATTTCATATTTATTGTGATGGAATATAGGTTATTAAATGGATTATAATTAGTTATTAATTATAATCTGTTATTAAATGATAACAATAGAGTATTTGCTTCAAGAATATATTAGTAGGATAAATAGGAGAAAAGTAACTAAAATTTTTCACCGACCCTTTTACATTTATAATCTTAGCTGGGCTATTTCGCCATCATTGCACTTACCTGTCAGGTTCGGAATGGAACTGTACCAAGCAGCTGTAAAGCTGCCTTTCGGCCTGCAGTGCCTCGTTCAGTCTACTTTTGTTTGCAGCCAGTTCTTCAAGCAGCTTGAAGATCTAAGATTGATTAAAGAATATATATGAGGGGAAAAAAGAAAGTGCATTCACACAAACCCTAACCATGCCCCACTCTCCTGCCCACACAGAGTCGCAAACGTTCTATAATCTAAATAGATTTTTTTAAAGTGTGCCCCTACATTTGCTGTATTTTGTTTCAAACTATAAACTATTATTTATTAATAAATAATAAACAGATAGTTCTTTACATTGTTTTTTTTTACTGTATAATGGATCCTATATAAATACATCAATATAATAGCTAAAATACCTTCTGAGTATGTCTTAAATGGCCTTGGCTAGCCAAATCCACTGAAGCCATTTTCTCCTTTAGAGTGAATATCTGTTGGGTTAGCAGTTCCACGGTCGGTATGTCTTCTGGATCCACCAACTTCATTTGCAGATCCTGAAATCAATACATAAGCAAAATTCTCAAATGGTGAGGTGTGCTTCCATTCCATATGAGGTGCGTTTTCAGCTTGATTTGGGGACTTCACATCAGTGATTTTGGCTTTTATATTGCAGTAGCCAAGATTTGTATAGCTATATACAAATTGTGTGATATGGGGTGTATGCATTCATGACTTGTGCTCAATAAAGTCCACTGTACAAACTGATATTGTTCTATCCAATTGGTTAGTATTCTCTAACAAGTGGACAGCCCAGCCACAGCTTTGTTTGAAGTGTTCAGTTGTTGGTCCAAAATGCAAATGTTTACTTGTTTGTTAAATAGATTTTAATAAATAAGGGCATATTCTGACTTTTCCAGAAACTGTAAAAAAACACCACTGGGTTCTCAAATCTGTCAAGTCCAAATTATTTCCCACATTACCTTAATTAACTCTTCCTTTATTTGAATGTTTCTTGACAGAGCATCTATGTCCGCAGCTTGCTCCCTCAGCTGCTCATTCTGTTTCATGATGATAGATTGGAGAGCAGACACTTCCAGCTGTTTGGTAAGAGGAAAAGGTGGTTTTTAAAAACAGAAATGTTTACACTTTCCTTTATACACTCATTATGTGTTAGTTACAGATAATTGATACATGATGTTTATCACTTTAAGGGTGCAGAACTATTAGAACAGATCATTAATACTTCTTGGTGAAGTACAATTTTACATATTAGGGCTGATGTGGAGTTGAACATAGCAGTTTGTGTGTCCCTAAGATTCCTGAACAGTATAAAACTTTTTTTTATATTTTGATTCTGTGTAATTAGAATCAGTCTGGGTTCCTGGTCCCAATATGTTTATATCAATTTATAGAAAATTATATATGAAGGAGCAACATTGTCATAGTTTTTTAACAATTAATAATTTTTATGGCTCCTATTCAGCATTTTTTAGTGCAGGGACAGCAGTTGTGTTAACACGATGTCCCTTCAATGTTACAGAAGGCATTGTTTTCGGGATTTCAAAAACAAAACCTTCTGACTCTGCTTCAGCACATACTCAGTGACGCGCTTGCGAATAGTCTCTGTCCCTGCATTGCTGTCACCACCGAGGGTAAGTCCAACTACAACCTGTCAGAACTGTCTGAACTGATTTAAATGTGTACACAGGCTTTATATTAGTATGTGTACATTTATATTTATATTAGGGGTGAGCGGGTTCGAATTTCTGAAATCCGAACCCCCCCGAGCCCCCCCGATCCGAGGCAGGCTTGACTTTTCCCGCCTGACTCGGATCTGAAATCGAGGCAAAAACTTCATCATCCCACCTTCCGGGTCTCGCGGGTTTTGGATCCTATATAAGGTACCCGCGTCGGCGCCATTTTCTCACTCGGCTGTGGACAGTGAAGAGGGAGGGTGGGAGTTAGGGCTGGCTGGGCTGGGCTGGGCTGGGCTGTGTAGTGTAGTGCAGTGTAGTGTAGTGTTGTGCTGCGCTGTGCTGCTGTTGTCCATAGGGGCTCTGTCCACTACTTCAAAGTCCATAGGGGCTGGCTGGACTGTGTTGTGCAGTCAGTTGTCCATAGGTGCTGTGTCCACTCCAAAGTCCTGTGCAGTGTCCCAGTCCTAAAGGGGTGCTGTAGTGTTGTCCAGGGGGTGCTCTGTCCGTCAGGGGTGCTCCCCCAAGTGCTGAAAAAAATAATATTTTTTCTGTGTTTGTGAATTGTGTGCACTGTGGCTGCACGTGCATCAACGAAGGAGCAGCGCCAAGCGTGCGCCTGTGTCATAAGTAAAGGGCCGGCTGGCTTGTCCGTTAAAGGGTGCTGTAACCCCCAAAGGGCACTCCAAACAAAATAAAAAAATATATTTTTTTGTTTGTGAATTGTGTGCGCAGTAGCCGCACGTGCATCAACAAAGTAGTGCCAAGCGTGCGCCTGTGTCATAAGTAAAGGGCCGGCTGGCTTGTTTGTTAAAGGGTGCTGTAACCCCCAAAGTACACTCCAAACAAAATAAAAAAAATATTTTCTGTGTTTGTGAATTGTGTGCACTGTGGCTGCACCTGCATCAACAAAGGAGCAGCGCCAAGCGTGCGCCTGTGTGCCATAAGTAAAGGGACGGCTAGCTCATTTCTTAAAGGGTGGTGTAACCCACAAAGTGCACTAGTCTCCAACAAAAATAAAAAATTATTTTCTGTGTTTCTGTGCGCCTTAGCCGCACGTATATATCAATATAACATAAATGGAGGACCAAACTTTCTCCGATAAAAATAAAATAGGGAAAGATCAAGAACCACTTCCTCCTAGTGCTGAAGCTGCTGCCACTAGTCATGACATAGACGATAACATGCCATCAACGTCGTCTGCCAAGGCCGATGCCCAATGTCATAGTAGAGGGCACATACAATCCCAAATGACAAAGTTCAGGAAAACGACCTTGAAAAAAACATTTAAATCATCTGAAGAGAAACGTAAACTTGCCAATATGCCATTTACGACACGGAGTGGCAAGGAATGGCTAAGGTCTTTCCCTATGTTCATGACTAGTGGTTCAGCTTCACATGACGATGGAAGCCCTCCTCCCACTAAAAAAATCAAAAGAGTTAAGCTGGCAAAAGCACAGCGAAGAACTGTGCGTTCTAAGAAGATATCACAAATCCCCAAGGAGAGTCCAAGTGTGGTGGTGGTTGCGATGCCTGACCTTCCCAGCACTGGACGGGAAGAGGTGGCTCTTTCCACCATTTGCACGCCCCCTGCAAGTGCTGAAAGGAGCACCCACAGTCCACTTGCTGATATGCAAATTGAAGATGTCACTGTTGAAGTACAACAGGATGAGGATACTGGTGTAGCTGGCGCTGAGGAGGAAGTTGGCGAGGAGGATTCTGATGGTGATGTGGTTTGTTTAAATCAGGCTCCGGGGGAGACAGTTGTTGTCCGTGGGATGAAAAAGCCCATCACAGTCATGCCTGGGCAGAAGACCAAACATTCCACCTCTTTGGTCTGGCAATATTTCTATCCAAATCCGGACAACAACTGTCTTGCCATATGTACCATATGTAAAGGTGAAATAAGTAGGGGTAGGGACGTTAACCCACCTAGGAACATTCTCCCTTATACGGCACCTGCAGCGCGTTCATAAAAAGTTACTGTCAAGTTCAGAAACTTTGGCTACGACCGTAAGCAGTCCAGGGACACCTAAATCCCGTTGTCCTGTTGTATCCAAGCGCCTGCACACCACACCGTCAACTCCCTCCTCGTCAATTTCCTTCTTAGTCAGGATCGGAAGTAGTCCTGCAGACCATGTCACTGGCATGACTGACTCTCCTATCCGGGATTCCTCCGGAGGATCCTGCATTGCTACGCCGCCTGCTGCCGCTGCTGCTGGGAGTCGTTCATCATCCCAGAGAGGAAATAGGAACACCACTACTTTTACTAAACAATTGACCCTCCAACAGTCCTTAGCGAGGAGGATGAAGTACGACAGCAGTCATCCTGAAGCAAAACGTATAACTGAGGCCTTGACTGTTATGTTGGTGTTAGACGTGCGTCCGGTATCCGCCATTAGTGCAGTGGGATTTAGACAATTGATGGAGGTAGTGTGTCCCCGGTTCCAAATCCCTTCTAGATTCCACTTCACTAGGCAGGCGATACCGAGACTGTACAGAAACGTCAGAAAAAGTGTCCTCAGTGTCCTGAAAAATGCAGTTGTACCGAATGTCCACTTAACCACGGACATGTGGACAAGTGGAACAGGGCAGACTAAGGACTATATGACTGTGACAGCCCACTGGGTAGATATATCACCTTACGCAGCAACAGCAGCAGCGTCACCAGTAGCAGCATTTCAGAAACGCCAGCTCGTTCCAAGGCAGGCTACGCTGTGTATCACTGGTTTCAGTAAGAGGCACACCGCCGACAACCTCTTAGAGAAACTGAGGGAAATCATCGCCCAGTGGCTTACCCCACTTAGACTCTCCTGGGGTTTTGTGATATCTGACAACGCCACCAATATTGTGCGGGCATTACATCTGGGCAAATTCCAGCACGTCCCATGTTTTGCTCACACAATAAACTTGGGGGTGCAGAATTTTCTGAAAAGCGACAGGGGCGTGCAGGAGATGCTTTGGGTGGCCCGAAAAATTTATGGCCACTTTCGCCATTCAGCGACTGCGTGCCGAAGACTGGAGCGCCAGCAAACACTCTTGAACCTGCCCCGCCATCACCTGAAGCAAGAGGTTGTGACGCGGCAGAACTCAACCCTCTATATGCTTCAGAGGATGGAGGAGCAGCAAAAGGCCATTCAAGCCTATACATCCACCTATGACATAGGCAAAGGAGGGGGTATGCACCTGACTCAAGCGCAGTGGAGAATGATTTCCGTGTTGTGAAAGGTTCTCCAGCCTTTCGAACTTTCCACACGTGAAGTCAGTTCAGACACTGCCAGCTTGAGTCAGGTCATTCCCCTCATCAGGCTTTTGCAGAAGCAGCTGGAGAAAGTGAAGGAGGAGCTAAGACGGAGCGATTCCGCTCGGCATGTGGGACTTGTGGATGAAGCCCTTAATTCGCTTTGCCAGGATTCCAGGGTGGTCAATCTGTTGAAATCAGACCACTACATTTTGGCCACCGTGCTCGATCCTAGGTTTAAAGCCTATGTGGTGTCTCTCTTTCTGGCCGACACAAGCCTGCAGAGGTGCAAAGACCTGCTGGTGAAAACACTGTCAGCTGAAGTGGAACGTGACACGTCAACAGCTCCTTCTTCATTTTCTCCAGCAACTGGGGCTGCCAGGAAAAAACTTAGGTATCCTAAGCAACCCGCTGGCGGTGATGCAGGGCAGGCAGGACCAAGTTTGGACATCTGGTCCGGACTGAAGGACCTGGCAACAATTTCTGACATGTCTACTGTCACTACATATGATACTGTCACCATTGACAGAATGGTGGAGGATTACATCGGTGACAGCATCCAAGTAGGCATGTCATACAGTCCATACCTGTACTGGCAGGAAAAAGAGACAATTTGGAGGCCCCTGTACAAACTGGCTCTATTTTACCTGAGTTGCCCCCCCCTCCAGTGTGTACTCCGAAAGAGTGTTTAGTGACCTTGTCAGCGAAAGGCGTAGGAGGTTGCTTCCACAAAATGTGGAGAAGATGATGTTCATAAAAATGAATTATCAACTCTTCCAGGGAGACCAGCCTCCAGAACGTACAGAGGGACCTGTGGTGGTGGATTCCAGCGGGGACGAGTTAATACTCTGTGAGGATGAGGATGTACACAACACTGAAGAGGGTGAGGAATCGGTGAATGAGGAGGATGAGGACGACATCTTGCCTCCGTAGAGCCAGTTTGTGCAGGGACAGATTAATTGCCAGCTTGTTTTGTGGGGGCCCAAACGAACCAATCATTTCAGCCACAGTTGTGTGGCAGACCCTGGCGCTGAAATGATTGCTTTGTTAAAGTGTGCATGTCCTGTTTATACAACATAAGGGTGGGTGGGAGGGCCCAAGGACAATTCCATCTTGCACCTCTTTTTTTTTCTTTGCATTATGTACAGTTTGGGGCCTAGTTTTTCAAACTGCCATCCTGTCTGCCACTGCAGTATCACGCCTAGATGGGTCACGTGTTTGTGCCGCCCACTCGTGTCGCTTAGCATAGTCATCCAGCTACCTCGGTGCAACCTTTTGGACATAAAAACACTATTGTGAGGTGTGAGGTGTTCAGAATAGACTGGAAATAAGTGTAAATTAAGGTTATTGAGGTTAATAATAGCATAGGAGCAGAAAAACCAACATATTCTGTGATTTTAGCTGTTTTTATGCTTTTTAAAAAAAAAAAATACAGATCCAAAACACAAAACCCAGAACCCAAAACACGGAAGGGTGGTTTTGGTAAAACCAATCCAGATCCAAAACACGAAGAAAGATCCAGATCCAAAACACGAAAAGTGGCCGGTGCACACCCCTAATTTATATGCTTTATATTTAAAATATATATTGTATATACATTTTTAAATATAAAAAGCCTGTGTACACATTTCAACCAATTTAGACAGTTTTAACAGGTTGGAGGTGGACTTACAGTCAGCGGTCTGTGCAAAGCAGGGACAGAGACTGGGGCGGAGTTTCAAGATCCTGCACGGACTTATGGGAACATGTCCCTCTGTCCCTGCAGTTTTCAGGATAATTAGGGATTTTTTTCATATAACGCCATTACGAGATGGCGTTATATAAAGTAAAAATTTTCATTTACAGTTTTTTTCTTTGCTGAATAAGAAAAAGTGTTAAAGCACTGTAGAGATCAATGGCTGATCCCTACAGTGTGATACTCTGCGATTTGGGAATTAATGGAGAAGATTATTGCTTTGTCTTCTCCATTAACCCATTGCTAAATAGTCTTTACTAAAAAAATCTATAATTTCCAAATTTTTTAAGTAAATAAATCATTGCTGAATAGACCCCTAAGTATACAATACATAGAGAAAAATGAAAAAAAAAAAAGAGTTGGTACAGTAGATACGTGTACAGATGAACTGAGTTAGGAATAGGTCAGTGAAAGAACACAAATTTTCCTCAGTTTACTAAAATATAACTTTTATCTTATATATAAAATTCATTGGTCTGTTGTCCGACAACATGCTAAAGTGTAATCATCGGTACCATTGATGCAGATCAGGCAGCCACACAGCTGGTAAGTAAAGTCTGACCAGCCGCAAACACTGCAGCTCTCCTGACACGCAGAGAGCTCTCATGCTGTGCAGGAGATCACAATAGCCTAATTTATGCACAGCCATGACATGGTGGTTACACTGCAGCTCTCCTGACACGCAGAGAGCTCTCATGCTGTGCAGGAGATCACAATAGCCTAATTTATGCACAGCCATGACATGGTGGTTACACTGCAGCTCTCCTGACACGCAGAGAGCTCTCATGCTGTGCAGGAGATCACAATAGCCTAATTTATGCACAGCCATGACATGGTGGTTACACTGCAGCTCTCCTGACACGCAGAGAGCTCTCATGCTGTGCAGGAGATCACAATAGCCTAATTTATTCACAGCCATGACATGGTGGTTACACTGCAGCTCTCCTGACACGCGGAGAGCTCTCATGCTGTGCAGGAGATCACAATAGCCTAATTTATGCACAGCCATGACATGGTGGTTACACTGCAGCTCTCCTGACACGTAGAGAGCTCTCATGCTGTGCAGGAGATCACAATGCCTAATTTATGCACAGCCATGACATGGTGGTTACACTGCAGCTCTCCTGACACGCAGAGAGCTCTCATGCTGTGCAGGAGATCACAATAGCCTAATTTATGCACAGCCATGACATGGTGGTTACACTGCAGCTCTCCTGACACGCAGAGAGCTCTCATGCTGTGCAGGAGATCACAATAGCCTAATTTATGCACAGCCATGACATGGTGGTTACACTGCAGCTCTCCTGACACGCGGAGCTCTCATGCTGTGCAGGAGATCACAATAGCCTAATTTATGCACAGCCATGACATGGTGGTTACACTGCAGCTCTCCTGACACGCAGAGAGCTCTCATGCTGTGCAGGAGATCACAATAGCCTAATTTATGCACAGCCATGACATGGTGGTTACACTGCAGCTCTCCTGACACGCAGAGAGCTCTCATGCTGTGCAGGAGATCACAATAGCCTAATTTATGCACAGCCATGACATGGTGGTTACACTGCAGCTCTCCTGACACGCAGAGAGCTCCCATGCTGTGCAGGAGATCACAATAGCCTAATTTATGCACAGCCATGACATGGTAGTTACACTGTCAAACACGGCTACATTTTTCTAACTTCCCCCTTCATTACCACCCCCAAAGGCTGACTTTCTGTCACTTACTTTGGAAGTGGTTCCTGTGTAAGAGAACAATCACAATGCAATCGATGAGCATGCGCATTTGCAACAATCAATCAATCTGCGAAATATCAATTGTTCGCGTCAAGGACTGTTAACAACCAGTAGTGTGCACATGAGGCAATTCTAAACATAAACACGCTATAAACTCTATTTATAAAGCATTTTATACAAATTGCACACATAGCGGGTAAATTCAATTAGCTACGGGATATGCCCTGCCGCTAACTGTTCGTGCTGTGCGGGAAAGTGCTATTCAATAAAATAGCATTTCCCTGCGCGGTAATCCAGGCGTTAAAGCGCACTATCCCATTGATTCCGCATAAACTGCAGAATCAATAGGTTTTCCCAGCGATTTAAACCCCATGGGGTCCCTTTTCTCGCTGACTTTTCCTTGCAACTGCTGAACCTGTGATGAAAAGTCCACCTCTGTGGATTAACGTGCTGGGTAAACCCCACTAATTTAATAGGCTGGCACAGGTAATTAGCACTCTAAATGGATTCCCGCAATAGAATTAGTACCTGATACTCTCTCATTTTCCTCATCACAAGTCTAAGGTCTTCTTTGGCTTTAGCGAGATCTTTTTTCAGCATTTCTGTTTTTTCATATTCCTCACCTGTAAACACACACATATATATATATATATATATATATATATATATATATATATATATATATATATATATATATATATATATATATATACATAACAGGATGTTTGTTTAATAATAAAGACAGGCTTTTTGACAAGTTTTATTGGGAGAACAGATTTTAGGGAGTCACTAAGAACTGTCACTTTTATATGACAAGTTAACATCAAATTTAAAATGTCATAATTCATTACATAATAAAAATTAAGTGACCATTTATTAAGTTAATTTTATTTACTGCAAGTTTTCTAGCAAATTATCCATTGTGTAAAATTTACAATTTGTGTTTAATGGAGGTGAACATAAGCATACATACAGGGAGAGGTGTATATTCTGGCCAGATATGGAGTTGTGTGAGTGATGTATTTGCACTACATACATATATCTGTATATCTCATCCTGCCACCCGAGAGCCACAATTGTACATGGCCCTGGACAGCTGAGGCTTATTTACTCTAGCCTCGGAAGCTGAATAGGTCCATATGAGTATTAAAGTCTGCGTAAGTTTCAGTGAGAAGCTCACCTTACCCCTGAAATCTCACCCCTTCTAGGTAAGTCTCCTGTTACCTCCATGGATGTTGGTCTCATCAGACTTATCATTTGTAGAAATGCATCTTTTTTTGGGGGGGAAACTTTATACCTGTGTTTTTAGCACAAAATGCATCCACCTAAACATGAGCCCTAGTCTGTTTTTCTAACATCACAAATCATGTTATAAAGCAAAAGGACAATTACAGTATTTAAATCACTACCAAATGTTAATATTCACTATGATGTGTAATTTGTGGGTTGGGGAGGGGGGATTCTACAGAAGACGTACAACATAAGACAAGTTGAATGATATTCAGTGAGGATGTTATTGTGACTTAGGTAAAATGGAAGGGAATCACAAAGAAGTTACTCGGACAAGACAAGTGGTGAGTATTATTGGAGGAGTGTAAAGTTTGTTTTATTGAGAACCAAAAAAACAGATTCTCATGAAGAGATCAGGTCTGTGATTCCACGCATGTAACATAAATAATGATAAATAAATGTGTGCGGTGTACCTTTAACAAACGCTAGTCAGGACTACCATCTCCTTCTGCTACAGCAAGGAATGCACTGGGAAACAAGTGAGCACACAGAATAGCAGCAGGAGGAACTTACCCTTTGCATCCAGCTCTTCTGATATCATGCAGATGGACATAGGCTGGACAGAGTGGTTTTGTGTGAATGCCTTAAAAACAGATATATTTTCAATGTCCTCTTGTCTAACACATAAGCAATTGTCCATACTGTACATACGATTACTTGGTAATGGTATATTAAAAATAAGATGTTCAGGCATAGTTTTTAACTCCTATCCTCCACTTGCTAATATTGTGACTTAAAAGCAGGTGACAAGAAGATATAACATTATAGTTTCTATGCAGTGCTAAGGGATAACTGTTTTGTAAAGGACAACAATATATAAAAGTAACAGTAGTCTTGCTGCCTGCCGAGTTCTCGCAGTTAATAGAAGAAAAGTTATTAATAATATACTGCACTTTGATATCTTCTTGTTTGGGGGAATATAACTTTTCAAAAAAAAGTAATTGGGTGGAACTTCCATTTAAATGAGGAATTTTGCCTTATATCGGACTAAATCTAAGTTGGTACCAAAGTATAAGATACACAGTCCTGTCAATGTTAGTAAGATCCTAAACAAAAGAAGATTGTTAGAGGCTAAGACAAGAAACAACACTATGTTCTATTATCTAACATTCATATGGTTATCATAACTATTATTGTCTTAACACTATGAGGGAGGCCGTGTATTTGTTTTGCACATGCTTAGAGTTCATTTAGGTTTTATGATGGTTACATTTTTCACTCTGCCCCAGTAATTTCTGGGTGCAGAGATTTAGATTACCTAGGTGGAAAATTGAGAAAAGGTGAAGTTCTGAAGTGTACTCATATATACAGTAGATAATTAATTATTTTTTCATCTAGTACTTGTACTGTTCATTTACATTATGTTTTATGATTTGTTGTAATGCAATACTTATTTGAGATTACACCTTTCAATGTTTATCACTCTTGATCCTTATTTGCATTATAAGAATATGTCAGGTATTACTGTGTTTCTACTTCCGTCCGGCTCCTGCAGTGGGTAATGGGACTGACGTCATGACGTCAGTCCCATAATGCTGAGCGCGCCAGCCCGGGCGGACTGGAGGGCGGGAGCGGCACCGCGGACAGGAGCAGGGTGGAATCAGGTAAGTATATTTTTATATATATTTATTTTTAAACCTATCTGCACAACGGGGGAGGGGTTGGCTACTACTGGGGGGACCTCTACTGGGGGAGGTGTGGCTACTACTGGGGGTGCCATTGGGAGGACCTCTACTGGGGGGGGGCTACTCTACTGGGGACTACTACTTGGGGGGGGGACTACCACTCTAAAAGGGGCCTATTACTAGAGGCACTGCACTCGGGGGACCACTACTGGGGGCAATAATAGGAAGGGCCACTACAGGGACCACTGGATAGGGGGGGGTCACTACTGGGAGCCTGCATCAGGGGGACCACTACTGGGGGCACTGCATGGGAGGGGGGGACACTACTGCTGGGGGCACTATATAAGGGGCTTACTGCTAGGGGCACTGCGGGGACCACTACAGGGGGCACTAGATAGGGGGGATCACTACAGGGTGCCTGCATAAGGGGACCACTACTGGGAAAACTGCATGGGGGGGACTACTGCTGGGGGCACTATATAAAAGGGCACTGCATAAGGGGATACCGCTACTGGGCGCACTGCATTGTGGGGACTGCTACTGGGGGCACCGCATAAGGGGAACACTACGTTGGGCACTGCATTTGGGGGGGCCACACTAGGGGGGGGGGGGGGGGGGGCTCCCTTTTCATATTTGCCCTGGGCTCCAAATACCCTAGTTACGCCACTGGCTGTAAACCAATGCAGTAATTACTATTATATTACTATTATATTATAATAACAAATCACTATTTATATCTGACAAGCAAGTATATACATAACAGCAAAAATGTTTCTACGCACTGGTACCAGGATCTCAGAATAATATTTTGTATTATTACATTTTAAGTCATAACTTATTTGATATGCTTAAAGGGTTTAAATTGACAAGGATAGAGTGCAGATACATTCTTTTTTTTCCAGTGTAAAGTGTGGCTTTAAAGCATGTGTGAGTGGATGGCAGCAGCGATTATGAATGAGTTATGGTTTTGAAGCAGGGCACAAGATTGTTACAGGGCCCAGAACTGGCCCCAGGCATAGGCAAACTAGGCAAATGCCTAGGGGAATCCAAGCTCGCCTAAAGCCGGCAAAGACTTTGGGCAGTTACGGCCAGGGCACCTGCTGCTGGCTGTGCAGAGACTCTGTTAGTTGATACTACCGCTGCGCAGCGACACTCACTGGAGCTCAGCTGACAGCTCCAATCTGGCCTGGCAGCAGTGGCGGAACAGCTGCGTCGGGGCACCTGGGTGGCGGCTAGCGGTTAGCTGTCTGGCTCTGGAATGGCACACACCGGGACGGTGGCCGTTACCGCGTTCAGAATAAGCTTCTGCGCATTGGCATAGCCTCCTTTAGAATGGTGCTGTGCTGTGAGAGGGATGATGGGTGCTGTGCTATGATCTGTGCTGGGAGAGGGGTGCTGGGAGCACAGAACAATGGGGGAAGGGGGCCACAGCATAGTGAGACCACGTCCCTTCTGTAAGGCCATGAGTATTTTCAGGATCCCAAGTGGGGTAGGGAGGCACCACCCAAAATCTTGCCTAGGGCACTAATTTGGTTAGGGCCGGCTCTGACGGGGCTTATTAGTGACCCTACTACAATACAATAGTGAATATGTAATAATTATAAACTCATCAATTTTGGGATTAAAAACAAATGCAAATGCATATAAATATGTATGTTGCTCTAAAACAGAGATGGGCAGTGTGACAGCTTCAAAGGGGTTTACGTCTTGCATTTGGTCACTAAAAGTACATTATATTTGCAGGGAATCATTGGGAAGCTTTAAGGTGTGTTACCACCTGCTCTCTGAGTAACAATCATCTTTAGAAATTCATGGCAGAAAAATAGAAGCTTACAGTACCTGAATTATTTTCTCCTTCTCCTGTAAAAGTTTTTGGAGATGGATGAAATGAGTCAAATGCTCCACAGATTGACTCACACTAGTAGGATTTTGCTGTTCTGTTAATGAGCAGTTCTGACAAATTACGGTTTGCTCCATTTTCTCTGAAGAGATCTACAAATACAGAGTGATAGGAAAGCATTTAGCCACAACTACTGAAACATACATTTTGCCTTACACAGGAGGAATCACAGACAAGATAAAACTCTTATTCCAGATGATAACCACATATACTGAAGAGACTGTGGTTTAGTAATAGATCACCCACTAATACCGCACAATAGGTGGGGAAAGAGCTAACAAATGCACAGCCAGGACATTATATACATTGGAGCACTGTCAGTCTTGGGTAAAAGATTTGGACATAGTAAGAAATGTTACTATGAATATATTATTGAAACTATACTGATAACAGTGAGCATGGGTTTATGAAGAACCAGACTTGCACAAGAAACATAATTAGCCTCTAAAAGGAATATGTTAGTAGGGTGTTGCCATCATCTTCCACATTCTGAATGGGTTAGCACCCACCCTTGTTAATTATAATCTTGTAGATGCAGTAATATAACTGCTAGAGGCAACAGAAGTGTTTGCATCCAGGAGTCAGGTGCGAGCTATAACACCAGCTGGGGCACCGAGATGGGAGGAGAGCCCAAGTACGGAATACCAAGGCCTGAGCCAGTATGAGGACAATACTACATCTGCAAACTGGCAAGATCTCCTCTTCCCAGTACCCCAGGGGGAACCTGTCTCCAGATGAAGGGGTTAAAGTTCTGCCACTGTGTAGACCTGTACTGTAAAAAGTACATTATGGTAAATTGTAAAAAATCAGAATAAGTTGTTATGGGAGATCTGGCCCAGGTAGTACTTTAAACTGTTAATTTAAAGCATTCTGAAAGTATTTATGTGGGCTTGGGGAAACTGAAAGTAATTATTGAGGTCATTTGAGGCAACATATCATATGTATGATAAAAAAAGAAATGAAATAAATGCACAGTTTGCCTATGTCCTCCTGTGTGCCTGACAAATGGCCTGTATTTAAGGTTGCTGGCAAGGCGGGATATGTTCAAGATCCCGGCAGCGAGGATTGCGGCATTCACAATGCTGGCGTTGGAATTTCAGCACTACTTACAGGATGGTAACTTGATCGGGATGCCAGAGTTGGGATTCTGACCGAGCAGCGACATCCCGTACCCACTCAATGCTCAACTCAGCTAACTATTTGAGCTTCAAACTGCCTTATGTAATTGGCTGGTCGTTCATTTTTACATGTTGAACTCAAAAAAGTAATTCTGCTTTAACATTTTAAAAATTCCCTGCTGGAATGACACTGTGCACATAATGTCTGGTAAAGCAGACCTCTGGTCATAAAGAAATTAGCCATGGGGACTGGGCCTGATGGTCCGAGTGCACAGACAGGTTTTTAGTGAAGTCAGGCACCTGCCTGGAATTTGACACTCTGTCTGGGGATAGCTGCTCAGTCAGACTCCGGGGGCCCTAGTGATAACGGGGATGAAGTTTGGGGCTGGCGCTACCTACCCTCCTGGTGCGACACAAGAGGCGACTTCTCTCACTTGATGACAACTTGCTGGGAACCGGATCACCAGCTGTATACGGGCCTGTGATGGTGGCCATCTTTAGTTGTCCTTTTGCCACCTATTCACCTGCAGGGCAGCTATTGTGGACCTGCAGGGCAGCTATTGTGGTTCTGGACAGTTGTTGAGTCCTTGCCTCCCTCTGCACACTGCCTGCCTGTTGTGCCTTGCACCCAAATATATTGTTTCATCTGAAGAGTTCATTATTTGTGCTCCAGAAATTTCTTTGGAAGTCCCAAAGACCATCGCGACCATCGGGCTTGCGATGAGACCCTTGTGGTAGAGTCTCGTGGCCGCAAGCCCCAGAGAGCTTTCGGCTCAAACAGAGCAGAAAGCTCTCCCACTGACATCACTTGTGATGTCAGTGGGGCCGCCCCCAAACGGTAGGGGTTCTCATGGGAACGCCTCCGTCTGGGCAGCAACCCCCCCGGCCCGCCCACCAAAGGGGGCGTGCTGTCACTCAACATCGACAGCACGCCCCCTTTGGTGCGAGACCCGGAGCGACGGATTGCCCGCCGCTATCCGGGTCTCGCGCATGCGCACGTCGGAGCCGTCTCCGTCGTGCGCATGCGCTCTGGGCCACCATCGACCCGGTTGCGAGCGCTCAGCACTTGCGACCGGGTCTGAATCAGGCCCTGTATCCATAGACTTTCTAAGGCTAGAAATGCCCCGCAGGGCGTTCCGAGGGATGTACTAATGAGAATGCGCTATTTTCACGTAAAGGAGGCACTATTGAAGGCTGCCAGACCATCTGAAGAGTCGGCAGAGATTATGGGAAACCTTCAACTATTTTGTGACCTTTCCCAGGCCACCTTGGCTAAGTGACACTCCTTCTAACTTATTATCAGCGCCTTACAGAAGGCCAACATCCTCTACCATTAGGGTTCTTCTAACAAGTTGCCTATCTCACATAACGGCTCCATCGTATGTATCACTTCTCTGGAGGAGGAGGACATGGAAGCCCTCACAGAGTAGAATATTAGTTGAGATCCTTGAGATCATCTCCTGACCATGGAGTTCAGCAGGACTGGCCCACGCATGATGGCCCGCCATCCAGAGTCTTGGTTTCTTTTATACTTTCTAATGGTGGCTGATCCATTTCCTGACTAATCTTCTGTTTTCCTTCCGCAGGTTATTTTATCCTTTTTATTGTCAATTGTATTCTGTTTGTGATTCGTTACTCAGGTTTATTGATGGGTATTTGAGTTGTTTAATTGTCCATTTATTAAGGCCTCTTATTATGTGGGGTAACACCAGTTTCAATGTTCTTAATTTTCTCTAATATGGTTGATGGGAAACTGGCCTCTACCGCCATTACCCTCGTGGTGCTTCCACGGCTTGGCAGCTTCCTCTGTCCTTAAGTGGGGTCATTTCTGTTGTTCTATATTTTTCTCTGTTTTTTTCCCTCCCTAGTTATCTGTTCCCTCTTCTCCCCTTCTTTTAGGATTACATTACATTTACTTATATCTCACTCTCAATGATTCACGATGATTTTAGGGACCGATTCAGACCCGGATGCTAAGCCGTGTTCGCTCGCTAAAGGGTGATTGTCGCCCATCTGCGTATGCGTCAAAATACGCATGCGTGAACCAGTCTATGCGATGGGGAAGTGCTCGCTCGAAGTCCGCAGACGGGCCGCTCCTTTGAGTGACAGATAGTGCTGTTTGTGGGTGGTAGCAGGGGACGGTCCGGGAAAACGGGGGAGTGGATGTGTGAATGCAGGCGTGTCTGACCATCAAAACGGCGTTCTTTGGGCGTGCATAATTAGCATGTCAGCGTCATTGTACACGTCACCTGGTTCTATTTCAGCCTGCAGAGATTGCAGTGCTTGCGGCGGGGTAGGGTTTACCTTAAGGGCTGCGAGCAGCTCCGATGACTCTCGATGTTACTGAATAATCATACACTTCCTGGAGATGACGTGTGCTGAGAAAGAAAAGTGGGCGTCATTACTCCGGTCGAGCATTCACTCTGCCGTCGCTCTCTAAGACATAGGGGACGTCCTTTAGCCTGGCTGTGCAATTGCGGCATTTGAATATTCGCCTATGACGGTGGCGAGAGAGCGCAGCTTAGCGTCCGGGTCTGAATCGGCCCCTTAGTTTTCATTAATGCTTAAGGGCCTTAATTCCCCTCAGAGGAGACTGGCTCTGAACCATTTTAATAGGTTGAAAGCCCACATAGTAGTGGTCCAGGAAGCCCACATTAGACAATCAGCTCTCCCAACTTTTACCAACCGCAAATTCCATTATTGCAATACGACTAATGGCCCTACTAAAAAGGCTGGGGTGGCTATTCTGATATCTCAACATTGTTCTTTTACTTTGACAGAACATTATGCTGATTCTAATGGGCAAAACTTAATTCTTGTGGG
The DNA here is from genome assembly GCA_031769625.1 of Taudactylus pleione. Taxonomy (NCBI): domain Eukaryota; kingdom Metazoa; phylum Chordata; class Amphibia; order Anura; family Myobatrachidae; genus Taudactylus; species Taudactylus pleione. Next base: position 223,223 of record JAUIMM010000542.1, read on the forward strand.
AAGGCTAGAAGAGGTGGTTGTCGCTTTAGTTTCCATTTACGCACCTAACACCCAACAACTTTCTTTTCGTAGAAAGTTTTGTTTGGCACTACAGGCAAGCTGTAAGGGTGCAGTGATGATCATGGGGGATTTTAATATGGGTCTTGATCTAATATTAGAAAGATCTACAACTACCTCTCCCTGCTCTTACCAATCCCAATTTGCTAAATGTTTCCGCCAACTTCTTGTACAGTATGATTTATCACGGATTGGGATTTTTGTGAATCCGGACTTGGGTCTAGGCATGACAAGGACTCAATGGATTCTGAGGTGAAGGTTTGTGGGCAGATATAATTCCTGCTCATATGTGGGATTAGGTACTAGTACTGAGTGTTGGCAGAGACCCAGACCAGGGGTGCAGAGTCTAACCCGCTGGTGGTATTCACTAGGGACCACTGGAAGGAAGTGTGGACTTCGCGGCATCCGACGGGCGGCGGCGTCCTCCTGGCTGGGTCACTCAGTACCCACACTGGAACTTGGGAACAAGACAGAAACGGTGGATCTGTGGTTAACGGCAGGAACTGATGGTTCGTGGTTATCGGCAGGAACCGATGGTTTGTGGTTATCAGGAGCCGATGGTCTGCGGTTATCGGTAGGGACCGTTGGACTATGGCTATCAGCAGGAGCCGATGGTCTGTGGTTATCGGTAGGGACCAATGGTCTGTGGTTATCGGTAGGGACCGATGAACTGTGAGTATCGGCTGGATCCGATGGACTGTGAGTATCGGCTGGAACTGATGAACTCTGAATATTGTCTGGAACCAGTGAGCTGTGAGTATCGGCTGGATCCGATGGACTGTGAGTATCGGCTGGAACTGATGAACTCTGAATATTGTCTGGAACCAGTGAGCTGTGAGTATCGGCTGGAACCGATGGACTGAGTATCGGCTGGAACTGATGGGCTGTGGGTATCGGCTGGAACTGAGGACTGTGAGTATCGTCTGGGACCAATGGACTGTGAGTATTGGCTGGAACTGATGAGCTGCGAGTATCGGCTGGGACCAATGGACTGTGAGTATCAGCTGGAACCTATGGTCTGCAATTGTCGGCTAGAACCGAAGGAGCCAGAGGTGCAAGATGAAATAGCAGAGGAGTCACACTGAGCACCTAACAGGTGTACTCTCTCCTCACGCAGCAAGGGCTGTGAATACAGTGGCAATGGCAGCTTGAGACATCCTGGGCTGCTCCTTTTATCTCCCCTGACCAGCGGGGATTGGATGCAGAAGTCAGCTCCGGATTGGCAGTGATCCAATCAGCTACTCCTGGGAAAGATGGTGGAGCCCGGTTTCCTGAGCACATTGAGAATGCCGGACACCGGCACCTCAGAGAAGACCCTGCTTCCTCTGACAAAGCTGCACACTGAACCTCTGCTGAGTTGCTGGCCTCCAGGAGACCGCAGTCCTGTTGAAAAAAACAGAGGCGTAATGCACAAAGCGGTAAGTAGCGGAGACCCTGCGGTTTGTGATGATTTATTTGATGTTTGAAGAACTAAACACCCCACAGAACATGATTTCTCCTTCTATTCCCATGCACATCATTTTTATTCCAGGATTGACCTTGTCCTATCCAAAAAGTGGACTTTGGCCCTGATTCAGAGCCGGACGCTCTGACCAGAGCGCTCGCTCTGAATCAGGGCCCACCTCCATAAATATGGAGCGTCCTCCTGGGCGCTCGTATAGCTGTGGGTCACCACCCACAGCATATACGAGCGTGCAGGATGATGGTCGCGACCATCGCCACTGCGAGCAGAAGCCTGCGGTTGAGTTTCTCAACCGCAAGGCCAGGAGTGATTTTGGCTCTATCAGAGCCAAAATCACTCCCACTGACATCACTAGTGATGTCAGTGGGGCCGGCTTCTGACGGTAGGCGTTCCCTTGGGAACGCCTCCGTCTGGCAGGCACGCCCCCGGCACGCCCACCAAAGGGGGCGTGCTGTCAATCAACATCGACAGCACACCCCCTTTGATCAGACACTACGAGCGAAGGAAAGTCCTTCGCTCGTCGCGTGCGAGACGGAGCTCCCTCCGTTGTGCGCATGCGCAGTGCAGACCATCGACCCACTTGCGAGCGGACAGCCACTCGCGAGTGGGTCTGAATCAGGGCCTTTGCCCTCAATTAGTAAAATTTATATTTGACCATTTTATTAGTCACACTATTCCCCTCTTATCCTGTCATGGGATATAGGACTCCGAGTTGCTTGGAGATTGGGTTAATATATTATTGTCATAGCCTGAGGCCTAGCAGGCCATCCAGTAATCCCTATCTTTATTTTTAAATACAAATAAGGTTGAAGACACATCAGTGTTTCATTTTTGGTGCTCCCTTAAAGTTGTGGTAAGGGGTTCCGCAATCCAGGTAACAGCGAGACTTAAACGAGCAAATAAACAGCGCCGCAAAGAGGTTGAAGCAAAAGTGGCAAGATTAGAGGCTGCATAAACGGTTTTACCTGCTAATAAGAAGCTCATTAAATTACTCAAAGCCAGGAAAAAAGTTAATGTTTTTCCCTACCGGAAGTTCAGCGTAACATTGCTTATCTCAACCAGAACTTTTATGCTTTTGGTAATCGGACTAATTGCTTGCTTGTGCGTAAGCTGAAGGGAAGGCGGCCAAAGGAACGAGCACAAAATGTTTATAATTCTAAAGGGGCCAAAGTCTCTGACCCGATTAAGTTCGCAAACACGTTTGCCGAATAATATGCTAATTTATACAAGCTAAGGGCTCATTCGGAAATATCAAGATGCTTGTCTACTTAATTAAGCCAGAGACTGTTTCTTGTGAGGTTGTAAGTCCCTTTGTTCTTCCCGATCTCCTGTGGTTTCCTCGCTCTGTTAAACATTTTGGATCTAGTTTTTCTAAGTTCGGACTACGTTGTCAGCCTGGCATAGGATGGTGTCACTCACAGATGACTTGTCGCTGCCTTTCCCAGCCGTATCATTAATGGGTGTAGCCAATTTAATTCCAGATTTATATGTAGACTCATGGTCTAGAGGCTGACATTTTCACCCAAGGAGGAGAGAATGAATGAATGGAGGAAGAAGTGCAATAATACAAAGTAACTGAATTTTTATATGAGCATAATACTTTGTATCTAATTGAAAAACTGGTACTGATATTTATTTTTATTGAACTTATATGAAGTTAGGATATAGTACTGTTAAGTGTATAGTTATATGTGTAAGATTTTATTATTGTTTATTTAATAAATACTATAAAAGATTTTTTTATATATACAATATATGAGTGGTATTTTCATCACACCAGCGCAGTAATTACCTTATTTATTTTACTATTTCATTTTTACCCAGGTAAGTTGCCCACAGGGGATAAGTACTGTGATATCTTGTGGCAATTAGCTCGGCAGAGGGTGGATTGGTGCAGTGTTTAGGTGCTTAATGAGGGTCCACACACAGCTTTCAAGTAAATAAATGATGCTTTACTTTCCATCATGGAAAGTCAAGAAACAAACAGAAAATAATAAATAACCTAGCCCCTATTTAGGGCGTCTAACTCTAACCCTCTCTATAAGGGTGCAGCTAATCTGCCAAAAAAGACTCTGCAGGTCTATCGCCGGCTCCAGCCTGGCTTGGCTGCCACAGCTATACAAACACAGTCAGTCTCTATGCCTTCCCTGTATCCTCCAATTATACAGTAGGCCTTGGCTTCCTCAGCCTGCAGCCCAGTTGCTTCAATGTCACACAGTCAGAGTTTTGTGGTCCCCCCTGCCTCCTGCAGGTACAGACCCAGGCCTCCTGGCCCCCAATGGCTTGCTTAACTTCACTGGGCTCTCTGGCTGCCACAGTCCCACACAGACTGTCTCCAACAGCAGCCTGACTGGTCTGCCTTCTCATCAGCCCAACACCTGAGCTCTCTCCACAAGGCAGTCCTTAGGCATCTTCCCAGAATCCTTTTCTTCTCTGTGTGGGTGGATCTCCCCTGCACCACACAGAATCTGCTGCTCACCAGTGCCATCTCTGGTGATACTGCCACAGTACCTTGTGGGTCACGTTTTAGTAGTCACTAAAGCTGCCATCACACAACTTCGGAGGACCGCCTCTGTTTAGTGACCATAGAAAATAAGATTCAAAGACACTTTATTTTTGAAACTGCAGATTGTAAATAATCTACTTCTACTTCATCAACCCATATGAAATGGTTTCCATGGAGTGAATACTTGGAGGAGCAAGGGCGCTTCTTCATTGCAGTATAGCTATATACCTTGGCGTTTTACATTCACCTGACTCAATGATTTCTGTCCAGTGTCTTATTATTCTGTTGTTTGTGTGTAAATTTTGGCTATGTATTGTAAACTTGGGCTAGGCCCCCCTCCTCTGTTCTGTGGTCCCTTACACAGAACAGAAGAGGGTGGCTTTTTTAACCCTCATTTTCTTTCTGTATCCAAATTTATTGTGTTTTTTTACTCAATAAAAACTATTGAAGTTAGACATGACCTTATCTAAGTACTACAACATTTTTGTAGAATACTACGGAAAATATGAGATATGGTAAGAACTTACCCTTGTTATCTCTATTTCTACGAAGTCCATAGGGTTCCACAGGCTACCATGGGGTATAGGTGATGATATCAGGCATCGGGCACCACAGAGTTAAGTTTTCAGCCTCCAAGGATGCACTGGGGTCCCCCTCCTATACCCTGCCCCTGAGCCAAGGCAAATCAGTTACGTAACAAGCCCCAGGCCGGAGGGGGAGAGGAAAGAGAGAGAAGAAAGATCTGGAACACACAAGAACCACATTCTCACCAGAAGGAGACGGAAAAACCGGTGACCAGATGAAAGCCCATCTGCTGTACAGGTGCGACAGGGCGGGAGTCCTGTGGAACCCTATGGACTTCGTAGAAATAGAGATAACAAGGGTAAGTTCTTACCATATATTATATTTTCTACATCAGGATCCATAGGGTATCCACAGGATACCTTGGGGATGTCCCAAAGCAGTATCCTTTAAGGGCGGGGACACTCCTGTGCTGAAAGGATAATCCGCCGCCCGAAGGAAGCATCCTGAGAGGCAAAGGTGTCAAATACATAATACCTCACAAAAGTATGGACAGAAGACCACGTGGCTGCCTTGCAAAGCTGACCTGCTGAGGCACCACGTCGAGCTGCACACGAAGGACCCACAGACCTAGTGGAATGAGCCCTAACAGAGGAAGGCCTTCATGAATATAAGCCTCAGAAATTGCCATGCAAATCCATCCTGCCAAAGTTTGCTTAGTGGCAGGCCAACCCTTATTTTTCGGAAGCCATAGAGGACAAATAAGGAGTCCGACTTCCTAAAAGAATTGGTGCGGTCAACATAAATTTTCAGAGCCAGCACCACATCCAAGGTGGCCTCACCAACCGAAAGGTCTGGTGAATTAAAGGCCACACAATGATTTCCTTGTTGATGTGGAAACTAGATACCACTTTAGGGAGGAAACTAGGGCGAGTGCAAAGAACCGCCCTGTCCCTATGAAAGATGAGAAAGGGAGGCCCCAATTCTGAGACCCGTCTGGTGGAAGCAATGGCCAGAAGGAATACAGTCGTAGCTGTAAGTCATTTTAAATCCACTGAGCCCAGTGGTTCAAATGGCGGTCCTTGGAGAGCCCTCAGGACCACAGCCAGATCCCAAGGAGCCACTGGTGGAACAAAGGGAGGATGAATACGAACTACACCCTTCATAAAGGTGCAGACATCAGGAAGAGTAGCAATCCTACGCTGAAACCACAACGAAAGGGCAGAAACCTGCACCTTCAGAGAAGCAAGGCGAAGACCGTGATCTAAGCCCGCCTGTAGGAAAGCCAACACTCTGGATATCTGGAACACCTGAGGATCATAGCCTCTAGGACGACACCACTCAAAGAAAGTATGCCATACTCGATGGTAAATTCTTGCAGACGTAGGTTTTCGAGCTCTTAGCATGGTGTTAACTACAGAGCTGGAAAAACCCCTGGACCTTAAGAGGGCTGTCTCAACAGCCACGCCATCAAAGACAGACGACTCAGGTCCGGGTAAAGACAGGGACCCTGTGACAACAGGTCCGGACGTAGAGGCAACCGCATTGGAGTGTCTACGGAGAGACTCGGAAGGTCTGAGAAGCAGTGACGTCTGGGCCACTCTGGAGCTATCAACAGGAGCGTGCCGCTTTCTTGTTTGAATTTTCGAATCACCCGAGGAAGAAGGGTGAACGGAGGGAAGAGATACGCAAACTGGAAGGTCCACCGGACCGACAGAGCGTCTACCAGAAGTGCCTCCTTGTCTCTTGTTCTTGACCCGTACACAGGCAGTTTGTTGTTGTGTCGGGAGGCCATGAGGTCTATCTCTGGAAGGCCCCACTTGTCCACCAGGAGTTGAAACACCTCCTGGTGAAGAGACCATTCTCCCGGATATACGTCCTGCCGGCTGAGAAAGTCCGCTTCCCAGTAGAGGACTCCCGGGATGAACACCGCTGAGATGGCAGGGAGATTGCCCTCCACCCAAGTCAGGATGTGGGACACCTCCGCCAGCGCTGTCCGACTTAGGGTTCCTCCTTGGCGGTTTATGTAAGCCACCGTGGTGTTGTCCGATTGGACCTGTACGGGTTTTCCTTGTAGAACCTGTTTTGCTTATTGTAGAGCATTGAATACCGCACGAATTTCCAAGATGTTTATTGGAAGCGCCGCTTCTGCCGGGGTCCACCTGCCCTGGAACAAGTGTGGACCCGTGACTGCTCCCCATTTTCTATGAGACTGGCGTCCGTCATCAAAAGGACCCAGTTCGCCACCCAAAAGGGACGTCCCCTGTTCAGGTGAGTCGTTTGCAACCATCAGGCCAGAGAGAGACGAACCTCCAGAGAAAGCACCATGGTCTGCGTCTTTATCCGCTGAGGCAACCCATTCCATCTGGATAGGATTAACTGCTGCAGAGGTCTGGAGTGAAACTGGGCATATTCCACCATGTCGAAGAGTGACACCATGGTGCCCAGTAACCGCATTGCCGAGTGAATAGACACTCAGTGGCTCTAAAGGCAACTGCGTCCCTTTGTCTGTAATGCAGAGAGCTTTTTGTCACAAAGTTCCTCTGTAGTTGAGAGTCCAACAAGGCCCTGAGATGGAGAATCCTCTGTGAGGGAACCAGGGTGGATTTCTTCCAGTTTATTAACCAGCCGTGATTCTGAAATACTGAGATTGTCATTTGCAGATGAAGCTGGAGGACCTCTGGAGACCCTGCTAACAACAGAAGGCCGTCCAGATAAGGCAACAAGCGGACTCCCTGCATCCGCAGGTGGGCTGCCATGACTGCGGTAAAGACATGAGGCGCTGTTGCCAGACCAAAGGGCAGTGCCTGGAATTGGAAATGTTTGTTGAGCACTGCAAACCTGAGGATTTGCTGATGCGCTAGGACAATGGGGACATGCAGGTAAGCGTCCTGGATGTCCAACGACACCATGAAATCCTCAGGCTCCATCGCCAGTATAATGGAACACAGGATCTCCATCCTGAACCGAGGCACCCTCAAGGACTTGTTGAGGGATTTGAGGTTGAGGATTGGACGGTAAGAACCATTGGGTTTCTGCACCAGAAAGATATTGGAATAGAAACCCATGCCCCTCTGGGAGAATGGAACAGACACTATAACTCCAGCCTGGAACATAGAGTGCAACACTTTCTGTAGTTCCAGGGCTTTGTTCTGATCTGACGGAAGGCCTGTGGTGAAAAACCTGCTGGGGGGCCTGCGCCGGAAGGAGAGGGCATACCCACGAGAGACCACCTCGTGTACCCAAGTGTCCTTGGTAGTCAGACACCAACGCTGGGCGAACCGAAGCAGGCGGCCTCCCACTCTGTGATCTCCCAAAGGGAGTTGTCATCCGACTTGGGGGCAGGGCGTCTTGTACTCCAAGCTTGTTTCTTGGGCTTGGTAGTCTTTTTGGGCCCGGCCTGTCTTGGAAAAGACTGCACTTTGGACCTACCCTGTGCCCTGTAGGACCGAAAGGACGAAGTACCAGACCCTGACGGGACTGTAGCCGATGGGAGACACGCAGACTTGGCTGCTGCCAGCGTGGCCACTATCTTGTCTAGATCAGGGCCAAATAGGACCTGTCCATTAAAAGGCAAGCATTCTAAGCCCTTCTTGGAATCTGCGTCCGCTTTCCAAGAGCGCAACCATAAGGTGCGATGAGCTTTCTACAGCTGCAGAGGAGATTCTGGAGGTGAAGAGACCGATATCCAAGGCTGCCTCATTAATGTAATTGGCTGAATCTCTGAGATTGCCAACTAACTCCGCCTGAGTCAGAGTCCAGAGACGCCTCCAAACTATCAGCGAATGGCTCTGGCCATCCAACACACAGCCATAGCCGGTCTGGACGCCCCTCCAGCAAGGGAATAAATTAACTTAAGATATATTTCAACCTTGCAATCCGTAGCATCCTTTAAGGAGGACATGGAGGGCATGGGCAATGTAGCACTTCTCACTAGGCGTGTCACATGAGAATCCACTTGCAGAGGAGATTCCCACTTAGAGAAATAATTATCCGCAAAGGGGTATGCAAAAGCCAAACGTTTTTGAGGCTGGTACCATTTACCCGGATTTTTCCACGCCTCCTCTAAATGATCCACTAGCTGACCAGAAAGAGGAAAAACAGTGGCATCACCCTTTATATCCTTAAAGAAGGCGTATTTGGATTTAGCCACGGAGGGATCGTCATCCTCAATAACCAGGGCCGTACGGACTGCACATTAAGGCCAGGTATATAGACCTTAGACTTAGACTCCGTCTCTTTAGTACGGAGGGGCTCCTTATCAGAAACGTCCAAAATTTCACCGTCATCCTCATCATCATACTGAGCTGTCTGAGACGCCAAAGGTCGCTTATGGGCCGCAATGATGACTCTCCCTGTAAAACATCCGACAGGTGTTGCATCGTAGTGGACAAGGAATTAACCCATGCAGGCTCTTGTGAGACCTGGGGGGGCGAAAGTGGGAGACCCTGGGGTATCATCAACTGTCTGGAGAACCGCTGCATGGGCGACGACACCACTGACTGCTGTGATAACCCCATCTTGGGGAACGCAGGGTTCGTCGCTAGCTGGCCCACAAGGGTTGTAAGTGCCTTAGCAAAACAAGTCCAGGGTGGTTCCTACAGAGGCGCAGTGACAGAAATTGGGTGTGATATTAGATAACACACCCTACATCAGCGTTTCCATCACCCTGCGCTAATGGTACATTACATTTTCTACACTTTAGCTGAAGAGGAGTTCACTTTCAGACATGATGAGTGTAACGGAGTTGTATGTGACACACCTCACAGACAAATGCTTGTACAGTGAGGCAATGAACACCCTGCAACACCGCACCGCAAGGGCTTTAGCAGAGAAGAATAGGGATAGTAAAATGGCTGACAGTCAGAAGTGAAAGCACAGACAGCATCGCTAGCATTAAGTCACATACAATGCAGAATAAACCATGCACTATCAGCGCTGTGATCAACTACACAGACCCAGAGCCTGGTAGAAAACAGCGCTGCATACACTGACCTTACACCGGAGGAGAGGTATGCAGGGGGACCCGGGCCACGATGCCACCGATGATCAGCGTCCAGCAGTGCTTGCCAGGTCACTCAGGAAGATGGCCGCCGAGGAGCAGAGAGGAGGCGGGCCCGGGGGAGGAGCGCTCACACAGGAACCAGACCGCAATGGAGAGGCCGTGTGCAGCGGGGGAGGTGCCCGCTGTATACAGGGAAGGCGCGCTCCCCTGGCATGCATTTAACCCCCAGGACGCCGGACGTTACCGCACAGCCGCGGCCCGCTGTCCCAGTGGCATAATGGAAGCGCAGGTTAATACCTGACTCCACGCTGCAGCCAGTCCTCAGGGAGCCCCCTGCCTGGGGACTTAGGACTGTATTGTCCGGCGGGGACCCTCCGCGGGACTCCGCCGCTTACCTGTCCCCCTTGGATCTGGCCACAGTCCAGGCATCCGGGGTCACCGCTAGCTGTGACCCCAGATACCTACCAGCATCCCCGGATCAATACCGGCGTTCTGGTACCGGCGGGGTGTAGGAGTGACAGCATGGATATCAGTACTGACCACCCATGCTGTACAACTCAAATGTTAAGCCACAGCTTCATGGAAGAAAACTTCAGGGGCCATAACAGCCCCCCTCTATTACAGGTGCTCCGACTCCGAGCTGGGAACAAACGAAACTGATTTGCCTTAGCTCAGGGGCAGGGTATAGGAGGGGGACCCCAGTGCATCCTGGGAGGCTGAAAACTTAACTGTGTGGTGCCCGATGCCTGACGTCATCACCTATACCCCAAGGTATCCTGTGGATACCCTATGGACCCTGATGTAGAAAGTGTAATACATGTCTGTCTAGTACAGGGATGGGGAACCTCCGGCCCGCGGGCCATATAAGCGGGCTTTCTCCATATCAGCGGCGGTAGGCAGCGCAGCGAGGGGGGGGGCTGTCATGTGCAGGGCTCTTGGTGGAGGCAGGCAGCTCAGCAGGGGGTGGGGGCTTTCATCTGGCTGTCATTGGGCTGGTTAGTGCAGGGGCATGCAGGACTCTCACCCTATCAGTGCGGGCAGGCAGGCAGTGGTGGCACACCAGGGGGTGTGTACAGTCAGTGCTGTCATCAGGCTGGTTAGGACTGAGAGGACCCCAGGGCTGCCTTGTCAATCTGCCTGTCACACATACATAGGGACTGCCCCTCCAGACTCTGCCTGGCAACATACAGGCAGCCTCCTCCTCCTCTCTTGGCTTCTGGAACCCACAGAGAAGGACTGTAAGTGTAATGGTGGCCCATACCAGCTAACATCTAACGCCTCACCAAAGAGAAGCTGTTCCAGTCATCACATTAAGGGTGAGTTAATACAATTTTGAACCAAATATAGCAGGCTAACTTTTAAGTTGATCATTTTGCATGGCCCCCGAATGATTTTCTAAAAATAGAAATGGCCCTTGGCAGAAAAAAGGTTCCCCACCCCTGGTCTAGTCTATTGCTAATGGAAGCACTTCCTTTAGTTTGGCAGGCTATTTTATATGAAATAGTTGTAACATTGAAGGAATGCTCTGGGCGCTGACAGGATGGAACAGTTTTTTGCTACATACACCCTGTAAGGGAAGAAGAAGAGAGACTTTGGCAGGGTGTCAGGCAGCCAGTCAGAGTTCTAAGGGGGAAGGGGACTGTCTAAAGGGACACATTAATTGAATGTACCATAAATAAATTACAGTATATAAAACATTAGTGAGTTTCCTTAAATACATATTACTGTACTACCAATGGTGGTTGTATTCAATTGACTCACCATTGTCAGCAGTTCCATAACCTCTTTCATGTGCTCTTCAGCTTGCTGGCTCCTAGCAAATACAGCATCCTGTAGCATCTTCTCTTTCCTCAGTAGACATATTTTTAATTCTTCAATCATCTCTCCACTGCCAACTTCAGACTTGCCCAGAAAGCATACAGTCATCTCCTATAATATGCACAATATTAATGCACCTGTAAGTTTTTTTTTTGCAAGCTTTAACTAACAAATACCCAGTGACTCTGTGATCTATAGAATAAGGGGCAATACAATTCCCGATGATGGGCGCAAAGTGCCAGTAGAACAGCAGAACTCTGCAATCACTTATATTGCTCATTTGTCCTAGCGCTCCATAGAGGTGTGCAAAAAATGTGGCTATGTTGGGGGTCCGTATTCTTCCTTGATGCATGCAGCCGAACATGGTGACCGCACACGGAGGATAATAGAATACAGAATTGTCATTTTCAAACTACAAAAACTGCATTCCCACTTGTCTGCCTCGCACATTTCAGGGTGATCGCCCACTTCACAGTCTTTGGAGAATTAATATACACCCATATTTCTAGGTTTGCAGATTGCTGAAAATACTCATGGTGGAAACAAATGAAATATCACTACAAAGTGCAATCTACTAACAATGGCCCTCATTCAGAGCCACTCGCAAACAGCAGTACGCTCGTTGCGTTCCGATGTTGAATAACCGTGCATGCGTCGGTGTAACACTGCGCATGTGCGTACGGCAGATTGCGAGTTTTTTTGGTCTCGTTCGTCAAATAGCGTACAGGAAGTGACATGTCAAATGTGATTGACAGAACAGGGCGTTTTTGGGTGTTGACGGGGGTGGAGATGGAAAAACGCAGGCGTGGCGAGGCGTTTTTGGGGCGTACATACATTAGCAGATGCGAGCGTAAAATGTGTTCGGACCGACTCATACGTCACTGGATGATCCTCTTTCCCTTCAAAATGCTCGCACAGCTTAGGGTCTGGATTACTCGACCACATTGGCGATGGCCTTCTCCTCCGTCCCGGGACTCCACGATGTTGTTGCGATTAATCGCGGGTGATTTGAAAAGCAATTAGTGTTGGATTGAAAACCGGCTTGGTATGTGTTTTGAAATCATTTTTTTGGGATAGCACAAAACCGTACGCAGGTGGAAATCAGAGCTGCTAATGTCAGGATGACACAATCAATTTGCGTACATTTGTGGGGGTTTATTTTGGCCTCAATTTGGTGGTTAGGGCCTATTGTAACAATAATGTCAGCATGTTTTAATTTTCTCACCATTTTATTTTTGCCTCGTTTTCTGAATTTTTTAACGTTCCTTAAAGAGCCCTTTTTTAAAAAAAATTATTATTTTTTTTTTGGCAAGTTTTTGCCTTTTGGGCCAGGATTAAATGTAACCCATTTGTACAATAATGTCACAATACAATGTCAGATTTTTGGCGTCAATTTATTGGTCAAACCAAAACTAAATTACTAAAAAATTTGGGGACATCTTTTTTTGGCAAAGATCAGTCCCAAAATCAAACAAATTGGCCCAACATAACTGTTGACATAAACATACAACAAAAAATTAAAAACATTTCACAAGAAAGGAGAGGGAAGTTTTGACCAGAAAGGAATATGAGCCAAGCACAGAAGGAGTGTGGGAAAAGTCGCCATTGCTGTCACCGTTTTTTCACCCGTTTGGATGGGGGAGGGAGGGCGCCAGACCGGGTCCGGGATGTCATCGGGCTGGCCTGTCCAGAGGCAGATGTTGTGGCCTCTGGACTAGGCACAGGGCTAGGCACATTTGGAGGATTGGCTGATGTTGTGCCAGAGGTGGAGAATCCTGATGTTCCGGCAGGAAGGGAGGTCGGCTCCACCATGTGCTGGCGAACGAGCTGCTCCAGGGCATTGGCGATGCAGATGTTGGCCCTGGTATTTTCCGCCAGGGCCTGACCAATGGTCACGTTGGCCGCAGCATTTTGCTCCAGGGCCTCAGCCACCCGTAGCAGACTGGCGTCCATCCTCTGCAGAATCTCCGTATGGAAATCCGATTTGAAATTGAGTTCTGTGAGGAGGGACACTGCCTGCGAGGGGGATTGCCCTGGACTGGCTTCTGCAGGGTCCTCAGCCGGATGTACTGGTTCCTCCCCTGCCGAGCCAGCAGAAATTCGGCGGCCAAGGCTCCCCTCTGGAGCAGACTCATCCGCCTGTGTCTCTGTTAGGAAAAATGAGAAAAGACTCACATTAGAATCTACATATTGGCCCACTAACATTTCAGAGTTGGTGACATCAAAAGATTTACCTGGGACAACATGAGGAGCCGCAAAGTCTGGCATGTCCGTATCCATGTTGGACACGCCAAACACCTCCACAGGCTGCACACACCCCTGTGCCAGCTCTTCTAAATCCGTCAACTCCAATGACACAGGGGTGGGACCCCCACCTGTCCCCCTTGCATGCCTAGCCCTGTCCGCGAGTTTTTGCTTTAGGCGATATTTGAAGTCGCCCCATCTGTGGGAAAAAATGGAAGCCATTATCCTTTTGTTTAAAATGGTGTTTGTTTTTAGGGGGGGCAAGTGTTTACTTACCGCTATTTGACATCCCGGGCTAGACGGACATAATCACCCACCCTATTGACAGCAACGGCTACCTCTTCCCACATTCTCCACTTCTGGCTTAGACTCATATTCCTGTCTGCCTGTGGCAGGATGTCCACACACTTCTGTATCAAAACCTCCATCTCCTTTCTTGTGAAATGTGGCTGCCTTTTTTTTTTTGCAGCTTTGGCCGGAATACTGGGCCCAGCAGCCTCTTCCATGTCAGCCTCCTCACCTATTTGTGTAAATATTCAGATTTCACAAATTCACAACTTGCCCAATCTTATGTTTCAAATTAATCATTGATACAAAATGCATGAAAGACTTACCGCCTGACTCTTGGGCATTGTTTCCCTGGTCTGTCGCCATGTCTGAGGTCCAAACAAGAAATACACCAGAATTTAAATGTGTTTTCGTGACGTATTTATACATGCGTCCTTATTTTGCGGCCGCATCATTGATTGTGCGTTCCTATGATCCCTCCTTAATTTGTGCGGGAAACGAAACACTATTTATGGCTTGGTGTGTCTCGAGTCGAGGTGGCGTTTTTGGATTGTTGGAGGTTACCTTGGTTGGAGTTTCTTGTTTTCGGATAAAGGAGTTGGCGTTTGGAGTTTATTTTGTTTGCTAGATTTGCATTTTTATTTTCCGTTCTCTTTTTTGTTTTTTTGGCCTCGTCTCTTGATTTGGTAAGTTTTGTGAAGTCTAACTTTTGTTCAATTGGTGTCTCATTGTGTTTCTTCTTGTTTTTAATTTTTGGATCCATAATTTCATATCTTTTAGCTTTTTATTAATTTCGGACCCAAAGACCTTTTGATTTGGACTCTTATATATTTGCTCTTGGCAAGTCCATTTTTTATCTTGTATTTGTGAACTAATTAGCGCATTTTTCTCAGTTTGTATAGTGACTTGTATTTGCGAACTAATTGGCGCATTTTTACTACTTACTATTGTGACTTGTATTTGCGAACTAATTAGCGCATTTTTACTACTTACTATTGTGACTTGTATTTGCGAACTAATTAGCGCATTTTTAAATGCTTATTAATCCTGTAAAATTTTTTGTGGTTGCCCTTTCGCTTTTTTGGGAAACATTTCAACCCATTTTGATGTACTGTGTGCAATGTCGTTTTGCTCTTTGGCCAAATGTGTGTTTCGCATATTTTAAGTTTTGTCTAGCACAAAATTTAGAAACATAAATGCACAGAGTAAAATTTGTCAAATTTTTTTTGTGATTAATTTCAGTTTGGACGTATCATGACAATACCCCGGCATGTAAGCAGCAATGGATGGTAGCATCAAGCTAAGTTGTTCTTAAATTTCTTTTGGGGTGGGTCCAAAGCCTTACATTCCAATCTTGCCATTTCAGGTTGATCTTGGGCGGATTGTTCTGGCCATGCTCCCGGAAGCCGACCAACCTCAATCTCGTCCCAGGCGTAGGCATCGTAGGCGTGCAAGGCCCCAGATATTTCGAACACGTGTCACCCTTTTTGGAATGCACGATGATGAGGTTTTAAGACGCTACCGTCTTCCTCCCAAAATCATCATAGACACTCTCTCATTAATAGAGAGTGATCTTGAGCGGCAAATTGACAGTCCAACAGCAATACCACCACTTACGCAAATTATGGCGGTGTTACATTTCTGTGCCTCAGGATCGATTCAAACAACGGTGGGAATAGTGGCGGGCATCTCACAATCCTCCTTTTCCCGGATCCTGAGGGCAGTGATGGAGGCACTTTTCAAGCTCCTCCATCATTTTATTCAAATGCCTTTGGATATGGGTGCCCTTAGTGTGGCCAAGGCCAATTTTTACCAAATAGCTGGCTTCCCACACATCATAGAGGTTGTGGATGGTACTCACATACCACTTCAGCCTCCAGCACGGCTGGAGGCCATATTTCGAAACAGGAAACACTATCACTCCCTGAATGTAATGGTGGTATGTGATGCCTCCCTCCAGATCCTGTCCCTGAATGCAAAATTACCAGGAAGTGCACATGACTCCTTCGTCATCCGGCAATCAGGGATATGGCACAAATTAAACAATCTCCAAGCTGGTGATGCGTGGCTTCTGGGTAAGTGTAGACATTTAGTACATAACAATGTTAAGCTTGATACACAGTGATCCTGATGTTGTCTATTCTTTTTCACAGGAGACAGTGGATACCCTTGCATGCCCTGGCTGCTCACTCCTTATTTGGCTCCCACACCAGGTCCACAAAGTGAGTTTAATACCGCACTTACAGCCACCAGGCAAGTGGTGGAGCGCTGTATCGGCCTTTTAAAAGGCCGATTCAGATGCCTCCACCGCTCTGGTGGCGAGCTCATGCATTTGCCGGATATGGTTTCGAAAATTGTGGTCCTGTGTGGGATCTTTCACAACATCGCCATAAGGAGTGGTGTTCCAATGCAGCCAGAGGATGCCTTACCTGAGGATGGCCCCCCCGAGGTTGGTCGGAGGTCAGTATGTGGGGGGGCCATACGCGATGATGTGGTGGCCCGATATTTAGGTAATTATTGACCAAACAACAGTGTGTATACCCAATGTGTTACGGTTTTTTAACGTTCATCTTTTTTTATATTAATTCTTGCACCATCTTCTGTTTGTTTGCATAATCTTTGGCACTCCCACGATGACTACTTCCTGCTACCCTTCAAAAACCTTTATGTTGAAACTTCGGGAATATATTCTGACACCAATATTGCAACGCCATATTTTTGAAATCATGTGGGCATGGACCTTCGTCAACCAGTTCTTGATTTGTTGTGTGTTTGTTTCGTGTTTTTGGTATGTGGTGTATTTCTGATTATCACTGTGTGTTTTGTTTGTGAGTGACCACTTTGTATTTTGATTTCTGTTGTGAATAAATATTTGGAGAGTGTAATTTGTTTCCTTTTTGGGCACGTTAGAAGCAAGTGTAACCAAACTCCCAAACGTTAATTTTACCTAAGGGGTAACCCAGTAATGAAGCAAGTGGAGCTAAAATGTAATATGTTTTCGGGGTACTAACCAACACAACAAGGAATCCTGTACAATCAGTTGCCTTCGTAAGATTGTCCTAAGCAGTTTGGCCACCAAATAGGAACCTGAAAAATGGTGTAAACTATCATGTTGACCACCACAAAAAAGGAAAATGACATTGGTACTGGGAGGTGTTTCTTGTGCCTGTTTGCATTCAAAATACAACACACAATCTGTAGTGAGATTCTGTGGCAATCCTTGCTTGAAGAGTCTACTTATGTCAGTGTAAAGAATCTTGGATTTAGTCCAAACGCATGAGACAGAGCTTGATTTAAAACTGATTTATTATGAAACAAATCGAAAATAAACTAAAAAAAAAACTAATTCCTAAGGAGGACCAACAGATGGTCAAGGCCCTGCATAAGCCCGGTGACCTGCTCCCGCATACGGCCCACACAATTCACTAGCTCTTCCCGACGCCTCTGTTCCTCTGTGGGTGACAAAAGTTTGGGGATTAATAAATCGATAATGAAGCAACATTCTAAAAAAACACAAAACAAGCAAACCAAAACTTACAAGCTTGTGGGCCAAAAACAGGATTTTGGTACTTACCGATAAATCCCTTTCTCCGATTCCACAGGGGACACTGGAGTTCAAGACAGTGGGGTATAGACGGTGGTAGAGTAGAGCCTGGCACTTTAAATAATTTAGAAGTGTGACTGGCTCCTCCCCCTCTATGCCCCATCAGCCCCAGTTTAAGAACTGAGCCCGAGAGGAGACGGAGGACAATAGGAAGACCAGGAGAAGGAGAAAGTCCACAGAACGGAACAAGACCGACTGAAGGAGAACAGAGGACCACTGCAGGGAACACATGCAGTCACACAACCATATAAGGACCCAACAAAATGGCATGTACGCAGCGCTGGGCGGGCGTCCAGTGTCCCCTGTGGAATCGGAGAAAGGGATTTATCGGTAAGTACCAAAATCCTGTTTTCTCCTTCATCCACTAGGGGACACTGGAGTTCAAGACAGTGGGGACGTCCCAAAGCCAACCTCCCGGGTGGGAAGCGCGGAGAACTTGCAGACCCTTCAGCCAAATGAAACAACAGGAACCTCCCAGAACCGGAGGCCCAACGGAAGGCAAGAGCCGAGGATCAAGTGTCGTAGAGCATAGGAGACAATTAGAACTCCTTGCTGAACAGTCACAGAAATTCCACAACTTACAACGTAAATCGAATTGAATAAAGCAGCTAGTGAGAAAACATTTGCAGATGAGAAGCATCAGAACACTGTAAACTCATCGGAAAACAGACCAAGCCGGACCGTTGGGAGCAGAGAACCCCAACCAGAATCCATAGGAGAAGGGCAGTAACCCAAGAACAAAACTCGAGAAAACCGTACCAGATTCGGAAACCGTAAGCTGCCGCAGTTGCAGACAGCAGAATCCCAGCACTGCTGGACATAACTCATATAGATATAAGTGTAACGATACCAATCTACAGATACAAAGCTGATCCTGTCCACAGACTCCTAACAAAGAGTATACAGGGAGCCAAAAGGCAAGACCGAACAGTCACCATGAAACAGTCTTGAGGTCCAACTACTACAAGGTTCTTAACCAACAAAAGGGCTAGACCATAGAAGTCTAAAACGAGTGGAGATCCCACTGGGAATGAGGCAGAGGCGGCTTCGAGAAGATTGAGACTACCATCCCTTCAGAGGGTCAGACAGTAGTACAACCCAATCTGGAAACAGAGGGATAAGCAGCAACTGAAACCCTGCAGTAGAAAAGAAACCACATCAACAAACCCTAAACAACAGACCTCTTCCAACAAGATGGAAGTGCGTAGTCAGTACCAACTGCTGGCCCAAACATAGTCTGAAACAACCAGGACACCCTAGCAGTTAAAGAGCACGGATGCAACAGCCAGCCAGGGAGCGCTACCAATATAGGGAAGCATCCCATACAGCAAGGCTAGAGCACTTCAGACAACCATGAAGGTACCCGTCAGGTACTTGTCAATGTGATGAAATAGCAACAGATGCTGAACGGAAAAACCCACCAGGCCCCCTGCGTGGAACATAGTGACTGTCTCACTTTAATAGAAAGATGTGCAATTCAGTCCATAATTCCAACAGATTCTAGTAGAATAGTGTAACTAAGCTCAATGTTGGAACAATGTACCCACACACCAGGAAAGCTCTAAAACGTAGAGCCAACTGATTAAAAGAGCGGATGGCTGCTAGGACAGCAGCTAGGGTGCGTAAGGGAGAATAACGGCTATGTAATGTCAGGTTGCCTGAAATAGGAGCCTCTTCCAAGGCATTTAGTGGAGTAAGCCCGCTTACCTGTGAGCGACCAGAAGCCCTCTGGACGCTATGTAGAATGTCACTGACCTTTTCCATCTCACAGCAACCAGCCACGTCAGGTATAGAGTGTAGCTTCAGTAGGTTAAGACCAATGCTCTACAGCACAGACTTTAGTCTGGCGATGTTGCAGTAGAAAATACTGTAGAAAACTAGCAAAAGGTTAGTGGAGACAAGACGGTTGTACAACAGGACTCTATACCGGAGCGTGTTCCATAAGGGATGTTTATCCATATAGAATCATACATATAACCCAAAATTGGTCTGCTAGCATAACATCCTTACATTAACACTGATAATGGTGAAGTGCGTATTACGCCCACCAAACTAATACAATCCAGGCCTGAACCCTGCCTATATCGGCGGGTGGCCCTGGGCCTTCATGTAAATTAACTAAGTAAGCCTGGAGGAAGGTAGAGAACCTGGATTCTTTATAAACTGATAGGAAATGTACGTAGGGGCCCTTCAGAAACTCATTTTATTGAGATATGCGACATGACAATAATATGGAGTACCGGAATCTATGCTGAGACAGGTACCTGTACATAGAATGCGTTAGTTATCCCAAGTAAAGAAGGGATATATCTGTAGTGATAACCCCAGTTAGGGTTAAAAAACAGGATTTCCCAATTATTAAGAAATATTCATAAACATAGTTGCATGAAAAGGCAAACTCTTTGAAAGGAAGAGTTAATGCCAACATAGTAAGTTTACTTTTCAGACTCCTGGACCAGGAGATCAGCATGCTATATATATATATATATATATATATATATATATATATAATATATATCCTGCATTCCTGGTGTCAAATCAGTTCACTACCAAGTGCGCCACTGGAGTGTAGATGTAAATAATAATAGGTCCCCCGAAAAGGGGCGCCATAGCCTGACAGAAACAGAACTATAACCCCTCGAGTACATATCGTTATTACATGTGTGTAGATACAAGAAGGCCCCAGGACCTATATCAGGTCCATACTAGAAGCAATGCCTTAGGAAATTGTGACTATCCCTATGTAAGCTGCAGAACATGACTTGTCTATAGAGCCACAATTTAATATATACTGATATAGCCTACAGCTTCTGGTAATCTCAGGCAGCTTCCCATCTGTGACATTATAGGTAACCTAATGATTGTGAAAGTATAGGCATACTTAGATAGAGAGATAGATAGATAGATAGATAGATAGATAGATAGATAGATAGATAGATACACACACACATATATATATATATATATATATATACACACATACATACAAACATATCCATCCATACAGATATGTACACACTTAGGAAGAGATAGTGTAAAGCGGAGTTCTTGTGCCAACTACCGCGTCAGGAGTGCTAGGTATCAGATATAAAACTAATAACAGATCCTACCCCTGCTTATGAGGATAAGAAGTGATACATATATATATCCACATATGCTTACTCGTACCTACTACAAGATTAGCAAGGGACAATAATTTTTTATTTTTAATATAACATGAGCATAGTTAGAGCCGTGGAAGAAACTGAGCCTCAGGACAAAATTCATTCCAGACATTTATATGTTCTAAAGCAGGGCTTAGTATAAAATACAAATATATTACCTACATACATACATGTGGCTACTTTCAAGCAGGGAGACTGCTCATGTGACGCGTGTGGCCGTCATTCTGCTACGGCGTAGGATATGTTAGCAGCACGCTGTCCCAGACTGGTTTCGATCCTGGGACCCTTCTGT
The DNA here is from genome assembly GCA_031769625.1 of Taudactylus pleione. Lineage (NCBI taxonomy): Eukaryota > Metazoa > Chordata > Amphibia > Anura > Myobatrachidae > Taudactylus > Taudactylus pleione. Next base: position 244,185 of record JAUIMM010000542.1, read on the forward strand.
TACTGGTGTACCCGCCTTATCAGGTGAGCCATTTTAGCTCCAGATGCACCAGATTTTAGAAGTGGGAATGCAAAGACAACCTCAGTGCTGTGAGGCAGCAATGCCAACCACTGCCCCGGCAGTGCGTCACTAACTTATTCTTGTGCGTGCTGTCAAGGGAGCACATAAGATATAAATCTATATAGATGCACATATGCATACCTTTTAAGGGAAGCGCAGAAGTCTGGTTGGAAGGTTTTAAAACCAGCTTATAATATAGTATATGTGCTGCCACATATATGTATGTTCATCTAGGCAGGGTAACTAGTGTACCATAAGGTAGCCTTCACAGGCTATGATAAATAAATTTCCTCAGATGGGACTAGAACCCACTGTGTATGGCTCACCATTCCGCTGCATTAGCTGGTTGAGCTATTCAAGCTCATTCCGCGTGCGGAGTGCGCGCCAACCGGAGAGCAAGTCCAGAAGTCAGCTAGGTGCCCTTTGTTATAGATCCAAGGGGATGCTTGACAGGCGTAATACCTGGCGCTGCATAATGTGGCTCCTCCCCTTCAAATGGCGGGACCATGTCACGTCAGCACAGCGCTTTTAGTCGGAATTGTATATTTGGCGCAGAATAAAATTACCGAGAGCCGCGCCACTAGCTACAGTGCAGAGCGCGTCCTCGGGAAGCTCACCCTCATGTGAGGCAGAGGAGAAACACAATACTATGTCACTGCTGGAGTGCAGGACGCACCACACATAGGTCGCTTTCCTTATATAACTAAAGGAAAGCCTTACTGGGAATTGGCCGCTGAACGCTATGGTTGCACAGCGCTGTTCTTGGAGCAAGGGAAGGGGTGGGGAGGGGGGGGATGGACACCACGGCCTCTCCTCCTATGATAATCTTGCTTCACAAGAGTGACAGTGTGGCAGCACCGCCTGTCACAAATCCCCATTAAAATAACACCTCCGCTACAAGACAGGAGAGGAGCAATATGCAGCTTTGCAGGGCGGGAGACCCGGACTCAGCCGGTTTCAGCTGCGGCGGGCTCCGCTGAGTCGGAGGCTGTATAAGGCTTTTCCTTTTAAGAGGGAAACCTGATAGTTGTGTTGTATAAATGGTTCCACCTGACTAGCACCGACTGAAACAAGCTGCCCCCTCAACAGAACCACATAAGCGGAGATCCTGAATCACTCAGCATGCGCAACCGCGCGAGGATGGGGGAGGGTGCAGCAATAGCTGGACATCACCAGCAGTGCAGCAGGTGTACACTGAACTAAACTGCGTGTATGCAGGTAGTTGCTACTGCTCTTGCAGGCACTGGTCCGCGCTGTATTTCATCACTGAGCCTCTCGCGGTGGATGCAGCCTCTTTGTGGGCCCAGACCTCTCCCTGCTATGGAGAAGGGAGGCGCGCTGCTCTCCCAGGCAGAGCATGGCCGTCAGAGCTAAGCCCCGCCCCTTTACCGCCGGGAACAGAGTCCCCATCACAGGCTCTATCCGTTATAGGGCTGCTCTGTAAGGAGCCGCAATAGAGGCCGGTAACACTGCCTGTTTATTGCAGGGAAAGGGGAGATCGCTCCCCATCTGTCAGCACAGCGCCTGTAAATGAAAGCCGCGGCAAGGCACCGCGCTGTCACAAATGCGGGATAGCTGTGTTCCTACACGGAGACTGCAGGGATGCTGTTACCGCTCTCCTCATAGAGGGGGATGTCGGCTCGGACGCGCGACTCTATGCGCGGTAGCTCCGCCCCCTAGTTAGCTCTGGCATATCCTATGCCGGGCATAGAACGGGGAACTTCTAAAATAAGGACCCAGTTGGAGCATTAGCATGCTGAGCTGTTTAGTCAGCTATATGGGGGCGGAGGGGCCGCAGATCTACCTCAGTCCCCCGCTAGTCGGGGGAAGAGATTATACTTACCACTGCTGGCATCAGGTCTGCAGCTAGGCATACGGTGCACGGACACAGCTTCTATATTAAGCTGTGGCGTGTCCCTCCCTGAGCTACTGCCAGGATGCCTGGGACCCGGACACACACTCTTTATTAGTGGTGGCGGGTCTCCTGATGCCTCCATGTAGCAGGCTGACAGATGCAGTTCTCTGTCAGCCTGTCCTCAATGCTTTGTGAAAGCTATAAAATAAAATAAAGTGAAAATAAGATAAAATTACTAAGTGTGGGCTGGAGCTCAGCCCTATGTGACCGGCTCACTCGGGCACATTCTTAAAACTGGGGCTGATGGGGCATAGAGGGGGAGGAGCCAGTCACACTTCTAAATTATTTAAAGTGCCAGGCTCTACTCTACCACCGTCTATACCCCACTGTCTTGAACTCCAGTGTCCCCTAGTGGATGAAGGAGAAAAAACATTACACGGATAAAACCCAGCACCCCAAAATGTCTAAGGGGAAAAATACAAGGGCCCTAAAAAAAGGCACACAGGTGTGATATGTGTATGGTGACATCAGCAGGAACAGGTAAAGACAACCCCCAAAAATACCCTAAGGCGACAGAAAGGCAAAAAAAATGGGGACGACACATGATTACATACAAACAGTTTGTGGTGTCCAAAATAAACTTTAAAAACATACCGTTCTCCAAAACGACAGAGCCAGAAGCCACTCCCTGGACCACCTCGGAGGTCGCTACATTCCCCAACCCTAGGGGCAAGGTGTTTGCGGAATCCTGGGAGGGGGTATTTGGAGGAGGGACGGATGGAGGAGAGGGGGAATTGGGCTGGAGGGGAAGTAGGCCTGAAATTTCGGCCACAGGGTCTGGGGAGGAGGGGGTAATAGACGAATTGGGGGTTGGAGAGAGGGGCCGGGACCGACATCTTGTGTGGCGATGCCGCCGTAGTGTTTGCTGTGCCCCTAAAAAATGACAAAAATATTGTGGTTAGTTTCAACAGGAATCCAAACAAAAAAAAATAAATATTACTCAATAGGACAGACATGAAAACATGCACATGCAGATATGACTACAATGACTCAATAGGACAGACATGAAAACATACACATGCAGATATGACTACAATGACTCAATAGGACAGACATGAAAACATGCACATGCAGATATGACTACAATGACTCAATAGGACAGACATGAAAACATGCACATGCAGATATGACTACAATGACTCAATAGGACAGACATGAAAACATGCACACGCAGTTAGGGCCCACAAGATAAACTTGAAAACCACAGTCCAGAACACTTACTTTCCGCAATCTGCATGCGAAAGCATGCCAGCAAGCGGGGCGTCCGCCGGTGCAGGTCCGACCACCTGCGCTCCAGCTGGCCAACATGTCGACGTGAGCCGAAGGAGTGCAGGCGTCGACGTACCTCCGCATATGCGGAACGCTTGCGCCTATTGGAGATGGGTGGAGGCTGACTGGTGATCCGCCTGTCCATCACCTCCGTGAGCACCAGCAGTTCGCGCCTGGTGAATGCGACGGATCTCATGATGGCAATGGTGTTTTTTTGAAAAAATATTTTTAATAAAGCACCCCAAACAAATTTGATTGGCTAATGTATTTGGGAAATTAACAGGACAAATTCTATTGGTTAGTGTATGAGTCATGTGTTCGACAGGGCCACAAATCTCTTGAGAGTTATGATAGGCTTGATGCAGTGACATGCGTAAGCAAATTTAAATAAAGAAATGAACCACAGAAAAATTGTGGGGAGACAAACAAATAGAACAATTGTTTAATTGGGGCTAACATGTCTTTTGAACAATAAAAGCGAAGGTTTCAGCCGTACGTATTCTGCGAACAAATACAAACACGGACAAGATTAAAGTTTATTGCATCGTGTTGAAAAAAAAAACAATTAAGCTAATTGATACATTGATTGCCATGATACGATTGAGGGAGGTAGGCCGAAAAAACGAGCAGGTAATCGGAATCTGACATTCCCACTTCCGGTTTGTACTTGTGCGTGCGTTCCCTTCAAGCCATTTCGGGGATGTACGCTCGCTATTTGGCACGCTCGTTAGTTAGAGGAGGGGTCGCCTGAGTTTGGGGCGGATTTTTAGCTTCGTATGAAAATACGAGCGAGTGCTTGAATTTAAATATTTTTTTACGTACGCCGAACGTGCGTACGCCCGCTTGCGAGTGGGTCTGAATCAGGCCCAATGTTCGATAACCCAAACTATTAATTTAAGATTAAGGTTTAGTTCTTCTCATAACATGTGACTCAAATTAGCTTTGTCTACTCTTCAGCGTGCTACCACTTTAAGGAAAGTAATTTCATACAGCAGCAAGCATCAAGTATGCTTCCCAAAAAGTAATATTAACATTCTCTGAAACAAATGTTTTCTCTTCTTACTTTGAGAGAATGGTGCTCTGCATGTCAGATACATGCAAAGCATATGCAAAGCATTTGTACTGCGTTTTGTAAGTCAAATTCTAATTGACACATGCCAGCTTAAATGATTGAATCAGCAGCACCAGTAGTCTGAGCGCATATAAATGTCACGCAATTGCAGAAACACACATGGCTTAAAAGCAGACAACTGCAAGTAACGTTATGTCCGCTCAGAACACATAGTGAATCATGTTATCTGGTTTATCTGCATCTTTATGTAATTAAATACATATGACCAGAGTGACTCCCCCACCACAAATCCTCAACCAGCTACAGCTCTAGCCATAGACAACCTGGGCTGATTACCACTATAACAGAGAGACCACAACCCCAAGGCTTCCCGGATATAAACCATTCCTATGTAGTGCACACTAGACGCCTTCCTCTCAAGGGCAGGAAGAGCAACCCATTGAAATGGTGATGCAGAAGGTACTCAGTAAGCTCACTCTTCTTTTTATCCTTGCACGTGTTATCTCTATGTATTGTGTAATCGCACACTGTAATCAATGTAGTGCGCCCAACTTGGCTGCCTAGCCTGGTACTCTGTATGGAATGAAAAATGCATGCGTCTGATGAACATGCAAGGATCCTGCCTAGTAATTTGCTCTCTCCTCAGTAATTTGCTCTTCTACCCAGTGTGATCCTATGCAGTGCGCCTAAAATGGCTGCCTCGTCTGGATCCTTTGTGGGTAGGATAATAATCCTGCAACTGATGATCTTTGTTATATTAGATTCTTAATTTCTATACTGTTATGAAAATGTAAACCTCTGTATCCTGTTATTTCTACCTGTTAAGTGCCTTGAGTTCTATTGGAGAAAGAGCGCTATATAATTAAAATGATTATTATTATTATTCCCAGGCTATTCAGAGCAAGGTGGGAAGTGGTGCCTGCAAAATCAAAAAACCCCACCACCTAAATCTTCCTGACCCTGTTGGGCTGTGGATGCTGTGATAAGATTGGGATCCCTGTGCAACCCGTGGGGTGGAGGAGGCCAATGCAAGGGAAGGTATTTATTACAGTACCTTAGATGTGTCACTTTTGTGTGTTAGAAGTTTTTAACTGCATTGGTTTAAGTGTGCCTAATATGTATTTCTCTCAGACAATAAAATATATCTCATTAAAAGTAAAAAACATCCAATAGTCAGCTCTGAGGACCAAGTACTGTTTCATAGAGATAAGTTTGTGCTTCATCCTGGAAAGCATGGACAGCTGAGTAAATATGTCTTCTCCACCAATTCATCTAGTCTAAATAATCTTGTGCCCCAAAACAAATATCATATTGCATACTGCCTGGTACAACAAGAACACCAGTGCCTACACGCTGCTCACGTTCTGCCCAGCTCCTCCCACTGGCCAGTGCAAACGTTTAAAACCCCTATAGATGCTGCCATCTCTGCTTTGTGCATTAATATAAGATAACGACATTGAAAATAAACTATGGGTCTGATTCTGAGATGGATGCTAATGCGATCGCAGCTGCGATTACGCACAGAACGCAGCTGCAAAAACATGCTAATATTTCCAAAGCCTACCTGAGCATAAGGACGCCCACTGCTGCTTTTTCATATGCGTACGATGTCGCTTATCTGCGTAAATATTGGTAACGACGCACATCCAGTGGCCATCTTGCCCTAGCAGCAGGTCGGACCAGCCGCAGACTCGGCAGCTCTACTGACACGCAGAGGGCTCTCCTGCTGCGTAGGAGATCGCAAGGGCTAATTTATGCACACCCATGTAACAGCATTTAAATGGTCAGACACGCCTGAGTTTTATTGACCACCCCGTTACCTCCCCCAAATTATGACTACCTGTCATTCATTTTGCGAATGTGTGCGGAATCGCAAGACAATCGCAGCACTGCTTATACGCATGCACAATAGCAAACAATCGCACGATCTGCATAAAAATTGCATTAGCCGCTCTCTCTGAATCAGGCCCTACAGATGTATCCTTCATGAGCTAAAAGTGTGCTAAACATAACGAGGGAGCTCCGTGAGACTCGGTAGCGCCTTTTTTACCTTCAAATGCGTCTTATTCGCACAGCTTCTGCTGATTAAAATGATATGCGGAATGCCTATATTCTATGTGTGACTGTGGGTGTATCTGCATGCAAAATGCTATGTTACAGTGTCCACGGCTGTGACACTGTTACGTAACGTTTCTCATGCAGATGCACCGCAGACACACACAGAAAAATTATATTAAACACATTAAAATGATATGCAGCATGTCTATACATGCTGCTTATCATTTTAATCAGCAGAAGCTGCCTGTGCATCCTATTCACATAAGTGTGGGTATAAGACACATTTGAAGGTAAAAAGTCGCATTAAAAGACACTTTGCGCTAACAAGTTACGCCATGGCATGGTGCAACTAAAAGGGCTGTTTAACACACATGGAGGCTAGATGTGCAGTCTGGACACATCTGTATGTCCTGATGGTATAGATATGAGGTATAGAAAAAAATGTATTAGGGAAAAGTTTCAGGAGGGCATGAACAAATAATTACATTTATGTTGCTTAATGGTGTAAACCCCTTTAAGTATTCTTTCCTTCCATCACCAGAAAAATTGTATTATATCATAGCGGTGGAGATTGTGCCATCCCTTTAGAAATTTTCTCAGGATAACATGGTGTAAACCATGATCAGGGCATATTTACAAAATACCACGTATCAAATGCGGTTTTAGCATGAAAATACTGCCCCAACTAGCAATTTGGTCATGAGGATTACAGCATGCATCTACCAAAGTTGGGGGCGCTGGGACAGAGTTCTGAAAAAGCTCTGTCCTGGCCGAAGAGCTGGAAGCAAAGTGATAAGTAACATAGGCTATTATGGGCTAACGCCATCTTTAGATGCCGTTAATTGCCGGGGCCATCTCCGAAATGCAGCTTGCAAATACGAGTTTGTTGGGGGCTGCTTTTGCGGTTGGAAATTAAGGGACACTCCTTGTAACATCCTGGAGATGTTTAGACTTTGCATGGATCCACCGGAAATACCTTTTTTGGGGGGATTCCCCACAAAATAAATTGAATAAATATGCCACAATCTAGTGTTTCCTCTTACTACCCATGATAGCTTGTAAAAAGATGCACATAACTGTAGACAACTGAATAAATAACACAAAATCTACAACAAATAGTAACTCCTCAAGCTATAATAAATCTGTTTATGGGGCGTATACGATTTTCTAATTACTATTCTTACAGTTACTCACTGATGTTCTCACCTCAATCTCTTTGTTCCTCTCTTGAAGTGTTTTTTGCAGCTGTAGAATAATGGCCTCCCTCTCATTTAGGGAACATCTGTATTTCTCCTCTGTTTCCTGTTTTAACCACTGCAGATTTTTGTAATCAGCAGAGATCTGTTCCAATTCCAGGTCCTTGGCCTTCACAAGGTTGTCCAAGCTCTAAAACGCATGCATTTTGTCTAACTTGTTAAAGATACAGTTGAGGAGGCAAGTGGATGAAGGTATTATCTTTACCAATTTTTGTTAATGGATGAAAGTGTTATGACCTAGGGATCATAGTAACAATGTTATTTTAAGTGTTGGCAGTCTGATATATTTTGTGGATAGAGGTGCTATGTCTAATTCTTAAGATCTATAATTTATCTTTAACTGTTAATGTCTCAGTTTCTTCTACATGTAATATAACACCTTCATCCACTCGCCTCTTCAGTTATTTAAACAAAAATGCAAATGGCAACTCTTAACAGCAAAACAAAGATTAAATACATAAACACACATTGCTGTCTGTATAGTAAATAAAATCAATTCCCTTAGACTTGTGTAGTAGAAGGGATGCAGTTTATATGCCAGCAGACAGGATGCCGGCAATCAAAATCCCGACGCTGGCAACCCACCGCCCAGCATAATGCTGACGCCGATATACCGAAGGACATCAGGATACCAGCATCAGCATCCTGACCGCCGGAATCACGAACATCCAGACGGCGTTAAGTATGCGCGGTTAGCCGGGGATGGGGGGTTAGGATTAGGCACACCTGGGTTTAGAATAGGCTTAGGCACCCCATGGGGAGGGTTAGGGTTAGGCTACGGGAAGGGAGAGTTAGGGTTAGGCACCACCAGGGAGAGGTTAGGGTTAGGCACCCCCCGGGGAGGGTTAGGATAAGGGGGGGAGAGGGGAGGGCTAGGGTACTTACCTGCCCCTGTCAGAATTTTGTACCATTTGGGCTATTCAGCTGACGGCATCTCATACCAATTCCGTGGTAGAAACGTTACCAAGCAATCTAACAAACTATTGAGATAACAAATGCTGCAGGAAGCAATTCAATGAGTTTGAAGTTAACCTAAACTTATTTATATTTTAAGGTTTAATTTACTACTGTGGCATCAATATCTGATATTAAGTTAAGCCACATCCACTTAAAATATTTTGTTTTGACAGTAGTATTTATGAAAAAAAAGATGATTGTCATTTGTGAACGCAGGTGGACAGCTGCGGCAATCTATCCAGCCAAGGTCAGCCCTTCATCCTGCACTCTCTCAACATGGATGGACCATTAGAACTGCAGAAAGCAGATGACCATTAGAACTGCAGAAAGCAGATCCGAAAACCATTGCCTTGTGAATGCTCTTTGGTAGGATATAAAGTCTGAATAATGGTTGAGTTTCATGGAAGAAAGAATCCTGTACTCAAAGGCATAACTATAGGCATCCAATGGGGCCCATTATTGATTGTGGATGTTTAGAGAATAAAAAAGAAGATCTGAAGTTGAAGAGAGGAGAGCGGGTGCAATGTTCCCGGAGACCTGCGCAGTAGACTCTGGAACATGGCCTGAGTCTACTGCGCTGCCGGAGAGGAGGGGGCACGCATGGAGGCCTCCTATCTTAAACTGCCTCTGGCACTAGCCAAGGCAAATCTAACGCCATACTGGCAAATGTTAGTAAAAACACACAAGTCTTTCTAATAATCTCCTAAAGTCTGTCCCATCTCCTACATGCATGCACAGCGGGAGCCAGGGCATGCGCCATCCATACAATGGCTTCCACCGTAACGAGTGATGGGATAAATTCTAACGTAGCCAGGGAGGATTAAGTATGCAGCTGATGGAGAGAGGGGGTGGGATGGAGCTGAGGGGAAGGTGGGTTAGGGGAAGGCGGAGAGGGAGGCAGTCCGAGGTGACCCAGCATATATGCCAGGTCCAATATACTGGTAATACAATATATTTACACAGTCAGTAGAGCTTAAAAGAACCAGTGTGATCTCTGTACAAGTGAGTGACAGATGTCGGCGAGTAAATAGTTTACCTGGTGTCTTCATGCTTTGTCCATACAAGTTCTATGTTACTTTTATTGTCATCCTCACCTTCATTAATTCTACTAAAATGGGGCACAAGTTGTCATAAAGCAAAGAACTCAGAACCTAGAACTTTTAGCATTCAAACTGAATATCTGAAATCACCAACACCAATTGGGACCTAATATGGAATAAAATAAACACCTCCATATTTTCACATTCCATAGACCAGAATATAAAGCAATCTGATTTGCAGATCGGGATTATTTTCTGTTGGGTCACAGATGAAATAAGAATTTATGAATGGTGGTTTTCTTGAGCACTTCTGCCAGTTTTCAGGAAGTGACAGAAAGCCCAAATTATCTTTATCATATGCACTTGTCTGAGATTTTATAGCCCAATCTTTCCTAATGTCTGCAGCTCATTTATTATTGGTAGACTGACAGCCTATATATCTCGGAGCTGCCCAATCTATTTTTCACTCAGGAATGCCTTTTATATGCAGCCTATTAACCACAATGATTTGAAAATCATTTTAACTTCCCTGTGATTACCTGATGTAAACCATGGTGTGTATTGTGTTCTAGCTTCAGCATAAACATCAGAAAAGTATTTGATGTCACATCCAAGAGTATATTACAAGCTTTGAAAAAGAACATACATTTATTGTCTCCTCATTCCCGGAAAGAACGTTACTGAGTCGCTCCAAGTCATGCTCTCTCTCACGGATAACCATTTTTAGCTGCTGAATCTCCTTTTCTTTCTCTTCCAGAGCACAGAATTTATCGTCAACAGCCCGCTGTTTTTATGGAACAGGTGTGAGTATTCTGATTCAGTAATTCATTGAAATGTGCAATTTATATAGTATTTATATGTGACTCTACATTAGTTATATGCAAGCCAAACAGTTCACAGGCATTTTGGGGACAGAGATTAATGGAAGTCAGCTGTACTTACTCCCACATTGCATAGATGGAAATAAAGGAGTATATTCGCCAGTATGTTGAGTCATACTCACCTCTGTGGGCACTATCAGTGCAGAGTGAAAGATAGGTGCATTATTGCACAGCCCGTATTTTCTTTATAACGCACTAACTGAACTATGTTGAAGCACCACATTACTACCCAGTAACATCCCTTCAGCCACAAATGGAGATGCCACTGGTTTCGTATGACTGTAGGTGTGTATGCTTGAGGCCACAGCCTGCGCAATGTGAGAGCACACAAGATATGCCCAGCTCTGCCTCAGTTCCATAATGTCCACATCTCCCCCCCAGGATAGACACATTACATAAACATGGAAACCTGACTGAACTTTATATATCTAGAAAGTTAGCAGCGAAGGAGGTAACAATCCATTTAATGCTATTCAGCAGAGCCGAATAAAGGGCTTCTATTCACTTCTACCTAACTGGAGGCATGGAATACTACACTGCGAGTTGCAGTGATTGCCTTGACATTTAGGGGTCTATTTACTAAGCATTAGATGGAGGTAAAGTCGACGGAGAAAAGGTGCCAGCCAACCAGCTCCTAGCTGTCATTTTTCAAACACTGTGACATGGCAGTTAGGAGCTGATTAGCTGGTGTCTTATCTCCGTTGACTTTATCTCCATCTAATGCTTAGTAAATTCTCCCCAAACCACCAATAGGCTACCTGTTAAAGTGGTAAAACTGTTCAAATCAAGAGAACTATGAAGCGCAGATAAGTAAAACGTAATGCATTTTGTCTGTACATCTCTTTATATTAATCATGATGTGAACTTATTCTCTATGTAAATCCTAAATTATTTGAATGCAATATGAAACTGATTTAATATATAATCACAGTTATGTTCTGAAGTGTATCATTTATTTACCTCTAAGGCAGCGTCTCTTTCTTTGATTCTCTGCCGCAGTTTCTCCAATATGTGCTCATTACCGACTTGGATTTTGTCTAAGCTGTCCTGACAATGTAAGACTTCCATGTACTCCTAGGAGAAGAGTGAGAAAAGCATAAACTGATTACATGTTCTGGAGCATAGCGACAATAAGTGTTTAAAAGGAGACATTCACGCATAGGTGTAAGCATTCCAAGTCAAGGGCCGGCTTCACTTGACAGAGGGCAGTGGCGGGACCGGGACAGGCAGACGATGTTTCTGCTCTGGCTGCGCTACTGTGAGCTCAGTTCCGATCGGGCAGCAGCTCATACAGCCGGCAGCAGCTGGAGCGGGGAGCAAAGACAGTGGGAGCAGTGGGCAGTAACAAAAATGGCCGCTCCAGGAGGGCTGCACATGCCCAGCCGCAGCAGCACTTCCTCCCATGGGCCTTTGCGGAGTCAGGCTGGCTGAGCCTGTATGCAGGAAGATACACAGTGCCGAGCTGAGCATAGAGTGAGGAGCACAAGCATGGCAGCTTCAATATCTGCAGAGTCCAGACAGGCTGAGGTGACGAGATCATGGGTGAGTGCTGTGTAGGAGGCTGGGGTGTAATTGTGTGTGGCATAATTTGTATAAGGGCATTACTGTGCAGCACTATGTGTATAAGGGCATTACTAATGTGTGACAATGTGTAAGGGGCATTACTGTGTGGCATTACGTGTATAGGAGGTGCTACTACTGTGTGGCATTATGTGTACAAGGTGCACTACTGTGTGGCATAATGTGTAAAAAGGGTACTACTGTGTCATGTAATGTGAATAAGAAACAATACGATGTGGTGTGATGTGAATAACGGATACTACTGTGTGATGTAATGTGAATAAGGGGCACTACTGTAAGGCATAACGTGTATAAGGTAAAGGGCTACTATTGTGTGAAGTACTGTGAATAAGGGACACTATTGTGTGATGTACTGTGAATAACAGACACTACTGAATGACGTAACGTGAATAAGGGGCACTACTGTAAGGCATAACGTGTATAAGGTGAAGGGGTACTTTTGTGTGACATACTGTGAATAACGGACACTACTGAATGACGTAATGTGAATAAGGGGCACTACTGTAAGGCATAATGTGTATAAGGTGAAGGGGTACTATTTTTGACATACTGTGAATAAGGGACACTACTGTGTGACGTAATGTGAAAAAAGGGACACTATCCTGTAATGTAATGTGAATAAGATTGCATACTGTATGGTGTAGGGATGTGCAGGCTCGGATAGGTTCGAGTTTTCACGTTGAGTTCGGATTTTTCCCTCCAAAAAAAACGGAACTCAGAAAGAGGCTAAACGTCATCTTACATGGACGAACATCATCATTCCTGGACTTTTGTCCCTAGTATGGTGTAATTTGAATTGGGGGTACTATTGTGTGGCCACGCCTCTTCAGCGCTCTGTCCCTATTTAAAGTAGGGGGATGCCAATCTGTTGCTGGCACAGGGTACCAAAATTTATAGTTACAGCTCCATGGATGAGAAATGCTATGGTTGAGGGGTGATGGGTGTTGCTGGCTGCTGCTGTGACCTGTGCTGCTGGGTGATGGGTGCTGTGCCTGGAAATGGGTGCTGTGTCAGATGCAGAACTAGCAGTGGTCCTATGGGGCACCAGCCAAAATCGTGCCTAGGTCATCAAATTGGTAAGGGCCGGCTCTGCCCTCAAATACTATATAATTATTGGTTTAATGCCAAGGGCCTCTACTGTTCAATAAATGCTCATCCCTTTTTCCCACAGCAAAACTTTCCCCTAGAACAGTGGTTCCCAAACTGTGCACCGCGCCACCCTGGGGTGCCTCGGGACACTTGCAGGGGTACCTGAGGTTGGTGGTCCATCAATTATTTATGTTCAATGTAATATAAATATGTGGACAAACAGAAGCACAAACCTGTCCACCATCACATTACTGAACCTAAGGATGACAGGGGAGCACAATTTACTTTACTACATTTTTTTCTGAATTTCTCAATAATAAACTTTAGGCTTAAGGGTGCTGTGAAAACAATGCTGATACTCTAGGGCGCCGTGGTTCAAAAAAGTTTGGGAGCGACTGCCCTAGAACATGAGTGGCAGGAGAAGAATCACATTCTGTGATTATAATGCTCATGCATTTAAAATGACAGGTGAATAGATTAAGACCCTGGAACACTGCCACTCTGCCACTTTGAAGATGGTGCATTAATAGTAAAAGAGGATTTTGGTGGACCCCTTATTTACATTAATTTAATAATGAAATTTACATTGTACTTGGAATTCCAGAATGAATGGAATGTGACTTGCTGTAATATGCATGTGCACATATATTCTAATCTTCTCACTTGTAACATTTGCTCTTTCTGGGACACTGCTTGCTTTAATCTCTGGATACTGTGTTCCTGAGCCAGCAGCTTTGTACATTTCTCTTCTTCTAATTTCTTAAGGTGTTGATTTTTCTCGTGCAGTTCTCTCTGCAGACTGTGTAATGATCCATGTAGCTCCTGACAAAACACACATCATACAGGTTAATAATTACCATGCCTCTGAATCGCAGACAACCTTTTGTTACAAAAATATCTAATATATATGTGGAACAAAATAATGTTATAGGATGTTTTATAGTAAAAAAAATTTGAGTAGAGCCCGATTTACATGTCAGGACCCTTTATACAACAACAACATATTACTTTCATATATTTAGATTAATTAGAGGATGCTCCCTCCAATGGCAAAGATCTGCAGAACAATTTCACAGTGCAAACAACCAGGATTCTTATGCATACTGTATTTGCTTACTCTTCTGATTCTTCCGAGAGCTTTCCCAGGATCCCGTGTAAACAACCCTCCTGCATAACGTCCACTTATGCAGTTTAATAGGCAGGGTGGAACTGTGATGAATCAATACGTGACAGTGCCTCCCGCTGGAAAATTCAGCAAAGTGCAGCTTTTTGCTTACAGGACCTGTTAAACATGATTCATAGCGCCTAACCCCCGGTGACCTGGCTCTCCATGGGAAGGCACACATTGCGCACACTACAGCTAATTACAGAAGGCAAAACCTTTCACAGAAAAGCAAGTCAGGTGTATCCTATGGGTGTGGTATAAGAGATTGACAGGTATTAGGTCGACAATGTATGGTCGACACCAAATGGTCGACAGGCAACAGGTTGCCAGGTTCAAAAAGTTGACAGGTACAAAAGGTCAACTGACAAAAGGTTGACAGGCACAAATGATCGACAGGTTCAAAAGGTTGACACACATATGGTCGACACAAAAATTGCTGTGCTGTGCGCACCTTGAGTGAATTCCTGCTCTGAAAAACCGTCCACATAAATGTAGTAATTCTGGTGCATGATTTCTTAAAAGCAAAGAGGCAGAACTGGGGTGGAATGTGGATTCTCACATAGGGAAAATACAGTGAATCATACAAAAGCTGGTCATGCAGGCCAGCAAATGTTGGTAAATGTGACTGTTGGGATGCAGATCTTTGTTCGGACATGGAGAGATGTATCCGGTGGCTGCCAAATACCAGACCAGTTGTGTCCGTAATTCACAGGCCTCTTTGTAGCCCCACCTCTGTCTTTTTATGTTATGAGCAGCCAGTGAATTCGCTATTAGGCATCAATTAAACCACAAAAATATTTGCCAACAGAACAGAAAATGACTATCTGTCTTGTTTATGAAAACAAAAACAACGCTTAAACATGTTTGTAATACCATAATCCAGTGATTCCCAAACTTTTTTTAATCACGGGGCCTTAGAGTATCAGCATTTTTTCCATGGCATCCCTGGCCCAAAAATTTCATATTGAGAAATTCAGCAGTAATTAAATGAAGTAAATTGTGCTTATATGTATTCCTTGGGTCAGTTATGTGGTGGGTGACAGGGCTGCGCTTCTTTTTGTTCACATATTTTATGATTGGCAGCAGCCAGCACTGTCATACATTTTGCCTATCATACTGGACCACCAACCTGAGGCACCCCAGGGTGCCACGTCACACAGTTTGGGAACCACTGCCATAATCTATGTCCGAGGAACAAAGAAAGAACCAGTCAGTGGGCATTTGCAAAAAGTCAGTACCTAGTGCAATTTCCAAGACACATATTTTTCCCATTTGTATGTGTTTGTTAGTGCTTGAACATAATTTACTGTACAGTACTTTGCCAATTGAAAAACAATGTTGTCATACCCATTCAGACTCGTGTGCACATTGTTCAGGGCATTAGCAGTATACCTGTAAGACACGCCTACTTAAATAGCCAGTGTGACCTAAAGAGACTTGGGTGAATGACGGGGTATATATTCAGTGTTTACAAGAATTTAGCCATACAAGTGACTGCCAAATGTCAATCAACTCTAAGAGGTATATTTACTAAAGATCAGTTTTTCAAAGCCGATGAGATTCTCAGAGACTTTGAGAGCAAGAGTTAAGCGTACAATAGTAATACATGGAAAATCCGGCTTGAAAAAAAGATCTAAAGTAAATATACCCCTAAGTCTGCATTTACCTGGTTATGCTTCCACGTGGTTTCCTTCTGTTGCTGTCCTTCTAATAGGTCAACCTCAAGCAACCTCTGAGATCTTTTAGCATCAGTCAGCTGACGCTCCTTCTGCCGCAGTGCCATCTGTTTTTTCTGCAGTTCCATCTGGGTAGAGAATAATGCGTTCTGTAGGTCCAACAACTGCAACTGTGTTGGCAATACCTGAAAAGACTAACAAAACAATATATTATACATATCCCATAATGTCTAAAATGTAGCTCTTATGAACAGTTCCTTATCTATGTATCACCCAATTACTTGTCTCCAAGTACCATCAACAGGTATTAAAGTCCTTCAGTTCCACTTTGTCATAGTTATTGCTGGATACAAGGTTTCCAAGTAGGATCAATGCATTTTATATGTTCACTGATTGCCAGCATCACATGCAAGCACCGAAAGGCATTATAGGTGAGTAAATGCTCTTGCATTGCTTTTTAAAAGCACAAGCATGTTTCAGTCTATTTATGTTGCTGCTAGGTTCAGTAAAATAATTATACTGAATGTCCATTCTCAAATAAACCTTAATGATAAAGATACATTAAATTTGACAGAAAAAAAATGCATTTTTACACTTTCAGAGTTAAAATTGTATCTATCTATCTATCTATCTATCTATCTATCTAATCTCTAACACTTACCTGCAAATGCTCACTTTGACTTTTCAATAGCGTTTCCTGCAGTTTAGCAATGGAATTACTGTGATCATCTATTATTTGGTACAGTTCCAAACCCTACACAGTGATGAGAAAGATATTCACATACAAATCCTGAAATAGTACACAGGTCAATAGAAAGAAATAACTTAGTGTATGATAATTATCTTCAGATTTGCATGTTGTGATCACCCATCAGTAGTTCATGTATAGATTACTTTATTTGCAATAAAAAAAAATTATAATATCAGGGGTTCAGTACCTCAGTACCCCACCCCAAGAAAGCCCCAGTATTACCTAGTCGCCATCCAAATCCTACGTGAAGCCCTCATCCTAATCACTTAATTTTAAGTTAAAAACCCTGAAAATAACACTCTTGGGTGCACGGAAAGTCAAGTCCGGAAACAGGAGGTGGGGTGGAGCGAAGGGAATTCCATGTACCAGTTTCCTGGAGAACAAAGGTTCCCCAACAGTTCAAGTTTTAGAGATATCCATGGTTGAGCAGAGGTGGTTAAATCAAATTGACTGAGGTACTAATTAAGTCACCTGTGATCAAGCATGGATATCCTTAAAACCTGGACTGTTAGGATGCCTTGAGCCCTGAGTTTTGGAACCTCTGCTGTAAAGGAAGAACTGGTTCTTATTTAAGACAATGTGAAGAAGTCCACTTTAAATAATTGTTACTGTTGTACAGTCAGGTGCATAAATATTGGGACATTGACAGAATTTTTATATTTTGGCCTCTATTCACCACCACAATGGCTTTGAAATGAAACAAACAAGATGTGCTTTAACTGCAGACTTTCAGATTGAATTTGAGAGTAATTACATCCAAATCAGGTGAACGGTGTAGGAATTACAACGGTATCTATATGTGCCTCCCACTTTTTAAGGGGCCAAAAGTAATGGGACTATCAACTCAAAAGCTATTTCATGGACAGGTGTGGGCTATTCCCTCGTTATTTCATTATCAATTAAGCAGGTAAAAGGTCTGGAGTTGTTTCTAGGTGTGACATTTGCATTTGGAATCAGTTGCTGTCGACTCTCAATATGAGATCCAAAGAGCTGTCACTATCAGTGTAGCAAGCCATCATTAGGCTGAAAAATCAAAGCAAACCCATCAGAGAGATAGCAAAAACATTAGGTGTGGCCAAATCAACTGTTTGGAACATTCTTAAAAAGAAAGAACGCACCGGAGAGCTCAGCAACACCAAAAGACCCGGAAGACCATGGAAAACAACTGTGGTGGATGACAGAAGAATTATTTCCCTGGTGAAGAAAAACCCCTTCACAACAGTTGGCCAAATCAAGAACACTCTCCAGGAGGTAGGTGTATATGTGTCAAAGTCAACAATCAAGAGAGGACTTCACAAGAGTGAATATAGAGGGCTCACCACAAGATGCAAACCATTGGTGAGCCACAAAAACAGGAAGTCCAGATTAGAGTTTGCCAAACAACATTAAAAAAGCCATTACAGTTCTGGAACAACATCCTATGGACAGATGAGACAAAAATCAACTTGTACCAGAGTGATGGGAAGAGAAGAGCATGGAGAAGGAAAGGAACTGCTCATGATCCAAAACATACCACCTTATCAGTGAAGCATGGTGGTGGTAGTTTCAATGCGTGGGCATTTATGGCTGCCAATGGAACTGGTTCCCTTGCATTTATTGATGATGTGACTTCTGACAAAAGCAGCAGAATGAATTCTGAAGTGTTTCGGGCAATATTATATGTTCATATTCAGTCAAATGCTTCAGAACTCATTGGATGGCACTTCACAGTGCAGATGGACAATGACCCGAAGCATACTGCAAAAGCAACCAAAGAGTTTTTTAAGGCTAAAAAGTGGAATGTTATGCAATGGCCAAGTCAATCCCCTGACCTGAATCCGATTGAGCATGCATTTCACTTGATGTAGACAAAACTGAAGGGAAAATGCCCCAAGAACAAGCAGGAACTGAAGACATTTGCAGTAGAGGCCTGGCAGAGCATCACCAGGGATGAAACCCAGCGTCTGGTGATGTCTATGCGTTCCAGACTTCAGGCTGTAATTGGCTGCAAAGAATTTGCAACAAAGTATTAAAAAGTGAAAGTTAGATTTAGGATTGTTTAGTTTGTCCCATTACTTTTGGCCCCTTAAAAAGTGGGAGGCACATATAGAAACCGTTGTAATTCCTACACCGTTCACCTGATTTGGATGTAATTACCCTCAAATTAAATCTGAAAGTCTGCAGTTAAAGCACATCTTGTTTGTTTCATTTCAAAGCCATTGTGGTGGTGAATAGAGGCCAAAATATGAAAATTCTGTCAATGTCCAATATTTATGCACCTGACTGTATTTAATTCTAAAGCAGATTTTTAACCAGTGTGAGGTTCAAAAGTTGCATAGTGTAAGTTGTGCAAAAGAAAAACTAATGTCTTCTAACGGTGGACTTACCTCATGGTCTCTGCTCTGAAGAGTCTCCCTTAGACTCTGCATTATGCATTCTTGATTGTGTGTTAGTTCTTCTGCAGTGCTCAACCTAGCTGTTAGCTGGTGCTGACTTTCTTGTAATGTCTAGTGTGTTAAAGAGATAGCACATATGTAAAAAATACTGGGACACCAAAATTATGATTAACAGTCTACTGTTACTATTATTTAATCAAGATATTGATACATTATTATTAATATATTTATTACTCGTGAAACTAACAGTAGGTTGTATTGATGCCTAAATAGTCAAACACCATAAAGAAACCACATACATTAAAAGTCAAGGTAATCAATGTTAATGGTTATGAAAGAGATAAAAAGTTTAATATATTTTGGCATACATGAGTTCTCAACCTTAGTTCTACAGAATTCTCTGACGCACAACAAAGAG
Organism: Taudactylus pleione; assembly: GCA_031769625.1. NCBI lineage: Eukaryota > Metazoa > Chordata > Amphibia > Anura > Myobatrachidae > Taudactylus > Taudactylus pleione. Next base: position 263,748 of record JAUIMM010000542.1, read on the forward strand.
TAAAATGAGGAATGAAATGCATAGATTGAGTACGGCCATGGAGCACACTATACAATTACCATCTTCACAGCTTTTCTTTTGTAGCCCATGGAGGTTCCCAGGAAGATCAGTGAAGACTGTCTACTGCAATGATTCCCAACCTTGGTCCTCAAGGCACACTAACCGTCCTGGTTTTAGTTATATCCATGATTGCGCACAGATGGCAAAATCAAAATAACTGAGGTGCTAATTAAGTCACTCGTGCTCAAGTATGGCTATCCCTAAAACCTGGACTGTTAGTGTGCCTTGAGGACCATGGTTGGGAACCCCTGGTCTACTGTAATAATAGATTAACTTGCCCTTAATACTTGGCAGAGAAAGTTTTAGATGCAACTACAGATGCTAATTTATATAGGCATTTTTTGGGCAGCTTTACACATCTGGACACTGCAAGCTGCCCACATTCTATTACTGCAATATTGCCCAAGATGTGTGAGGTTGATTGGGGACCATTAGTTAATGATAATTTTCAAATCATTTTGGATTCTTGATCAGATTAGATTACGGTCTGCGCTTTAACTGTGCAATTTATATGTTCCTATTAAACCACTAAAATGTTACTTTTGCTGTATGCTCTTAAGGATTCTGGATTCTAACCTCTATACTCTCCTGCCTATACCTTCTAATATCCTTCCTATAAACCTCTAAGGATGACGCTATTTTGCGTACGCAGTCATACAGTAAATAAAGACTCCAGACCTTGAACCTGTGGTTCCAAAGCACAAAGTATTATTCAAGTAAAAGTACAGTCAGTTACACGCTATGATCTAAGTACAATTTAGCGCAAAGAAATTCTACAGACCCAAGTACAGTTATACATACACAAGCTCTCTGGACCAGATCCCGGCATCAGCAAGATAACCTCCGTCAATCAGCAATCAGAAAGAAGACTAGAAACCCAGGGTCAGAGCACACATATTTATACCCCCCCAGAAATAGACAACACAATAGAGGAGTTTGTTGCTGATCCCATTGGTTCCCAGTGCGGGTGCATTTGTTATAGGGCATTTAACAAGTTGGTTCAAATGGACACAGAACAGCCTCTAACAGCTTGTTGCCTCCTCTATTTCCCCTGCATGCACAAAAATACATTTTGGTTCTTTATGGCTTTACGGTCCATAAGTTGCGAACGCATGTTCCGATCTTCACACCGTTGATACCGGGAAGCTGTGGATAAAGTGCGGATCAGTATAATATCAAACACGGCTTACTTATCATGTATTAAACCTTAGATACCAAAATAGTCTTTATCTCACAGCATTTGTAATAAACGAATAAAACTTGGGTCTTTTACTTTATAGCTATGGAACCTTTTGTGTAAGTGTGCATTATGTAAGTATTAGGGATATGGGAAAAGACACTAGTTAGGTTTATCTGATTTGGGGCAGATGTGCACGCATGCAGCTAATAAACAGCGTTCGCATGCAGAATATTGTGCATTCGCTACTGAGCGTCATGTTAGCAGCTCAACTGTGCGTAATGTGCGGTGTTTATGCATGAGGTTGTATCTATGATGGACTTAACATATACATATATATATATGCACATAAATATATATATATATATATATATATATACACACACACACACATATACATACATACACATATCTCATTCCTTACTTGCAGTTTCAAACTGCTATGCAAATGTGTTACCCCCAGCTGTGAAGCCGGGGGCCATTCTGTCTGGGTGTTGGACTAAAACCTGTTTAGGATTCAGACAAATTCAATTGTGTAGATCAATGTCTGGGTTATATTACAATTGCCACAACTTTACTTGTCTATATACAGGGATTCCCAATTTGTATGTAAAACACTCACAGTATTCTGGTGTATTGTCTATTCTATTTACTTTTCTCAGGGGCTGTATTTCTAGTCGTTTTTGGTAGATTATCAAAAACATTGCCATCTGTACTTAGCTTGTGAGTTGTAACTTAAAATGGCGCTGGTCGCAAAATGGCGTCTTGCAGATTCTTGTTTCTAAAATGGAGTCTAGCTGCCATTCGCAAGATGGTGTCGCGCACGCTAATTTTTACGCTGATTCCGTCTCAGCCACTAATCCAGCTTCGACAGTCCACCCTTTGATAGCGAACAACATGCTATCACATCCTGATGTTAAAATTAATTTTAGGCATACATACGTATATATTACTTAATGTTATTAGGGGATGGCACAAGGTGGTTCTTAATCCGTCAATAATGTGTCTCTAGGAGGGGACATAAAAACAAGAGATATGGTAAGAACTTACCTTTGTTATCTCTGTTTCTACGAAGTCCATAGGGTCCACAGGGTTGACCTTGGGGTATAGGTTGGGAACCAAATCCGGGCACCACGCAGTTAAAGCTTTTAGCTCCCAGGATGCACTGGGTCCACTCTCCCTATAACCCCACCCCCAAGCCAGAGGCACCTCAGTTTGTAAGTAGCCAAAGGCCGGAGGAGGAGAGAAAATGAGAGAGAAAACTGGAACACTCAATAACCATACTCACATAAATGGGAGACGGAAAACCGGTGACCAGCCACACAGCCCATATGAAGCCAGGTGCGTCAGGGCGGGCGCCCTGTGGACCCTATGGACTTCGTAGAAACAGAGATAACAAAGGTAAGTTCTTACCATATCTCTTGTTTTCTACTTCAGGGTCCATAGGGGGTCCACAGGGTTGACCTTGGGGATGTCCCAAAGCAGTTCAACCAAGGGTGGGGACGCTCCTGTGCTGAGAGGAGAATCCGTCGCCAAAAAGGAAGCATCCTGAGAGGCAAAGGAAACCAATGCCTAGAACCTTAAAAAGGTGTGGACAGAAGACCACGTGGCCACCTAGTAAGGCAAAACAGCCGAGGCGCCACAGCGAGCCGCACACGAGGGTCACATGGCCCGAGAAAAAACAAGCATCAACAACAGGAAGGCCTACCCATGGGTAGGCCCCTGAGGAAGACCTACGAGGCCATCCAGCCAACATTTGGTTATAGGCCAGCCATCCTTTCCTGTGAAAACCAGAAATCTCAGACCACCAATAAGGAGTCCGATTTCCGTAAGGAACCTGAACGGATCACATAAATCCAAAGAGGCCAGACCACAGTCAATGAGGCCACACCAGCCGAGAGGACTGGGGACAGAATGGCCGTACCATAAGTTCCAGAATAATATGGAACCTGAAAACCACTAAGAAGAAACACAGGGCGAGAGCAACTCACACCCTGACATGATGCCCTCCAGAAGAGGGAGCCACATGAGAACGCTCCCAATTCAGACACTCTCCTGGTTGATATAAACACCCTGAGAGAAAGAGAGAGCCTAAGCAATAGACCATGTAATGGCTATCACAACCAGCGGTTCCATTGACTGTCCCCGGAGGTAACGAAGAACCACTACTTACTCCCAAGGAGTCCCTAGGGAGGACAAATGGAGGCATAATCAAGAAAACACTCCAAAGGATGAACTGGATACCAGAGTGGAGCAATTCCATATCTTAACCATACTGACAGTGTAGAGATCCGCACTGTCAGGAAGACCAGGCCAAGTGTGAAACCCAAGCCAGCCGGAAGGAATGCCAGAATATCTGGAAATCCTGGACACCGGAGGATTGTATCGACAGGTACAATACCATAAGATTTATGGCTGCCACAGTTTGTGGTAGGTCCCAGCAAAAGCTGATCCATGTGCTCTAATCATTCCAACGATGACAAAGCCAGGGAAGCCGTAAGACCACTGTAAGGACACAGTCAAAGACAAACGACCCAGGTCCAAGGCAAAACCAAGGACCCTGAGACAACAGGTCCGGGCAGTGAAGCATCAGGGATGGAGTATCGATGTAGAGACTCCGAAGATCCAAGTACCCCTGACATCTGGGGCAATCAGGAGCCACCAGCAGGAAAGCATCTCCGTCTCGATTGAAAACACTTCCAAAGACCTCGAGGAAGAAGGGAGACCGGAGAACACAGGTACACAAAGTGGAAGGACCACTTCACCGACAAAGAGTCGCTGAAGGTTGCTTCAGAATCCCCAGAGCTGGACTGTAACACCATAGTGTGATAAAGTCAGAAGGCCATGAGGGTCACCTCAGGGGGGCCCCCCCTGCTCACCAGGAGATGAAACCTCTCTTGGGGAAGAGACTAGTCCCCGGGATGCACGTCGTGACGGCTGAGGACTCCCGCTTCCCAATGGAGAGCTCCTGAAATGAACGCTGCCGAGATGGTCGGGAGGAGACCCTCGGACTATGTCCGAATATGTGACATACCTGTCATTGCCACCCAACGAACAGTGTTGCTAAAAAGGAAGCCACTGTCCTGACCCTGTCGGACTGAACCTTTTCAGGTTCACCGGGAAACAAGAGTTATGCCAGAGTAAGTTAATTGACAGGGTGGAATCGACAGACGTCCAACTGCACTGAAAAGGATTCGATCCAGACACTGTCCATAGCAAAGAAAACCCTGGACGAGATGGCCATAGCCACCCGGACAGGGACCGACTTGCCTCCGGAGAGAGCATCATCGTTTGAACAGTTATCCGACAGAAAAAACTCGTTCCATCTGGAGATGAGCCAATTATGGAAAGGCCTGGAATGGAACTGAGCCCATTCCACCATGCATCCCAGAGTGTAAAGACATCTGTCGACTGCGCAGACAACCATGTACTCCTAATGGAAGAGTGGAGATTCCGTCTTACGCCAGAAGAATTCTCAGATTCTGAGAATCCAGCAGGGATCCTAGATGAAGAATACCCAGAGAGGGATGCAGGGAGGACTTTTTCCCCGTTGATTAAACGTCTGCACCCTGAAGAAGCCACAGTCATCCTGACCTGGCCGTAAAGTACCCCGGTGATCCCACTAAGAGTAGGAGGCCGTCCAGGTACAGGAGCATTGGGATATACTGAACAGAAGAACTGTCAGAAAATCCAAAACGCTGGTAAACCCCTGTGGGGCTGAGGACAGTCCCAACAGGCAGAGCCCGAAAAATTGTAAGTGTTGCTGTGATACAGCAAACCTCAGCCCATGCTGAGGAAAGGTCTCTGTAAGTACCCGTAGGCACGCGTCCTGTATATCCAGTGATACCATAAAGTCCCCAGGTTCCAAACATCGTATGATGGAGCATAGGGATTTCCTCCTGAGCCCAGGTAGCTTTAGGAACTGGTTCAGGGAATTGAGACAGAGAATAGGCCAAAGAGGACCATTCAGCCACCGCACCAGAAAGAAAGCAGAACAACCAGTCCCTCACTGAGATAGTGGGGATGGCCTAATTAGCTCCGCTTACCGCAACAACTGCATAGCTTTCTGGATCTGTAAGGCCCTTGTAAAGAGGCCGCCTGAGCAAAGAGGGCGTACCCTCCTACCCACGTAGCCGCAGCAACTTGACACTAGTACCGGGCGAACTGAGAAAATCGGTATCTCCCAGTTGTAGGCCTGTCCCGTCAGGCTGAAGAGATATCCGTAGGTTCAGAAGCAGGATCGGCTGGCAGTCCAGGCCTGCTCGGTACTGGATATGTCGGCCCTTGTAGATGCCGACAGTCTACAAAGAAACAGACCTTTAGGCTGACCCAGAGGACAAAAAAGACTTAACAGACTTAGTCTGAGGCCTTGTAGTGGGCATAGCTGAAAGCGGTAAACTTGTCGTTAGTAATACTGCCAATGTTACTACAATCTTGTCAAGGTCAGGACCAAACAATATCAACCCTAAAGATGGTATCTGCACCTCTGCATTCCCAGAGCGCAGCCATAGGGTATTACGGAGGATACAGTCGCAGCCGGAACTCTGAAAGTTAGGAGACTGGTATCCAATATAGGCATTTCCACCTATGACAACTGCATATATTACGTGAGCGACCAAATACATTTGAACCCCCGACGTGTTGGAGGGGAAAAAACGTTACAAATGCATCAACCCAATATGCAATAGTATTAACCAACCATGCTATAGCCATGGTAGGATGGGTAACAACTCCTGAAAGCAAGTATACTGATTTCAGGCAGAGTTACCACCTACGGATCCGAAGAATCCGACCACGCAGGAATGGGAGGCGTAGTAACGTCTGTAATCAGACGAGTAACACGCCCATCCACCCCAGGAGGGGCTCGTGATGACCCTCAGGGAATTTGGGACAGGAGGCCAAACACTGTTGTAACACCTCCTATCTGGCAACAGCCAGAGTCCCGCTATGCGATCCACCCGCTAGTCAGCAACAGGGAACCCGAAGGCACGCAATACTGAGGGTGTATGATACAGGTGCAGGTCAACATTCACTCTAACCAGAATGGACCTGCTACCAGCCCTAAAGCAGGGATAATAATACCTGAAATAGGCTTCCCCCCGTGTAAGAGGGAAAGAGCCCCAAACAGTATCCAGTTCACGGCAGAGCCAACTGGGAAGTAACCACAGGGCGTCAACCACGCCAATTAGCGTTTCGTAGAAAACGACATCCACCCAGGGTGGCTGTTGTGGTAATCCCTGCAAGGGGAATGACAGACTATTGTGGCACCAGGGGGAATTCATATACTGCGAAAAACCCCTGCAGGGAGCGGTAGTCTGTGTCACAGGGGAAGAGTGCAAGAAGCTGCGAGATACCCTGAGATGAAAAGGGCAGTATGGTGAAGTAACCCCAAGTGAGGTACAACAATGGGGCCCGCCCGGCGATCCGCAATTGAGAGGATCCCGAGAAAACAAACCGCCCAAGGGGGTCGTGAAAGAGGCCAGCACCAGATGACGCCACATACAGAACCCTTTATGAGTCAAATCCTCCGCACTAACACCTGCAGCACATGACTTGCAGGATAGTAAAAATGGGTGCAGTATAACGCTCTATCTCCTGGTCAGACATATCTGACCAATCTTGGCGGAAATATTAAGCAGCACTATACTGGTCCTGACTGATGCCAAAAATTAGCTGCAGGGACCCATTTTCAGCGTATGCAACACACAGTTCCATCTAAAATATGGCAACGTGCAGCACGCAACAGTATGTGACAAACCACACAAATATTAACAAGTATATAAATGTGAGGTCTCAGAACCACCCTAAGTACAGCTGTATTAGGGCAGATAAAGAAAAGGGATAGATATACACTGACAGGTGAGAGAATAAAGTACAGACAGTCAGCACTAGCGTAAGTCACATACAATGCAGATATATACATATATACATAAACATGTCATATAATATACTGCACTATTACACTGCATTCAACTGCCCAGATTCAGTGTCTGGGAAGGCTACAGCGCTGTGTACACTGACCTGATGGTGAGGTACGCAGGGGGACTGGACCAACTGCCATCCTGAGAGATTTCTGCTGCACCACAGAGATAAAATGGCCGCTGGAGACCTCAGAGGAAGCGTGGCCCGCGGAGGAAGCAGCTCAGCGACGCCAGACTATGGATACTGAAAGGCGCGCTGAGCTGAGGGGAGGAGCCGCTGTAACAGGGAAGGCTATTAACCCCCGGGACGCCGGCTCCCTGCACCGATCGTTAAGTCCCTGGTGGTCTAGTGGACACACGGGGTATGGGGGGCCCGCCGCCACTGCCGGCGCCTCCGGTCTGTCCCCTGAGACCGGAGGCACAGGACTGCATTTGAAATGCGCGGATCACCGCAAGCGGTGATCCGCGACCTTACCTGCTCCCCGTGGATCCGGCAGCAGTCCTGGGCGCCCACAGAGTCCGGCTAGTACAGACTCTGGGGTCCCGCTGAGATCCCCAGATCTGTACTGGCGTCTCAGCGCCAGCGGGGTGACGGAGCGGCAGCTTAGACGTCCTATGGACAGTCCGACGCTGCCGCTCTGAAGAGTCCAAAGTCCATGGAAAAAACTTTGTCCCTAAAAAAATAAAATAAGCTTAGGGGCTGCTAATCAGCTCCCCCTGCGCTAACGGTGACCCGACTCCGGCCGGGCACCAACTGAAACTGAGGTGCCTCTGGCTTGGGGGTGGGGTTATAGGGAGAGTGGACCCAGTGCATCCTGGGAGCTAAAAGCTTTAACTGCGTGGTGCCCGGATTTGGTTCCCAACCTATACCCCAAGGTCAACCCTGTGGACCCCCTATGGACCCTGAAGTAGAAACTACCATTATACGCACACCGCGGACCTTGGGAGATCATGTGAAAGATGTGGGGATGCACCAGTCCTATAAAGGCAGTCTTGAAGACTTTATTGAGACTTTACATTATCTGAGGTGTTTCAAAAGTAACATTTCAAAAATACATTCTATGCACGTCTAAATATAATACATTAGATGATGGTATTTCCTAGTTCAGGGTTGTAATTCAGTTCTATATTTACCTCAGTATTCATATTGCCCTTACTGACCACCATCATAATTTCGTTCTTTCGTCTTACTCTATTTTTAAATTTTCCACACTTCAACACAATAGGAACATACCGGACACATAGGCCAATTACTATGATGACAATCAGTTTAAGCATCAAGAATTTGCCTATGCTGGCGATCACTTCCTGGACCCATTCCCCTAGGCCTGAGAACCATTTCACTGGGTTCAACCATGAGACCCATCCTTCTATTTTCTCCCCTACTTCAGCCACTGAAGCATTATGGTTCTTACGAAACTCCCATTTTAGCTGCAGAATTTCGTCCATCTTCCGGTCTATCACCTCTTTGGGGTCGTTGGTATCATTGGTGACATAGGTGCAACACTTTACTCCAAATTGGGTGGCCAAAGTTATGCAATACCCTCCAGTAACAGCAGTTAAATAATTTAACACTAGTCTTTGTTGCACCAGTTCTTTCTTGTATGCTTGCAATTCTCTCCCTGTATACCTGAATGTGTCATCATACATCTCGGTGATATTATCTATTAATTTAGCAAGTTCCTGAATATATCTAAAATGTAATGTGCCCCTAGCAATTCTGGTGGGATCCAGTGCGACTAAAACTTGGAAGCCAGTTGTCTCACTAATTAACTGAGTGGCTTTATGCACGTCACCAGGCATCATATTTCGTTTGCCTCTGTGTTCATACTGCGTGTGAAGATATGGTGATGGTGTGTTTTTATGGATACTGAGCATTTCAACATGTGTGAGGGTCATAACTTCTGGGACTACTCTTCCCAGGTAACACAAACCTTCGGAACTCGGGGAGAGCCACTTATACTCATTATCAGCTCTCTGTGAGAAGATCATCGTCTGTTTATTCCCCGTCACTTCCCAACTCCCGGGTTTATTGGGGTTGGTTATGTTTAAAATGAGGTGATTTGGATGAGAGGAATTTTCCATCCAATGTTTTCCCTTTATGTAATTCTAAAATTTCCGTGATATTCAGCGGAAATGGCACCAACCTTACGTTATGCTGTCCCTGTGGCACATGTGAACACACCCAGCAATCAGTTTGATTTAACACTTTGCCTACCATGCTATGATAATCCTCTAAAGGATACCCACCCCAGTACGGGTTATATTTAGGCTGGCACCGTGGAATACAGTTCTCGTCAACTAGGGACCCACAAAGCTCACAAATACAGGAATCTTCAGACGATAAATCTCCACACCGTCCCCGAGCATCCGGAATTATAGCTCTCTTAACAATAACAGTACTAAGATTGGTCAGACACTCCCCTGATTGGCATTGCACTCCTCCTGACTCCACTCCATCAGCACTGCCATCAGCTCCCATCTCCTCTATCGGTCCTCCATCACAGAAACTGGGTATCCCCAAACAAACCAAGATGACGGGAACTCTGGAAGAAGAATACAAAAATGAACACAGCAGAACAATCCCTTGCTTGCGACACTGATCTACAGTTTTCTTTTAGCTCAGGTTTCTCACTGTCACCTTTTTAATCCTCCTGGCACAAGCTCGCAATCGACAGGTCCACGTTATCGGCCTAGTCTCTGCCTTGTATCTCCACCGGTTGGTTAACCCCCAAGTAGTGAATGGAATGGACCCACGTGTCTTCTCCAGCCACCCTTTGAGGATGTGGTACTTTGTCAACAACGTCAGATACGGACCTTTCCACCGATCAGTCAAACAACATGAGCTAAAAAAAAAAAACGGATCATAACAAATTCTCCAGGTTTAACATCATGAGAGTTTGCTTCAGTCATGTTAATAACATTTTCAATTTCAGTTGTTCTTACTCATCTTCGTGAGACACTGCACAGTAACCTCATTATCATATTTTCACATGAGGCTGCCTGTTAAACAGTATCTCAAAGGGGGACAGCTAGACAGATGGTCTGGGATGATCTTGATATTAATACCCATCACCTTACACAGGTTATAGAAGACATTACTTGTGAAATGAGTATCCCTCCTATATTCAATTATTCTAGGGATACTGTATTTGTACAATTCCTGCAATTTAAATTCTGTTATCAATATCTACTGCTCTAAATATTGCCTGGGCCCTTGGGTTGGACAGTATTCCGAGTATTTGACCTTAGCCTGGCATGGCTGCCGTTTGTCCTTAGCGACCTTGTGTCCTGTGTGTGAGAGATAAAGCACAACAGTTTAATATCATTTAAACATGACCTAAATACAACAATAAATAGTCCACATTTTACATTAGAACAGATCCATTGGCAGGTTGAAAAGATTGTAAACAGTCATATAAGGCCTGGGAGAAGATACTGGGGTTGTCTATGAACCCATGGGACACTCGTGTCCATGTGTAGTGTACACCTCCCCCTAGGTGGGAAAAGAAAAATACTGACAGTTAGGGTGTTAGGGCACAGGGAAGAAAGCAGAACAGAGATTGGGTATCAGTTACATCAATTGCCATTACCAGTTTTTCCCTAGTACTTCCCGTCAACCTGTCTACCTGCAGACCACAAGTATGACCCGACTCCTAGCGTTGGCTCTCACTCTCCAATAAAGCATTAACGGCCACAACTGGAGCTGGTGCCTGCTGGACATAAACTGGTCTCTGTGCATATCCCTTATGGGGATATCCAGGTACTCCCTGGTTTGGGGGTCCTACCCTCTTTGCCGTGCAGCTCTTACTTATGTGTCCTGGCTGGTTGCAATTAAAACACTTTCATGGGAAGAATTGTTGTGTGGGTTGAGCAGGAGAGAAAGGTGGTGAGTATGGGTAAGGATATTGAGGAAAAGGATATTGTGGGAGGTATGGAGCTTGTGGGTAGTATAGGACTTGTGGTTGTGTAGGATAAGTGGGATAAGGCTGTGTTTGCTGTGGTGTAGGATTAGTGAGGGCGTATAACTGTTCAGGTGCAGGTATGGGTGTGGGTGCAGGTGTGTCTGCTGGCTGTGATGTTACCGTCACTCCTTCCAGAGCTTGAATACTGACAGCCTTTAGTTTCTCGCTCTGTGTCTCTCTCTTCTTTGAGATGTTTTTATCATGTTCTATGGCGGATTCTATGAGGGCATCTATTGTGACTCCCCTCCAGCTTGGCTGTGAGGTCTGAACCCGGGTCTTTAGGTTCTCTTTAAGATCGTCCATGAGTATGGTGACTATCATTCCCCTGTGGTGAGTGCTATCTATACTATCCTCTAACCCAGTGTACTGGGTGATAGCCTGCAGAGCCAGGTCGCAACAATCTTCTGCAGATTCACTCTCCTTTTGCTTTATGGTGAAAATTTTGTTCCAGTTAACTACTACTGGAAAATATATACCCAATTGAGTTACAATGCGGAAATGTTACCTTGGTTTACTTGGTCTGTTAAGGGAACGTCACCATCCAATACACAATCCGTGATAAATTTTGTCACGTCGATATTGCGTGGTAGACAGGCCCTTAACACCACTCACCAATCTTTATTAGTTGGCTCATGAGAACTACCCAAATTCCTCAAAAATCTTTGACATTTGGCTAGTTCCTTTTTGGGATCGGGGAAATCATTTATGATGGAATTTAGTTCTGCCCTTGTCCAAGGACAATGCATTACCACTTCCCTCGTGGGTACTACACCGTTCGCATCTGTATTTCCATTCGGAACAGTTATTGCCCGAATGGGATGCAGACCGGCAGCGCTGCTAGCTTTGACCTTGTTTCCTGGCTGGGGGTTTAATCTGTTGCTGCTACGTATGGTATTAACAACTTCCTCTACGGGTGCAGAGGGTGTTAGCACTTCCCTTGCTGTTACCGATGGAGATGGCGGCACCACTCGTGATTGTCGTGGTACAGCATCTATCATTTGTACAGCATGGGAAATGGCAGGCATTACAATAGGCTCATCATCCACATCATGAACATTTTCTTTATGGTTGCTTAAGAGAGGATACAAATTGCTTGTTAAATTTTTATGGGTTTTTTCAATAACTGTACTTGCACCCCCATCCACATAAGGTGGCGGTGGTGCGCGTAAACTGCTGGCAATACCTTCCGCAACGCTACCTTGCCGCACGTGCGTGCCATTTTGCGGCTCGCACACATTGCAATCCAGCGCCGCGGGTGTATTTGCTGGCAATGCGCTCGCAACTCTAGTTTGTGTCGCATGCACATTTTTAAGCCACGCATACCCTTCATGCTGCCACAATTTTAAACATTCATAATATTTTACCTTCTTACCTCGAGACCGCATCAGACTGATGTAGTCCCGGACATTATCCAATACATCTTTATCAAAACTACCAATTCTGGGAAACGGTCTAACACTCTTCATCGTTATTTTAAACCATACTTCACAATACCTTATTGCATAAGTAGCGTACTTAGTATGCATAATACGACGGGCCGATCCAAGCGGCGCCTCCATTAGCAGTACATCATTGTCTAACATCTCTATTGTTTGCGTGGCTCCCATCTTGAGACAACTCCTATGTTTTTTAATAAAGATTTAAACTGGTGAAAGACAGTCAAGATACTTTCACTTACCTGCGGACGCCTTTGAAAAAGGGTGTATCCACCAAACCCTATGAAGGACCTCTAGATGCCTTCACTCACCTATGGAAGGAAGATGCTCCCATACAATAAAATCCCCTTTTGACTACGTTTCAACTGCTAGGGGGCAGCAAAGTACCCTTTGTGTTCCAGTTGATTTCGTCCACCCTCCCACCAGCTCACAATCACAATCTAGCCAAGATTATGCAGTTCAATTATAGTGTTCAAATAAGCCTAACAGATCACACACATTGATTACTGAACGCTATCATCTCGCTGGGGGCCGAACCCTAACAAAAATAACAAACCATACACCTGCTCTGTGTAAAAGTAAACGGTATGCTGCTAACGAGTCACTAGGCCACCTTCCTGCGCCTAGCACTTAAGGGTCCTACGATACCCTTAACATTTAGGTCCCGTGTTACACCCTAAACACTCACAGTTACACACTTTTTTTCCTGCGCAGAAAAATACGCGTTAACTCAGTTATTGGCATCAATTGAAAAATGTAAACCTCAACGGCTTTGTTTAAACACGTGGCAGCACAAACGAAAGTACGTATACGCTATTGTGCGACCAGTCGCATACACAATAATGCGACTACTACACAACCGTATGACTTACCATTAGCTGCGTATGCAAAAGTGCGTCTTTACTGTGCGCACAAAACTGCGACTCAGCCGCGTGCGCAATACTGCGGCGCCCCCTTTTAGCGTAAAATACTATCAACAAAGGAAAACAAACTTTTTCCTTTCTTGTCCCTGGATTCTAGTCAGCTTACCTTGACTCACACGATAACAGATAGCGATTTCTCAGCATAGAGTGGTTGCAGGGAAAACTGCGTGTGGCCACTATCCACCCTTTGGCGAGATATCGATAACCGTATTTTATCGTGTGAACAGGTAACTGACTTCCCGGATGAGCCCCCAACTAAGGATTCTGGATTCTAACCTCTATACGCTCCTGCCTATACCTTCTAATATCCTTCCTATAAACCTCTAAGGATGACACTATTTTGCGTACGCAGTCATACAGTAAATAAAGACTCTAGACCTTGAACCTGTGGTTCCAAAGCACAAAGTCTTATACAAGTAAAAGTACACTCAGTTACACGCTATGATCAAAGTACAATTTAGCGCAAATAAATTATACAGACCCAAGTACAGTTATACATACGCAAGCACTCTGGACCAGATCCCGGCATCAGCAAGATAACCTCCGTCAATCAGCAAGAAGACTAGAAACCCAGGGTCAGAGCACACATATTTATACCCCCCCAGAAATAGACAACACAATAGAGGAGTTTGTTGCTGATCCCATTGGTTCCCAGTGCGGGTGCATTTGTTACAGGGCATTTAACAGGTTGATTCAAATGGACACAGAACATCCTCTAACAGCTTGTTGCCTCCTCTATTTCCCCTGCATGCACAAAAATACATTTTGGTTCTTTATGTCTTTACGGTCCATAAGTTGCGAACGCATGTTCCGATCTTCACACTGTTGATACCGGGAAGCTGTGGATAAAGTGCGGATCAGTATAATATCAAACACGGCTTACTTATCATGTATTAATAGAAACCAGGAAAAGGGGAATAATGGAGAAATAATTTGAGCACAGGATTTAATTTTATAAATGGATAGTGAACAAATGTTATAAACATAAGTATATCCACAAATATCAAAACTATAACCCTTGCATGGGTATCAGAGAGTATCCTTGTGGAGGTGCTCCCCTTGAGAGTATAAATATATGTTGATAGAAAAGAAGAAAAAAGAAAACTCTCTTTTAGAGGGCACTCTAATGTCAGTGTTAGTGACAGAAATAAATAATAAATTACTTTTATTAGATATACATTAAAAATGTGTTAACAAGTACAGACCTGCCAGCACCCAAACGGTCTTACTGCTAAAAAGCAGCAGAAATATAAACAGTTTAAAAGAAACAAGAAAACAGACAAGCAAACAGACAACATGAAAACATAAATATAAGACTGGTTGCAATATCACAAGACCCATTCTGGTCCAATGACCAAATAATAAAATAGTAGCACAATGGCTACTATTTTATTATTTGGTCATTGGACCAGAATGGGTGATAATCATACCACCACTGATCATTGAAATTCTTTGCAATATTTCACTTGGCTTCACACTACCTGTGATATTGCAACCAGTCTTATATTTATGTTATCATGTATTAAACCTTAAATACCCAAATAGTCTTTATTTCACAGCATTTGTAATAAATAAATAAAACTTGGGTCTTTTACTTTATAGCTATGGAACCTTTTGTGTAAGTGTGCATTATGTAAGTATTAGGGATATGGGAAAAGACACTAGTTAGGTTTATCTGATTTGGGGCAGATGTGCACGCATGCAGCTAATAAACAGCGTTCGCATGCAGAATATTGTGCATTCGCTACTGAGCGTCATGTTAGCAGCTCAACTGTGCGTAATGTGCGGTGTTTATGCATGAGATTGTATCTATGATGAACTTAACATATACATATATACATACATGCACATACATATATATATATATATATATATATATATATACTAGGGGTGTGCACCGGCCACTTTTCGTGTTTTGGTTTTGGATCTGGATCTTTCTTCGTGTTTTGGATCTGGATTGGTTTTGCCAAAACCACCCTTCCGTGTTTTGGGTTCTGGGTTTTGTGCTTTGGATCTGTATTTTTTTGAAAAAAAGCATAAAAACAGCTAAAATCACAGAATTTGTAGGTTTTTCTGCCCCTATGCTATTATTAACCTCAATAACCTTAATTTCCAATCATTTCCAGTCTATTCTGAACACCTCACACCTCACAATAGTGTTTTTATGTCCAAAAGGTTGCACCGAGGTAGCTGGATGACTATGCTAAGCGACACGAGTGGGCGGCACAAACACGTGACCCATCTAGGCGTGATACTGCAGTGGCAGACAGGATGGCAGTTTGAAAAACTAGGCCCCAAACTGTACATAGTGCAAAGAAAAAAAAGAGGTGCAAGATGGAATTGTCCTTGGGCCCTCCCACCCACCCTTATGTTGTATAAACAGGACATGCACACTTTAACAAACCAATCATTTCAGCGCCAGGGTCTGCCACACAACTGTGGCTGAAATGATTGGTTCGTTTGGGCCCCCACAAAACAAGCTGGCAATTAATGTGTCCCTGCACAAACTGGCTCTACGGAGGCAAGATGTCATCCTCATCCACCGATTCCTCACCCTCTTCAGTGTGTACATCCTCATCCTCACAAAGTATTAATTCGTCCCCACTTGAATCCACCACCACAGGTCCCTCTGTACGTTCTGGAGGTTGGTCTCCCTGGAAGAGCTGATAATTCATTTTGATGAACATCATCTTCTCCACATTCTGTGGAAGCAACCTCCTACGCCTTTCGCTGACAAGGTTCCCGGCTGCACTAAACACTCTTTCGGAGTACACACTGGAGGGGGGGCAACTCAGGTAAAATAGAGCCAGTTTGTACAGGGGCCTCCAAATTGCCTCTTTTTCCTGCCAGTACAGGTATGGACTGTCTGACATGCCTACTTGGATGCTGTCACCGATGTAATCCTCCACCATTCTGTCAATGGTGACAGTATCATATGCAGTGACAGTAGACATGTAAGAAATTGTTGCCAGGTCCTTCAGTCCGGACCAGATGTCCAAACTTGGTCCTGCCTGCCCTGCATCACCGCCAGCGGGTTGCTTAGGATACCTAAGTTTTTTCCTGGCAGCCCCAGTTGCGGGAGAAAATGAAGAAGGAGCTGTTGACGTGTCACGTTCCGCTTCAGCTGACAGTGTGTTCACCAGCAGGTCTTTGCACCTCTGCAGGCTTGTGTCGGCCGGAAAGAGAGACACCACATAGGCTTTAAACCTAGGATCGAGCACGGTGGCCAAAATGTAGTGGTCTGATTTCAACAGATTGACCACCCTGGAATCCTGGCAAAGCGAATGAAGGGCTTCATCCACAAGTCCCACATGCCGAGCGGAATCGCTCCGTCTTAGCTCCTCCTTCACTTTCTCCAGCTGCTTCTGCAAAAGCCTGATGAGGGGAATGACCTGACTCAAGCTGGCAGTGTCTGAACTGACTTCACGTGTGGCAAGTTTGAAGGGCTGGAGAACCTTGCACAACACTGAAATCATTCTCCACTGCGCTTGAGTCAGGTGCATACCCCCTCCTTTGCCTATGTCATAGGTGGATGTATAGGCTTGAATGGCCTTTTGCTGCTCCTCCATCCTCTGAAGCATATAGAGGGTTGAGTTCCACCGCGTCACAACCTCTTGCTTCAGGTGATGGCGGGGCACGTTCAAGAGTGTTTGCTGGCGCTCCAGTCTTCGGCACGCAGTCGCTGAATGGCGAAAGTGGCCTGAAATTTTTCGGGTCACCCAAAGCGTCTCCTGCACGCCCCTGTCACTTTTCAGAAAATTCTGCACCACCAAGTTTATTGTGTGAGCAAAACATGG
The DNA here is from genome assembly GCA_031769625.1 of Taudactylus pleione. Taxonomy (NCBI): domain Eukaryota; kingdom Metazoa; phylum Chordata; class Amphibia; order Anura; family Myobatrachidae; genus Taudactylus; species Taudactylus pleione. Next base: position 281,027 of record JAUIMM010000542.1, read on the forward strand.
GACGTGCTGGAATTTGCCCAGATGTAATGCCCGCACAATATTGGTGGTGTTGTCAGATATCACAAATCCCCAGGAGAGTCTAAGTGGGGTAAGCCACTGGGCGATGATTTCCCTCAGTTTCTCTAAGAGGTTGTCGGCGGTGTGCCTCTTACTGAAACCGGTGATACACAGCGTAGCCTGCCTTGGAACGAGCTGGCATTTCTGAGATGCTGCGACTGGTGACGCTGCTGCTGTTGCTGCGTAAGGTGATACATCTACCCAGTGGGCTGTCACAGTCCTATAGTCCTTAGTCTGCCCTGTTCCACTTGTCCACATGTCCGTGGTTAAGTGGACATTGGGTACAACGGCATTTTTCAGGACACTGAGGACACTTTTTCTGACGTTTCTGTACAGTCTCGGTATCGCCTGCCTAGTGAAGTGGAATCTAGACGGGATTTGGAACCGGGGACACACTACCTCCAGCAATTGTCTAAATCCCACTGCACTAATGGCGGATACCGGACGCACGTCTAACACCAACATAGCAGTCAAGGCCTCAGTTATACGTTTTGCTTCAGGATGACTGCTGTCGTACTTCATCCTCCTCGCTAAGGACTGTTGGAGGGTCAATTGTTTAGTAAAAGTAGTGGTGTTCCTACTTCCTCTCTGGGATGATGAACGACTCCCAGCAGCAGCAACAGCAGCAGCAGGAGGCGTAGCAATGCAGGATCCTCCGGAGGAATCCCGGATAGGAGAGTCAGTCATGCCAGTGACATGGCCTGCAGGACTACTTCCGATCCTGACTAAGGAGGAAATTGACGAGGAGGGAGTTGACGGTGTGGTTTGCAGGCGCTTGGATACAACAGGACAACGGGATTTAGGTGTCCCTGGACTGCTTACGGTCTTAGCCAAAGTTTCTGAACTTGACAGTAACTTATTATGAACGCGCTGCAGGTGCCGTACAAGGGAGGATGTTCCTAGGTGGTTAACGTCCCTACCCCTACTTATTCCACCTTTACATAAGGTACATATGGCAAGACAGTTGTTGTCCGGATTTGGATAGAAATATTGCCAGACCAAAGAGGTGGAATGTTTGGTCTTCTGCCCAGGCATGACCGTGATGGGCTTTTTCATCCCACGGACAACAACTGTCTCCCCCGGAGCCTGATTTAAACAAACCACATCACCATCAGAATCCTCCTCGCCAACTTCCTCCTCAGCGCCAGCTACACCAGTATCCTCATCCTGTTGTACTTCAACAGTGACATCTTCAATTTGCATATCAGCAAGTGGACTGTGGGTGCTCCTTTCAGCACTTGCAGGGGGCGTGCAAATGGTGGAAAGAGCGACCTCTTCCCGTCCAGTGCTGGGAAGGTCAGGCATCGCAACCACCACCACACTTGGACTCTCCTTGGGGATTTGTGATATCTTCTTAGAAAGCACAGTTCTTCGCTGTGCTTTTGCCAGCTTAACTCTTTTGATTTTTTTAGTGGGAGGAGGGCTTCCATCGTCATGTGAAGCTGAACCACTAGTCATGAACATACTAGGGATCGACCTTAGCCGTTCCTTGCCACTCCGTGTTGTAAATGGCATATTGGCAAGTTTACGTTTCTCTTCAGCTGATTTAAATGTTTTTTTCAAGGTCATTTTCCTGAACTTTGTCATTTGGGATTGTATGTGCCCTCTATTATGACATTGGGCATCGGCCTTGGCAGACGACATTGATGGCATGTTATCGTCTATGTCATGACTAGTGGCAGCAGCTTCAGCACTAGGAGGAAGTGGTTCTTGATCTTTCTCTATTTTATTTTTATCGGAGAAAGTTTGGTCCTCCATTTATGTTATATCGATTTGATATATACGTGCGGCTAAACACAGAAAATATTTTTTTATTTTTGCTGGAGAGTAGTGCACTTTGTGGGTTACACCAGCCTTTAAGAAATGAGCCAGACGGCTCTTTACTTATGGGACACATGCGCACGCTTGGCGCTGCTCCTTTGTTGATGCACGTGCGACTACTGCACACACAATTCACAAACACAGAAAATATATATTTTTTTGGTTTGGACTGGAGTGTACTTTGGGGGTTACAGCACCCTTTAACGATCAAGCCAGCCGGCCCTTTACTTATGACACAGGCGCACGCTTGGCACTACTTTGTTGATGCACGTGCGGCTACTGCGCACACAATTCACAAACACAGAAAATAATTTTTTTGGGGGTTTGGACTGGAGTGTACTTTGGGGGTTACAGCACCCTTTAACGGTCAAGCCAGCCGGCCCTTTACTTATGACACAGGCGCACGCTTGGCACTACTTTGTTGATGCACGTGCGGCTACTGCGCACACAATTCACAAACACAGAAAATATATTATTTTTTTAGCACTTGGGGGGAGCACCCCTGATGGACAGAGCACCCCCTGGACAACACTACAGCACTCCTTTAGGACTGAGACACTGCACAGGACTTTGGAGTGGACACAGCCCCTACGGAGAACTGACTGCACAACACAGTCCAGCCAGCCCCTATGGACTTTGAAGTAGTGGACACAGCCCCTATTAACAACAGCAGCACAGCACAACACAGCCAGCCCCTATGGACTTTGAAGTAGTGGACAACAGCAGCACTACACTACACTACACTACACAGCCCAGCCAGCCCTAACTCCCACCCTCTCTCTTCACTGTCCACAGCCGAGTGAGAAAATGGCGCCGACGCGGGTACCTTTATATAGGATCCAAAACCCGCGAGACTCGGAAGGCGGGATGATGACGTTTTGCCTCGATTTCAGATCCGAGTCAGGCAGGAAAAGTCGAGCCTGACTCGGATCGGACTCGGATCGGGGGGGCTCGGGGGGGTTCGGATTTCAGAAATCCGAACCGGCTCACCCCTAATATATACACACATATACATACATACATACACATATCTCATTCCTTACATACAGTTTCAAACTGCTATGCAAATGTGTTACCCCCAGCTGTGAAGCTGGGGCCATTCTGTCTGGGTGTGGGACTAAAACCTGTTTAGGATTCAGACAAATTCGATTGTGTAGATCAAAGTCTGGGTTATATTACAATTGCCACAACTATACTTGTCTATATACAGGAATTCCCAATTTGTATGTAAAACACTCACAGTATTCTGGTGTATTGTCAATTCTATTTACTTTTCTCAGGGGCTGTATTTCTAGTCGTTTTTGGTAGATTATCAAAAACATTGCCATCTGTACTTAGCTTGTGAGTTGTAACGTAAAATGGCGCTGGTCGCAAAATGGCGTCTTGCAGATTCTTAATTCTAAAATGGAGTCTAGCTGCCATTCGCAAGATGGCGTCGCGCACGGTAATTTTTACGCTGATTCCGTCTCAGCCACTAATCCAGCTTCGACACTCTGGAGCCAATTCGCAGCTTCTACTTCCACCCCTGACGTGGCTGCTAACATACAATTGCTATAGAGACTACTTCATTACAGGCTGTGTGTAAAAAATGACAGTTAGAAGAAGCTGATTGTTGGAACTATGGGTTTGATGTATCAAGCAGTGAAAAGAGTGAAGACGTGGACCAGTTGCCCATAGCAACCAATCAGCATTTACCTACCCTTTTACAGAAAAACTTGATAAATTCTTCCTCAAAGATGATTGGTTGCCATGAACAACTTCTCCACTTCTTTCACTGCTTGATATATCAACCCCTTTAATCCCTCTCCACTTTATATATCTCCAAGATTAGATAAATCTACTCCACAGACTGAAGACAAATGTGAAGGAGTAATAAAAAACATGTTTACTAAGTTACAGTTATGACTGTTAATATGAACACTGACCCCTCTCACCAGTATCGGCGATGTCATTTCCTGGTAGCTTTTTCAGGACACCCACCTCCTTTCAAGAAAATGGGAGATGTAGCAAGCCTTGGAGAGAGATAAGGTGGAGACGTTGCACAAAGCAACCAACTAGCTTCTTAATCTGGGTACACACCTTGCTGACCGAAGTAATGATTGGTAAGTGCATATATACTTACCAATCATTCAGACAATATATCTGCTAGCAGAGCTATTTGAATATGACCTCCCACTGGTGACATCATATACAATGACTTTTACTGCATAGATATTGGGCTGTCATTCAGACAGCCAGATGAAACGATATATGAAACCAGATAAAACTAGATATATCGTCATCTGTTGTGCTGCAGGGCCGATCAAATATGTCTATGAATGATGTCTTCACAGACATACAGATGTGTCCTTACACATCTTTGCTGCAGTCGCGTCAAAAAGCCCCTCTCGGACCGCCAGGTCCTGAGAGACTCTGCTAGCGTCGGGCGTCTTTATGGCGTCTTTTTTTTTGTTGAAAATGCGTCTAGGCCGCAATGTGACTAGGACGCACCAGCAGACTGTGCTGATTAATTCGATATGTGGCACTTGTACAGATATGTCCACATACATCGATCCTGTGTACGCTATAAATCGCGTTAGACATAACGCGTGAGACCCATGTGACTCGGTAGCGCAGAGCATCTTTTAGTGCAACTTTTATCTTCAAATGCGTCTTATTCGCACAGCGATGTCAATATATAACACACATGCAGCTTCTGCTGATTAAAATGATATGCGACATGCTTATTGTCTGTGTGCGGCCGTGGGTGCATCTGCATGCGAAATGCTACATTAGTTCCAGCGGCTGTGCGAATAAAACACATTTGAAGGTAAAAAGTTGCACAAAAAGACTCTCGGCGCTACCGAGTCACGCCATGGCATGGCGCAACTAGATTCGATGTTTAACGTGCAAGGAGGCTAGATGTATGTGGACACATCTGTATATCTGTGTGTGACTGAGTCCCTGAATCTGTATACGAAGTGCTACAATGTAGCAGCCACAGCTTTTTTCATCCCAAGTTCCATTTGTGCTTCATATACAGACTCAGATGCAAACCGATTAATAAGTGTCACATAATAAAATTAATCAGCACACTCTCCTGGTGCGTCCTAGTCGCATTGCATTGCACCGTAGATGCATTTCTTGCAAAGGCACCCGACAAAGACGCCCAGCGCTAGAAGAGTTGTATGGGACCGCAAGTCGCGCTGCATGGTGTATTAAGGCTAGAAAGTATGAGTACACATCTGTATCGGGTGTACACAACTGCCGATGCACTACAGATATAGCACCCGTTCAATGGAATGGGCGATATATCTGTCAGTGTGTACCCAGCTTAACTGTCCATTTTCTAGCACAGCCTATGAAATGACAGACGCTGATTGGTTGCTTTGGGCAACATCTCCTAATTCCTCCATTGCATCTTAGAAGATGGAAGACAGAATCTGATTGGTTACTAGGGGCAACACCACCACTTTTCATTGTTGGAAGCTTTAGTAAATATCCCCCCCCAGGCTTGCTACATCTCCCCCAATGTGAGAAGGATAAAGGTAACAATAAGTAAATGGGACAGTAATAGGGAAGGGTGCAAACAAGGAGGGTGGTGGTCAGGCATAAGTGATGCAAAGTCGTGAAACTTTGTGTTGGGACTTGATACCCTGACATATACTGTGATGATGGTGGTACTGTAGTTGCTGACCGAAGGTGCTCTGGTGAGTCATCTAACTTCCTTTTAGGGTTAAAGAATACTCCAGAGTATGAAGGTAGGGATTGGGGTTCTTCAGTTATAGATTTGTGTGAGGTAAAGTTGGTAGGAGAGTACATTATAGTAGAGTTGCATGTTTATTAGAAAGGCTCAAGCACACCTAGCAGATGGTGCCTGTAAGATGTTCTGTTGGCTTGGACTGTGTAACTGTTTGGTAGGGTGAACATTCTTTGTACTGTGGCTAGCTTATGATACTCATATGGGGTTTGCATCCGGATAGTCTGACCAGGACGAAGACACCTTTTTAGTTATTTTATATACCTTTTAGTTATATTGCATCTGTGTTTCAACTAATTGCTGTAACTAGTGCTTTGATGTCAGGCCATCTCTTGGTGTATTTTTTACATTGAGTAGTGTAGCAAATATATTAGTGCCATCATGTGAACATTTTTCTAGTAGATATTTGGCTGCCCTTTCATCTAGGTCATTGGACTGTGGGTACAAGGGGCTGATGGCGATGTGACTCTTGTCCCAAGTGTGGGCTAATGGTTTAAACTCCCTCTCACAAACGATATGCAATTTTATGTGATAAGCTATTGTGATATGGCACGTACTGTACAATAAGGTGCCTCTTGACTTTGAAAAAGACTAGTGGCACCCTGGGGTGCTTCAGGGCACTTGCAAAGGTGCCATGGGTTGGTGGTACTGGACCAAATCTATTTATGTATTGCCAATGTTATAGACAAGACCTGTGTTGGCAGCTGCCAATCATAAAATATGTGGACAAACAGAAGCACAACCCTGTCCACCACCACAAAACTGAACCTAAGGATGACAGGTAAGCACAATTTTATTTTTTAGGATAATTCTTTCTGAATTTCTCAATATAAAACTTTTGACCTAGGGTTACCATGAAAAAAACGCTGATACTCTAGGGCGCAGTCATTCAAGAAAGTTTGGGAACCACTGAACTAGTGTATTGGTGAGGTTAAGGAAATGATCTCAAACCAGGCGGAGTAAGAGTCTATAAGCACCATGTGTTCCTTACCCTGCCATTGATGATAGCAGCAGTGACAGATCATGGCAAGTCTGGAATGTGATGTGGTTCATTAGGTTGATGAGTTTTGAATATGTTACATGATGCACATATACTAACTCACTCTTGGGGGTAAATTTACTAAAGTGAGAGCATTTAGAAGTGAGTTTTAGAAGAGATGTTGCCCATAGCAACCAATCAGATTCTACTTAACATTTAACTAGCACCTTCTAGAAGATAATAGCTAGAATCTGATTGGTTGCTATGGGCAACATCTCTTCTAAAACTCACTTCTAAAAACTCTCACTTTATTAAATGTACCCCCTGGAGTAGACAGTGATACTACTCATCTATCAGTGGAAGGGTGAATAAACATAATCACATTTATGATGACCATTAAATATTTTTTAGAGGCGTGCAGGCAGAATTGTGGGCTTACCAGAGTTGTGCATATGCTGAGATTCATCTTCTTTCACATGATCTCTTTCACCAGGCATAGGGCCGATGATGACGCTAATAGTGATAATGGCTATATCCACAAGGGCTGCCAACTCTGAATGCAGGCAACGAGCCACATTTATTTCCAAGCATTCAATGCTGCCAACTTGCGTGCAACTCTGCATCTGCCTTTTATAGTAGATTTGCATTACCCTGTTCCCTGTATTCACTTATAAAATCAATCAACAGCACAGAGTGATACCCAGTATCCGTGTGCTGCAATAGCCGCTGAATATAAATGGGATAGGCAATTCCTCACTACAGAATACCAAAGATATTATACATACCTTGATAAAGTTCTGAGACTCCTGCAATTTTTCCTGAAGAGTTTGAACCTCCATCTCCGCCTTCTGTATCTTGTAGGCCTGCTGCTCAAGTGCAGTATCAAACTGCAATGCATCCTGGCCCCTTTTCTCATTCAGTTTCTGCAAATGAAAAATAAAAAAAAAAGATTACAGCATTTTATTAACATTCATCAACATAGTACTACATTTGCATTTGCAAGTAATTATAAATGATCAGCGACTGACAAAATGAATGTAATAAAAACATTCTTTTATCTTGTGAAAGCACAGTAAACGTACCCATTGGATTATGTATTCAAACAGAGCATGTATACAGTATATCAATAGCCAAAATGAAATGATGCACAAAGTATTTAATTTAACAAAAAGTTGAGCTCACACAAACATAAGGCATCCCTTTCCTGTCTATTAAATCACAAGCAGGACAAGTTTCTAAGCCTAGTCCATTGCTGTCATTAAATGGGCTATTTAATGGACTCATGCATTCTAAGCAAGGCAAAGATGGCCGCAAAGTACAAACAAATTGTTGTTTAAAAACCCATTAGACACTTCAAAAATAAAACATAAGGCCTGATTCACTATTCCGATTTTTACAGTAATTGAGCTATTATCGGTGGTCTGAGAAATGCTTCTCAGCCGCAATGTGCACGCGCAGTGATTGAATTGCTATTATGGTTGCAGTATGGATTCAATCGCAAGTGATTGACAGGAGGTAACGGGGAGCGACGGCTAAAATGGAGGTGTGTTTCGGCTGTTTTCGGGGCGTGTCTCCGGCAGTGTCTGAGATCCTGTGAGCTGATAACATAGCTCTAGCGTCTCAGGTACAGTGACAATGACTCAAGGAGTCTATGCCTGCCTGACCCGCGTCCAATGCTGCGTATGTGTACGCAGTTGGGGACGGCTAGGAAGGCTCCAGTGGGAGTAAATCGCAGCTACAGCAGGGTCAGTGTACAACACTGAATCAGGCCCTTATTACCTTAGATCTCTCAGTGGAACAAGTTCAATGATATCCAAATCAGGGCTCAAGTTTCATCTGTCTATGAGAAAATGAGTGGAAAGAAGTTCTCTGTGGCACAGTTGCATCAAGAATGATAAATATAGTGCACACTGTATATAATTGAACGTTCTTAGTCCTGGATGTATGAAACTCACCTATTTCGGTGTAAGGATGACATTTTTCTTGTTGAATATATATATATATATATATATATATATATATATATATACATATATATATATATATATATATATATATATATATATATATATATAACTTTTCCTGACAGAGAATGTCAGTTTAACAAAAGGAATTCTTACAGCAACTTCTGCTTTTCACCATATTTCATTATCAACGTACGTTTAAAACTTTGCAAAATGGAAGCTAGCAGTGGCATCACTAGGGGGTGCAGGCCACACCAGGTGACACCATCCGAGGGGGTGACACCAAAATAGCAGAGCTGCTCTGCTATTTTGGTGTCACCCCCTCGGATGGTGTCATCGAGCAGCGGTGATGGATGATGGCGCGCATCCGGATCGCTAGGCAAGCCCCCAAAATGTCACAAACCAGGGTGTAGTGGCTTCGTGGACACGTTGCCACTTCCCCTTGTGCATATGCCTGATTTTAGTGTGATCACCGTTTAATATATGTATACCTAAATATCTATGTAATGACCAGGAAATCCATGGTTGTTCAATAAGCAGGGAAAGCCAAAGGGATACACTGACAATGTTCAAATGTGACATTGCACCAAACAACGCTTAGAACATACCTCCCAGTTGTCTCAATTTTTGTAGGACAGTCTAAATTCAAAGTATGTGAAAGGGGCAGAGTTCCGACTCAAAGTGTTTGATTCTAGGGGATCGGGGCGGAGTTTGAGCTGTTCAAGGGCGTGGCCTGTTTTATCCCATTTTAACAGGGGTAAATGTTGGGTGGTATGCATAGAGGGTAAACTGCTGGCAAATCCAGAATCATAGACTTTTATAGAATCAGATACCTTCACTGCTAATAGATTTACTTAATTTGCTTTGCTCACTCAATTTAATCTTATAACAGTGTTACACTCTGATCTGATGAGGTGTTAACTATTGTTTTTACCCTGAAAAATACTGTGATCCTGTCACCCTGTTTTCTTTCACTGACTGCAACACAACAGGGTTCTGTTCTGTTCTCCTTCCCTGCACAGCAGTTCAACGCCTGCTGGCAAGAACAGAAAGCACAAGACATACATGCCAGGCACAATCATATATTTGCATGGACACAAGTACCCTACAGATGGGTACCGCACCTCCCACTGGAGCCCCTCCATAGTTATCATCTTACAAACTAAATGACAGATCCCACACTGTGTACTTAGTTAGCATTGGTTTACACATCACTGATGTTTTTTTCACATAATTAACCTGCATAATCCGACGTATTACAGGGATGTGCTTCCATAGCAACCTATTATCATCAGCTTAAAAACAATTTAGAGCAATGCTGCAATTTAACTAATTGCACTAATGCCATTAATAGAATTTGGATGTCTGACATGGTACAAACGATTGTAGTGTTAAACTAGTAAACACTCAGAGAATTCGTATTTCTTCATCATTGTTTATTTATAAGGAACAACAAAATTTTATACAGCACAAATATCACGTAGAAACAAACAGTACAAGGATGATGGAGAAGCTAAAGGCATGAAACAAAGGATAGAGGGGCTGATTCAGACCCGTTTGCAAGTGCACAGCGCTCGCAAGCGGGTCGATGTTTGCCCCCCTGTGCATGCGCCACCTCCGGCGCACGCATGCGCGAGCCCCAGCGAGCGGCTGAAGTTCAGTCGCTCCGGGGCTCGCTACAAGACGGGGCGGCTGTCAATGTTGATTGACAGATCGCCCTGTTTTGTAGGCGGGTAGGGGGTGGTTAGGCAAACGCAGGCGTTCCCTTAGGAACGCCTGATTGTGGGCGACCCTACTGACATCACTACTGATGTCAGTAGTGGGCTTTCAGCTCTATTAGAGCAGGGAGTCCACTCGGGCTTGCGAGATCTGGGACCCTACCACAGGGTCTCCTCGCAAGCCTCGATAATCGCGACCATCTCCAGCCCGCTTGCACAAGCTGTGGGTGGGCACCCACAGCTTAGCGAGCGGGCAGGAGAAAGAAAAAAAAAAAAAGCCCTGATTCAGCACGGATTGCGATTGCGATCGCAGCTGTGTAATCACACGCAATGCAGCTTTGAAAATATACTAATGCCTGCCACTGCTCTGCCAGCATAGAGACACCCACTGCTGCTTTCTCACATCCGTATTACCTTGCAGTCAATTTTTAATAACTATCTGATATTATTAAATCATTTATACTTTTCTACTGTACTGCAGTTAATTCCAACTCAATTTTCCATATATGTTGCGCTATCAAATAGACACTAACTTTGCTATTACTTACCTTGCAGTCCTGCCTATACATCGGTAACATCAAAGCACATCGGCTCCTCACGCACAATTACAGCAGGTCTGACCCGTTGCAGAAACTGCAAGTTTCGTCACGCACAGTGGGCTCTCAAGCTGCGTATGCAATCTCAGTGGCAAATTTATGCACGTCCATACAACGTGCCTGCGTTTCTACAGCCACTCCCCCATTACCACCCCCAAACACTCACGGCCTGTTACTCACTCTGCGATGGATTCCTATCTGCATGCATAATCGCAGTGCGATAGCCGAGCACGTGCGGTGCATACGCATGCGCAATGGCTAACAATCGATCGATCTGCGTACGTAGTTGCAATTGCGAATGCTGCTGAATCAGGCCCAGAATTGTTCCACTAACAGCAGTTTACAATCTAACAAGAGAGGGTAAAGCAGAGACAAAAGGAGCTAGTGGGACAGACTGGTAGCTGGTAGTGGATTAGTATCTGCAAAAATAAATAGGTCACTGCACATACTGTAACCTGCGTCAAAATATAGGCAGGTGTACATGCTTTTATTGTCATTTATTTGGCGCAACTAATGCTGAGCATACACTGCCAGATAAAATCCCTGTCACCCTGCAGATATCGCGGGCACACATGGTGAGTGATCTCACCGTGTATCGGCTCCGATATCTGCGCTCTACCACCGGGGAGGAGACATTTCCCCGTTCCTTCCATGGAAAGGAACAGGGGATGTGTCTGTCTGTCGGCAGCAAATGGGCATACACTGCCCAATGCGGCCAACATTTAACATACAAAATATCACATCGGACGGGCATGCTGGACCCTCGGTCGCCTGCACACACAGTGCAATTATCAGGGTGGCCACTGATATTGGGCGGATCGCCCCAATTATTGTATAGTGTATAACCGGCATAAGCAGGGGATTAATGCTACTGCTCCTGTCATTTAATTAACACTACTGTTAAGGAAATTAGCGGCCGCTGCAATTACGACATTGGCAATTATTGTATGCTGCTGTGGAACTACATTGGCCAGCATGCCCTGTTCCAACAGTTTCATTGCAATTAGCATTACAATGGAGGGTGGTATCATCTGAGTTGCTAAATGCAATCAGTCTGACAGAGCTGGCCCCATGCATAGGCAAACTAAACAAATGCCTAGGGGCATCCAAGCTCGCCTAGAGCCAGCGGAGATTTTGGGCAGGTACGGCCAGGACACCTGCTGCTGGCTGGGCAGCGTCCCTGATCGGAGCTCAGCTGACAGCTCCAATTGGGCACAACAGCAGCAAACAGTGAGCGGGCAGCGGCGGAACAGCTGGCATCAGGGCACCTGGGTGGAGGCTAGTGGTTAGCACCAGTCTGGCTCTGGGACAGCACACACTGGGACAGTGGCCATTACCGCGATCAGAATAAGCTTCTGCGCATTGGCAGAGGCTGATTCAGTAGGGTGCTTTACTGGGAAGGGGGTGCTGTGCTGGGATCTGTGCTGGGAGAGGGGTGCTGGGAGCACAGAACTGGGGGAAGGGGGCCACAGCACAGCGAGACCACACCCCTTCTGTAAGGCCACAAGTCTTTTCAGGATCCCAGGAGGGGTGGGGGGGGCACCACCCAAAATCTTGCCTAGGGCCGGCTCAGCAGGCTGACATGACAGACTCACTGTTTACTGGTACCACTAGTTCTAATTTTACCTAAGTCAACATTTTAACTGTGTCAACATTTTGGTTGCAGACCTTATGATTTGTCAATATTTTAAATGTGAACATTTTTACTGTGTCTACATTTTAATTGTTGACATTATGATTTGTCTATATTTTAAATTCCTAGATTTTGACTGTCAACATTTCAACCTGTCTATGTATTGAATGTCTATTATGTCCATGTCTAAATTATGTACCCATCTACTATTTGACTGTCTACATCAGTGATTTTCAACCTTTTCAACTGGAGGCACACTACACAAGATTTTAAAATGACCAAGGCACGCTATCCAGCGATGCAGTGTGCGTGACCAATGAAAATACATAAACATTGGCTCCCACATAAAAATATACACACACATTGGCCTCCACAGGATAAAACACACTACATTGGCCTCCACAGGATAAAACACACTACAGTACAAGTGCGCTGAGCTGACCACCGCGGCACACTTGACAACCGCTTGCGGCACACTAGTGTGCTACGGCACAGTGGTTGAAAAACACTGGTCTACATATAGTTCATGTTGACATTTAGGTTGTCTAACTTGTATTGTACCTGTTGACACTATGCTGTCTATATTCTGAATGCCTGATTTTGACTGTCTAAGAAATGTATTTCTTGTACCAAATGAACACACTCCAATTGTATGTGGATTAAGCAAATAGTCCCATCATAAAACAAGAGATATGGTAAGAACTTACCTTTGTTATCTCTGTTTCTACGAAGTCCATAGGGTCCACAGGGTTGACCTTGGGGTTATAGCTGGAACAGGATCCATGGGCACCACACAGTTAAGCTTTTAGCTCCCAGGATGCACTTGGGTCCTCCTCTATACCCCGCCCCCGAGCCACAGGCACCTCAGTTGGTAAGCAGCCTAGGCCGGAGGAGAATATGGAACAGAGAGAAGGAAGACTGGAACACACAAGAAACCATACTCACAGCAATAGGAGACGGAAAACCGGTGACCAGCCACACAGCCCATTTGAAGCCAGGGGCGTCAGGGCGGGCGCCCTGTGGACCCTATGGACTTCGTAGAAACAGAGATAACAAAGGTAAGTTCTTACCATATCTCTTGTTTTCTACTTCAGGGTCCATAGGGGGTCCACAGGGTTGACCTTGGGGATGTCCCAAAGCAGTTCAACTAAGGGCGGGGACGCTCCTGTGCTGAAAGGAGCACCCGGCGCCCAAAGGAAGCATCCTGAGAGGCGAAGGTGTCAAACGCATAGAACCTCAAAAACGTTTGAATAGAAGACCAAGTGGCCGCCTTACACAGCTGAACAGCAGAAGCGCCACGTCTAGCAGCCCAAGAGGGACCCACAGAACGAGTGGAATGAGCCTTAACAGAGGCTGGCACAGGTAAACCCTCTTGTGCATAAGCCTCACAAATAACGGAACGAAGCCAACGGGCTAACGTTTGTTTGTTGGCAGGCCAACCCCTCTTGTGAAAACCAAAGAGGATAAACAAGGAATCAGACTTCCTAACCGAAGCCGTCCGGTCTACATAAATTCTAAGCGCCCGGACCACATCTAAGGAAGTCTCACCAGCTGAAAGATCAGGGGACTGAAAAGCTGGCACAACAAGAATGTGGAACTTCGAGACCACTTTGGGCAAAAACTCAGGACGAGTGCGGAGCACCGCTCTGACCTGGTGAAAAATCAGGAAAGGAGGGCGACAGGAAAGCGCCCCCAATTCAGACACCCTCCTGGCCGAAGCAATTGCCAGGAGAAAAACCGTCTTAAATGTCAGCCACTTGAGCTCCACCGCCTCAAGAGGCTCAAACGGAGGACCCTGCAGGACCCGTAGCACCACCGCCAAGTCCCAAAGAGCCACAGGAGGCACAAAGGGAGGCTGGATCCTGAGAACACCCTGGAAAAAGGTGTGAACGTCTGGTAGTATTGCAATCCACCGTTGAAACCACACGGACAAGGCGGACACATGAACCTTCAGAGATGCAAGGCGTAAGCCGAGATCCAATCCTGACTGAAGAAATTCCAAGATCCTAGAAACTCGGAACACCTGAGGATCATAATGTCTGGACTCACACCACTGAAAGTAAGTGTGCCACACTCTGTGATAAATCCGTGCTGAAGCAGGCTTGCGTGCCCTGAGCATGGTACCAATAACCGAACTGTAGAAGCCCCGAGACCTCAAGACGGCTGTCTCAAGAGCCACGCCGTCAAAGACAGCCGACCCAGATCCGGGTAAAGGCAGGGCCCCTGAGACAACAGGTCCCGACGCTGAGGAAGAAGGTACGGAGCGTCGATGGAGAGGCTCCTGAGATCGGAGTACCAAGGACGTCTGGGCCACGCCGGAGCTACCAGCACGAGCATGCCGCCGTCCTGCTTGAATTTCCGCAGAACCCGAGGAAGCAGGGATAGCGGAGGAAACAGATACGCCAGGTGAAACGTCCATTTCACCGACAGCGCGTCCACCAGACTTGCGACTGCGTCTCTTGTCCTTGACCCGTAAACGGGCAACTTGTGATTGTGACGGGAGGCCATCAAGTCCAGCTCCGGCAGTCCCCACCTGTCCACGAGTAGCTGAAACACCTCTGGGTGAAGCGACCATTCCCCGGGATGCACGTCGTGACGGCTGAGGAAGTCCGCCTCCCAATTGAGGACTCCGGGGATGAAGACCGCCGAGATCGCCGGAATGTGACCCTCCGCCCAAGTCAGGATACGAGACACCTCCGACATCGCTGCCTGACTGCGAGTTCCGCCTTGGTGGTTGATATACGCCACTGAGGTGGCGTTGTCGGACTGCACCTGTACCGCCCTTCCATGAAGAGCGGGGCCGGACGACTGCAGGGCCCTGTATACTGCCCGCAGTTCCAGGATGTTGATGGGGAGAAGTGCTTCCTCCGCTGACCAACGACCCTGAAGCGACAAAGAGCCGGTCACTGCCCCCCAACCCCGGAGACTGGCATCCGTCGTGAGCAGGACCCAGTCCGGGATCCAAAATGGGCGCCCCTCGACCAGATGAGCTGTCTGAAGCCACCAAGCCAAAGATTGCCGAACGTCCGGAGACAACACCAGCACCTGAGAGCGGATCCGGTGAGGTAACCCGTTCCATTCTGATAGAATCAGCCCCTGCAGGGGCCGGGAATGGAACTGGGCAAATTCCACCATGTCGAATGTCGACACCATGGACCCCAGAACTCTCATAGCCGAATGGACCGACAGGCGGCAACGGCTCAGGCAACTGTGTATCCGCAGCTGTAGGGAGGCGACCTTCTCCGGAGTCAGGAAGATCCTTTGCTGACGCGAATCCAGCAGGGCTCCCAAATGAACCATCCGCTGTGATGGAATCAGGGAGGACTTTTTCCAATTTATCAACCACCCGTGTGCTTGCAGGCAAGCGATCGTCAGGTGGAGATGTTGAAGCAGTACCTTCGGGGAGCTCGCCAGCAACAGGAGGTCGTCCAGATACGGCAGCAGCCGTACATTCTGGTTCCGAAGATGTGCGGCCATGACCGCCATAATCTTCGTGAACACCCTCGGTGCCGTGGAGAGACCAAAGGGTAGCGCCCGGAACTGATAGTGGTGTTGAAGGATAGCGAACCTCAGATACCGCTGGTGTGAAGATGCTATCGGAACATGGAGGTAGGCGTCCTGGATGTCCAGGGACACCATGTAATCCCCCGGTTCCAGCGCCAGAATGATGGAACGTAACGTTTCCATCCTGAACTTGGGAACTCTGAGGAATTTGTTCAGAGACTTCAAGTTGAGGATAGGGCGATGAGAACCATTGGGTTTCTGCACCAGAAACAGAGACGAATAATACCCCGTCCCTCGTTGTGATAGAGGAACGGGAACAATGACCCCTGCTTTCAGCAAGGACTCTATAGCCTCCTGAACCTGTAACGCCTTGGTCTTGTCCTGAGAAGGACTTGTGCAGAAAAACTGGTGGGGTGGTCTGTGCCGAAAAGACAGGGCGTACCCCTGGGAGACCACTTCTCGAACCCAGGCATCCGTGGTGGTATTGTGCCAGCACTGGGCAAATAGAAGTCGGCCTCCCACTCTGAGGTCCCCCAGAGGGAGGCCCGTCCCATCAGGCTGCAGGTTTATCTTCCTGCTTGGAAGAAGGGCGCCGAGCACTCCAGGCTTGCTTCTTGGGTTTAGAGGCAGTCTTACTTGCAGACTGTCTCGGGAAGGACTGACCTTTCGCCTTACCCTGAACCCGAAAGGAATGAAAAGCCGAACTCCGAAACCTTAGCAGGCAGTGCCGCCGAAGGGAGGAAGGCCGACTTGGATTTAGCCAGGGTGTCCACTATTTTGTCCAAGTCCGGACCAAATAGTAATTCCCCATTGAAAGGTAAGGCCTCCAGACCCTTCTTTGAATCAGAGTCCGCTCTCCAGGACCGCAACCACAAGGATCGGCGGCCAGACACCGCTGCAGCCGATACCCGCGAGGTCAGCAGACTAGCATCTAAAGAAGCTTCACCAATGTAAGAAGCAGCGTCCCTCATTTGTCCCAACAACGCCCGCTGGACATCCGGAGCGTCGTCTGGGAAGGTATCTTCCAATGCATTGGCCCACCCCTCAATGGCCTTGGCCACCCAGGAGATGGCCATGGACGGTCGGGCCACCGCCCCGGAGAGGGAGTAAATACTTTAAGCAAGTCTCAACTTTCCTGTCCGTGGGATCCTTCAGCGAGGATATCGACGGTAATGGTAAGGTGGCGCCCCGAGTTAAACGGGTGACATGGGAATCCACCGCCGGTGGAGTTTCCCATTTTTTACAATGTGCCTCAGGGAAGGGGTAATTAGAAGCCAACCGCTTCTGAGGAAGGAATCTCTTACTGGGCGCCTGCCAAGCTACCGCCATATGATCCGTCAACTGATCCGACAGGGGAAACACCGCAGAAGCCACCTTAGTTTTTTTGAAACTAGGAAACTTCGACTTAGGAACCGGTGCCTCATCCTCTATAAGAAGAATAGCTCGCACCACCCTAACTAGTGCTCGCACATTAATGGACGACTTGGTATCCATTTCCTGGACCGAGGCGTCCGAGTCAGTGTCATCAGGGACCTCCCCATCATCTGAGGAACCCTCTGAGTCCGATACCTGAGCAGCCCGTGTCATGAGTGGGCGTTTTGAAATCCTAGAAGGCATGTCAGTCTGCAACATTGACTGAAAAGCCGAGGAAGCGGCCGCCAAATTTTGCACGGAGTTGGAGAGCACATCCACCCATGGTGAAGGAGTCGCCATAGGGGCCTGAAAAGGTACCACAGGCTGCTGCGGCACAGGGGAAGCCTGTATATACATAGGCAACCCCGCATAGGGACCTACTGATTGAGACCCAGGAGGACTCCGCAATAACTGCGGGACACCCGGGGAATGGGGGATGGTCGGCTGGGGCACCGCCCTAGTAGGGAGAGCAGTCGGGACCGACAGACGGTCCGCAATAGACACCAGCACTTGAGAAAACATCGCCCACGGTGGTTCCTGCGCCAGAGAAGGTCTGGATGGGCCAGGAGCCACCTGGCATCGACTACACAGGCCATCCTGTGACAAATCCTCCCTATCTACTCCTGCAGAACAGCGTCCGCAGGAGGCCAACACCGGAGCCACTGAGCGCTCAACCTCCTCGTCTGACATGACAGAATATATTATATATCTGGCACCAGGGTAGAAGTAAAACGCACTCACCGGTGTGCTGAACAACAGCCCACAATATGGCACTGAGTAGCACACAACTGTATGTGACGGACCTCACAAATACGTGATCTATATAAGTGAGGTCAGTAGAAACGCCCCTCCCCCACACACCTGTAGGGCTTGTAGGAGAAGTAAAGGGATAGGTATAAGCTGACAGTAAGTAGAAAATAAGCACAGACAGGCAGCACTAGCAAAAGTCACATACCATGCAGGAAGATATACTCACTGCACCTTTACACTACAATCAACCTGCCCAGATTCAGTGTCTGGGAGGGCTATAGTGCTGTGTACGCTGTCCTTAATCAGGGGAGAGGTACACAGGGGGACCGGTCCGCGTGCTCCCTGAGATCTGCGCTGCCACTGGGAAAATGGCCGCAGGAGACCTCAGAGGAGGAGTGGCCGTGTAACTGCAGCTCAGCTACGCCAGACTGCGTGCTGAAAGGCGCGCTGAGCTGAGGGGAGGAGCCGCTGACAGGGAAGGCTTCCTCCCCTGGCTGGCCATAACCCCAGGGATGCTGGCTTCCCGCTTGCCCCTTTATCCCTGGTGGTCTAGTGGTCCCACGGGTTATGGAGGGGACCCGCCGCCACTGCCAGCAGCCTCCGGTCTGTCCCCAGGACCGGAGGCTAAAGGACTGCATTTAAGGCATTCTGCACGCCGCCGCTAGCCAGCGACGCGCGGCTTACCTGAATCCCCGGCGACTCCGGCAGCAGTCCTGGGAGGTAGACAGAGTCCGGCTAGTACGGACTCTGCCCTCCCGCCGCGATCCCCAGATCAGTACTGGCGTCGCGGCGCCAGTCGGGGATCAGAGCGGCAGCGTGGGCGTCTGTACAGACAGCCCTTCGCTGCCGTCTGTAGTAAAAAGAGATTAAAATAAATAAAATCTAACTTAAAATAAAAAGCTTCTGGGGGCTGCTCCTGCAGCCCCCCTGCGCGGTGACCGACTCCGGCCGGGCACCAGCTTACACTGAGGTGCCTGTGGCTCGGGGGCGGGGTATAGAGGAGGACCCAAGTGCATCCTGGGAGCTAAAAGCTTAACTGTGTGGTGCCCATGGATCCTGTTCCAGCTATAACCCCAAGGTCAACCCTGTGGACCCCCTATGGACCCTGAAGTAGAAAGAAGGATTTTGTGTTGTTGGGTTCTGTTTTGCCTTCATCTGGGTCATCTGGCTACTAGGTATGATTACAATTGACTAAATACCTTCAACCAAAATAACTACACAGCTCAGTTTTAAGAAAGATCATTAAAAAGGCAAATATTTATCACTATATAGTACCTATCTGTTGACATTTTTACACACTGTCTATATACATTTTATAATACTGTTGCAATGTAACTTACAATATACAGTACTAGTCAAAAGTTTGGACACACCTTCTCATTCAATGGATTTTGTTAATTTAAATTATTTTCAACATAGCAGATTAATACTGAAGACATCAAAACTATGAAAGAACACATATGGAATTATGTTTTAAACAAAAAAAAGTGTTAAACAAATCAAAATATGTTTTATAATTTAGATTCCTCAAAGTAGCCCCCTTTTGCTTGGATGACAGCTTTACACACTCTTAAATGTGTCTTGACCATCGCGACCATCAACCTGGCCACTTGCTAAAGCTTTGGGTGGTCACCCACAGCTTAGCGAACGGCCAAGAGGCCGGCTCTTTACAGAGAAGCGGCCGCCCTCACTCAGAGCGAGTGGTCGCATTTTGCGAGCGGCTCTGAATGAGGTCCACAGTACAGTATACAAACAAGCAGAGCCGTAACTAGACTCTTTGGTGACCTGTGCCAGAGAGAGCATTGGCGTTCCCCCCCCATTTTTTAAATAGGGACATAAGATAGTGCACCTGAAAAAGGGGATAAAAGAAGAGGAAGCTACAAGTGAGAATAATAGTAAACAGGAAAATTGACAGGTCCAGACATCGCACCCTGCCTTCGGTGCCTGTGCCATGGCACTGGTCGCACTACCCTAGTTACGGCCCTGCAAACAAGACAATGGCAGCTGAGCTAAGTTTTAAGTTCGGGGCATCCTACAAGTGAAACACCCTGCAGTTCCATGATTGGGAATCCCTCAAATCTAAGCTAAAGAACTTTGGCGTGTGACGACAGTAACAGAGTATTGAAAGATCTATAAAATCTCCTGCAAAATAACAATATCTGTGTTTACAAGTCAAGTTCTATAATTATATAATATTAAAAAACAAAAACATCAATGTTTTCACTTAAAACATTGGTCCGTAATTATTAACTAATTGCTGTCCTCAGCTCTCTCGTCAACAATTCTTATTTCACAACATAAATAGCAAACATACAAAACTCATCATAAACGTTTGTAACTGTGGAATATAATGACATCTACACGTAATATTTTGCATACATTTTAAGCTAAGGTAATGAAAAGAATGTGTGCAATCTATTTAGTAATAAACAGATACCTGGGAGTAAAGTGGAATGTAATCTTCATATACGTTGTGCCAGAGGTCATTAATATCCGAAAACGCAAGGAAAAAGTCTTGAGAAGTCTTGGAAGGGGATTCCACAATACTATCCAGGAAACCAAGGCCTGTGTTTGATGAGCTTGATTGACCACTGGAAAGGACACTGTTGAGTTTCAAGACTGAACTGCTTTTCACAGGTATTCTGCTGCCTCTTGGACTCTGAACTGGTCTGTAATCAAACATTTTAACAAGACTAAGTGCGAGATCTAACTTTCTTCCATAAGCAGAAGAACAAGACGCATAGTTGCATGAGCATAGGCACTTTGCATTCTCTAAGATGGATTTCATTTTCTCTTCAGTTTTCTGTGAGTTGAGTCCAGGATCCTTGGTATCATTAAGAGATTCAATGGAATGTGCAGAAGACAATCTTTCCAAACCTTCTCCATCTAACACCTTGACGTTTACAGCCTCACATTCTGAAGTCTGAGAGATTGTTATCTGTTCATTGAAAGCACTTGTGCATGTAGAAAAATGTCCACAAGAGACATTTTGTGCAATTTTCCTTGGTACTTTACAAACTGCTTCATAGTCAGAATCAGGTACTCTTAAAGAGGAACAACTATGGCATTTTCTTGGAACAGACCCAGTACCCTCAGTGTGTGGACATTGCTGTACCTCTTGGCTGGATTCCTCTAATTCTGTCCAGTATTCAAAACCAGAAAATGTAAAGTCTTCCTGAAGAAGGGCAGAATACGTGTACTGCACCTTTTGGAGGTCTGGAGTATCCACGGTGCCCTGTACCGATTTGGCTTCCTGGCCATCTTCACTGTTATTTTTTCTGTATAGGCTAGCAAGACAATGCTTAAGCCTATCTTTCTCCGAAAGGAGCTTCTGTAATCGCTCAATCGAGAGAGCTTCTATGCGTGCAATCACGGTGTCAAATCTGTAGAACCGTTCCAGCATGTAAGCACATTTACTGCAGGCAAACTCGGCGTGACCATCGCGGAAGATTTCTTTTCCCAAAACATGAGATAGCACCACTTGAAGATTCAATTTAGCAGCTATGTGAAAAATCCATCTCCGCTGATTTCCACATAGCTCCCTTCCACAAATCCTGCAAACATCCTTCATCTTTAGTTCTAGCATTGAATGTTATTACTATTTTTTTTTTAAATATTACCCAAATTAGAGAGGAATGGGAGACACTCCAAATGACAGCACTAAATGGCTGTTAATAACTAGAACACTGGCATGTGCACATATGTATGTATAACTCAGGCAGCAAGAATCTGTGCTGTATGGTCTGTTAACATTTTATTTGAAAATGTTTTTTTTTTTTTTTTTAAATCCGTTCTTCCCCTACGCAATCTTCAGTTACCGGTATATTTAGCTGTAGTAAAAAAAAGATAGATCATTTTAATGTATGTCTTTAAACATAGTTATGTGTTTCTAATAAAAAAAGGCTAATTTTATTGTTAATTAACTAAATTTACAAATTGTGACAAGTCCTTTACTCTTTTAAACTAAAGGGTTAACACAAACAAGCAAACATAAATGTATCAATATGCAGGTGGCTTTAAAAACAATCATAATAATAATAATGTATTGCTACAGAATTGTGTGCTTTGCCATGCCTTTGGTAGATCTTACTTAAAGCAGCAATGCCATGTTAAAATTAAGTTTTTTTTTTTAAATAAATCACTGCGGTCGGCAATAATAAAATTTATAATGACCATTTTTACTTGTTTTTTATACTCTGACTGTTATTATTGAGTTCTAATTATTTTTTACCAAGGAAACTACAGATACCTGGCACATCATGTAGTGTGCAGAGACTTCGCAATGCCCCTCTGATCTCTCTGAACTGTACACCCTTCCTTTACATGACTTGCTGACAATCTGAGAAGTCTGTGTAGCAGAGTGACTGTGAGCCTGATTCACTACAGATCGCAGCTGCGATTGCAATAATGATTACGAACACAGTTCATCTGCGATAATATGCTAATCCAATGCGATTGCTATGCCGTAGCAGCACTACATAGGGACGGCCGCCTTACCTTACACACATCCGTAATGTTTAGCAAGACTGCGAAACCATCGGTACAATCGAGTACCATCGCAGCCTCACGCACACTTGCACAAGATCAGACCTTACTCAGAAATTACTAACTTCATCGCACGCTATGAGACCTCAGGCTGCGTATGGCATCGCAGTGGAAAATGTATGCACGCCCCTGCAACGGCGCTGAAACGCACTGGCACACCTGCGTTTCGCCAACCACTCCCCAGTCACCACCCACAAATGGCACTTCCTGTTTATCACTCCGTGATGGGTCTGCGCGGTCACTGCGATCGCAGTGGCCGGTTTGCGCATTACGATGCACGTGAAAAACACAACAATTGGCCGATAGAGTTCATAATCGCAGTTGCAATCGGTAGTGAATCAGGCTCCGTGTCTGATAGTCCTAAATGTGTTTTGTGTTAGTTTGTGTGCTGTGACATCTTCCCCATCTGTCATCACAGGACATGCTGAGAGTTAGAACCCTCTGGCAGTCATACTTGCTTGCCATTCATAGAGGCATTGAAAAGAAGCTAGTGATCTGTAGAACGATAGCTAAGGACAATTACTATAGATTTCCCTTTCTCCAGTTCTAAGACATATAATGATATTTTTTTTTTAAAAAAGTCTTTAAACATAGTTCTGTATTTCTAATAAAAAAAAGGCTTTTAATGTTAATTTTAACATTGTGAGCTGGACTCTGCCTAAGCAATAGACTGCAGCAAGATACTTTAAACATGTGCAAACACTAGGCTGACAGCATAGGACCAATCAGACAGCATGATTACAAGCACAGAATAAGGAAATATGCATTACCATGAGTAACAAGATGTGTTGTACTTTATTCTTACAGCATCCTTGATAAGTACATATACATTAATTCAGATATATATTCCTCTGGATTGCAGCATGTTTGAATAAAGAAGTCATGCCTGCATAAGTGAAGTCTATCAGGAAATGCTTTACAGTTACTAGTTAATCTATCTTATTATTATTATTATAGGCATTTATGACACTAGAAAATGTCCATGTGGATGAGTTTAAAAAGGGGAAAGGAGGAGACTCAGACCTTTTAAGGCCATAAATATACATTTCAGAATATATAATGAGTCCGCACAAAGTTTAGTGCTTGAAATATTTCAAAACCATGGACAGCATAGAGAAGGGAGTTTTATTACCCTCAACTCTAATGGTGCATACACACGGTCAGATTTTTCCTTCAGATATGAACGATAACGATTTAAAAATCGTTCAGTCGTTCATATCTGAAGGAAAATCTGACATATCTGACATACCTGAACGATGGACGATCAACGATGCGCGTTCCCGTTTGTCAGATAACGATTTCTGACATCTGATGTGTTTGCAGTCAGACTTGGACGATTCCATTCATTTTAATGCAGTCAAAAATCGTTCAATCGTTCAAATTGTTCAAATCGTTCAAAACTTTGGTAAAATCGTTCAAATCGTTCAATCGTTCATCTGACAAATCTGACAAGTCTGACAAATCTGACCGTGTGTATGCTCCATAACGGGTATCCAGGGAAATTTCTGTCAATTAAATAATTGAGATGACAATTTCCAGTTAATTAAATATATATTTATAATATTTGTATCTACCCAGAGTATATTCACAGTATGAACATAAACAAAGATAAAACTGAAGACTAGTGTATACTTTAGCTATTCACTTACTAATCACTGTTATCTTCTAGTCGGACATGGGATTTAAAATCTCTCTTGCTGTGATTTACAAAGATGGACTGTCTGGGCATGAATGATTGCAAGTGATTACTTTGTTAAATAATGTATCTCAACATAATCTGTTTTGTTTTGATTTTTAAAGAATGTATTGTGAGGTGGGTATATGAGAATGTGATCTGATCAATTACAGCAGCTTGTACAATGTAATGCTTAAGAAAATAAACGCAAGGTTCTATAGTGCAAACAGTAATTACATATGCGACGTTGCTAGAAAACTGTTCCCTAATCTATACAGGCAAGAACAATAATACAATCCTAATCCATGAATGACAGTGTATATGTGACGTGGCAGCACCTGAGTCTTCCCCGGGCACTCCTATCTATCACCCAAGCCCAGGGATAATGCCGGGGCCGCTGCTTCTTACATGATCTGCCGCTACAGATGTCCGGGCTTCTGGTACCTTTCAGTCAGTCTGCGGATGATATTTGCCTCTCCGTTCGCTGCTGATCACAATATGGCTGATGGGTGGTCCGGGGAGTGCTGGGAATTGTAGTCCGGTAATGGAAAAAAGTCGCACACAGACAGTGCGCATGTGTGCCGCTGAGATTATACATTTGTATGAAAGCAAAGGGGATATACAGGCTGCTGTGTTTCTCTGTGAATGCAGACTTTGCGAGGAGTTGCTGTTCATAGAAATATATCAGCTTTATTTAATGTCAGTCAGGCAGCTACTTTATATTACACGTGTACAAAATATGTGAGACTGAAACAAAAAGAGGTGTGACACCAATTACAGGCGTGGCCACTAGGTGGCATAGAGAGCCCCCATACTCATGGAAGATCATCATAACAGCGTGACATTGTGTAGCTCAGTCACATGTTTAATTGACATTATTATTATTATCATTTATTTAGTAATCAAATTCTTAGCCAGAGAAACATAAATTAGCACAATAAGGCTGCAGATATGTATAGGTAATAAGGTATACACCGACAAAAAAAACATAACAAGGATGTTTTTAGTTTAGCTTTACCATCATGTTTATGCTTCTAAAGCCAAGGCAGTTACACATGCTTGCAAATCTTTTGGCTGCCCCCTCAGGGAGAGGGTCTGGGCGGTGCGAAGGTGGACGGGTCTGGGGACATGGTAATTTTCGGATTTTCGGGAGCCTCCCGGCCATTCCGGGATGATGGGCAAGTGTGCAGTTACTACAGTGAAGGGGGCAGGATGGGGAGATTTAATGGGAATTTGCAGGTCCGCGAGGAGGGGCGGTGCTAAACGGTGTCATTTGCATAATTTAGCCCCGTCCCCTCATGCGCACTTTTTCGAGAAAGGGGCGGGCCTAATTAAATCACCAGTCCATCTACAAATCAAGTCCACATCTATGAGAACAATCATCTTGCTTAATAAAAATTGTGGGCCTGATTTAGAGTTGTATGCTAATATTTTCGCAGCTGTGGATGTGTAAAAATATGCTAATGTAGCAGCGGCCAGGACATGTACTTTGACGCCACCTGAGCCATTACAGCTGTCCACAACTGCGTACACACACGCTGCATCGGATACAGATCAGGCAAACATCAACTCCTTGAGTAAAGTCTATGGTTACTCAGAATGGCCGCCGTAACTGAGATGCCGGAGCTATGTTAACTGAATACGGGATCGCAGACGCAGGCTGTGACAAGCCCCTGGAACGATCGAGTCACGCCTGCGTTTTTAGCCAACATTCCCCATTACCACCCCCAAATGCTCCCTGTCTGTCAATCACACTGCAATTAAAGACTTGCAGCCACGGTTGCCGACATTTGGCTCAATCCTCCCAGGAGGGAGCTGTCGGGCAACCACATGGGGGTTGTGTCGCGGCGAAAAGGGGGCATGACCTGGACCATACAGCATCGTTGGGGCCAGCGCGATCGCGTCATCGTGGCCCCGCCCCCTCTTTACAATGCCGAGATTAATGGCATTGTGAAGCAGGGGGCGGGGCTGCGATGACGCGATTAAGCGCAAATCGCATCACTAGCCCCCCCTGTTGTCGGGGTTTATACAGCCGGCTCGCTGGGGCCGGGAGGCTTGCCTGCCGAATCGGGAGGGTAGGGAAGTATGCTTGCAGCGTGCGACTATGGTAATGTACCTTGACGCATGCGCAGTGGCAAACAATTGCTCCATAGGCATAGCATACAACTGTGTATCAGGCCCTATGTGCATAAACTGTTAATTAAGATCTGAAGTTCAAGACATGAACAATTAATTACATATGTGCATTTGATTCATGTGTAATTATTTAAATGTAATAAATTGTCTAGATGTATATTATGATCTTTTAAGTCTCTAAGAGAAACATTTAAAATTATATTTTTACACCCACCATGTGGTCTTTATAAGAAATATTGTATATTCATATCATCACTTATATCTGGAGAACTTCTTTTCTGTTATTTACTTTTCTGTTATTTACTTTTTCTGAAGCAAAAGTTTTCCAGATTTAGGCTATTTTTTATTTTTACTCAAAGATCATCACCCAGTTGTGTTTAAACTTTATCTAGATGTATGTTGAGCTTTTAAGTCTGTGGCGGAGATGTGTCAAGCCTTGGAGAGAGAGAGAAAGTGGAGAGAGATAAAGTACCAACCAATCAGCTTCTAACTGTCATTTTACAGGCTGTTGTAGAAAAATGTCAGAAGCTGATTGGTTGGTACATTATCTCTCTCCACTTTATCTCTCTCCAAGGCTTGATACATCTCCTCCCATATGAGATGCTTTTAAATTGGAGTAGGCAACATGTGGCACTTCAGCTGCTGTGAAACTACACATCCCATGATGCATTGCCATGGTTCTGACAGAGTATGCTAAATCTGTGGCAGGGCATGATGAGATGTGTAGTTCCAAACCAGCTGGAGTGCCACACATAGCCTACTCCTGTTCAAGAGTATCTCATAGAGACTTCAAAGCTCATAACATACATCTAGACAATTTATTACACAACACTGTATACTGAGCATAGCACAGTTTAATTGTCGTTCTCTTTATATTTCGTAATAAAAGGAAATCATTCCGCCATACTTGCCGACTCCTAAAACTTCCTGGTATGTGGCATTGGGGGCGGAGCCAAACGATCAGCGGCATTAAACCCTGCCGACTCGTGGTAAAAATTCTTATGATCCTGCATATTTGAATAGGAGGCGGGGCTAAATGATGCAATTATAATATAATTGTCAATAGACCCCGCCCCCTACTCATGGACCCGATGATCGACGAGAAAATTTTCCCCATTCTGCCCACTTCACTAGGAAGTGGGTAGAATGTGGGAGAAGTGTCTTCTTTTCCGGGGTGTGTGGGGGGTTACCCAAAAAATCAGGGGCCTCCCGCAGCGCCCAGGAGGGTAGGCAAGTATGCATTGTGCAATTCATTATTTAACTGACATTTTCTCTTAGGTGGTGACATTCTTAATTATAAATTAGAACTATGAACTTAAACGCAAAATATGATTTAATATAAATGAAGAGAGACAGTCTTTTGGTTCAAAAACCCAAGACCAAGTTAAAATAATAAAATGTATATTTGTTTCCCCTTATTGCAGGGTAAATAGTCTAGTTTATATTTACAAGTATATGGAGTGTATTGCACAGCACTTAGGCCCCCATTTAGTAACGAGTTTTATCACTAAAACGAGTGATAAATGTGTATGATATATGCTGCTCCAGCCAATCAGCTCCCAACTGTCAACTGTTAGAAAAATGACAGTTGGGAGCTGATTGGCTGGAGCACCACGTATCATACACAGTGACATTTATCACTCGTTTTGGTTATAAAACTCGTTACTAAATGAGACCCTAAGTATGTATCTTATTTGCAGACTCAGGGCCTGATTCAGCAGAGGACGGAATATCAAAGCCGCACACAAGTAGTTTTGCAATTCCGTCCTTGCTGATATGGCAATGCACCAAGAGGCGTCATGCTTCCTGCATGCATACTTACCGACTTTCTGGCTGCCACTTCCGGAAGGGGCAGCCAGGTCGGTGTAACAGGGTGCGTGCTGGCAGCGTAAGTGGGCAGAGCGGGGGCATGGCGGCACAATCAACGCAGCGCGGATCGCCAACTTTCGCTCGATAAGTGGATACGACTTTGGTTGCGCAGAGGGAGCGCAGAGCAGCAGCCAACCTGGGAGAGTTGCCTACTCTTGCGGGGGGGCTGGGAGCGACACCCGATTTTCGGGAGGCTCCCGGACGAATCGGGAGAGTAGGCAACCTTGCCTATATGTATTACTGATATGAGTTCAGATTATCTGCGTGTACCCCAGTCAGCTGAGTGACCATGGGGCCATGCAAGCTAACCATCGCAGATTAGGGAAAGAGGCCATGAAATCTCCGTCATTCTAAGGAAATTCTAGCCTCTTCCCTCGCCCACAAACTTTGGCAACAACATGCTTGCCAAATCTCCCTGATTGTCAGGGAGACTCCCTGAAATAGTAGTAATCTCCCTGACTCCCTGAAGAGTCTAACATTCTCCCCGATTGCACCTTACCCCCATTATGAAGCGGTTATATACCTGGGGAAAAAAATAAATCAGAGCTATAAACATTCAAATGGTATAATTAGTGCCATTTCCCTGCATTGGTTATAAGCAGGGCCGGCTCCAGGGGTCGGAGCCCTGTGTGCCGGCCCCCTCCAGCGCGCCCTATATTCGCGCACGGCCGAAAATGGGGGCGTAGCCTCATTAACATAGACCACGCCCCCTACGTGATGTTATTAGGAGGCTTGTCCGCCTCCAAATAACGTCAGGCTGGGGGGAACCTCACCAGCTTGGGCTTCCCCCAGCCCTCTCCCGTCACTGAATGGATGCCGCGCGCATGCGCACAGCATACATTAAGAGTCTCCGGGGTCCTCCGTACAGCTGCGGCAATGGGGGGTCCCCAACCTCCTGATTTAACCACCCGCGGGCCAATTCGGCCCATGGGTGGAACGGAGCGGTTCAGAGAGAGGGAGACCCTGTCGGGCACTTGCTCCACTTCTTCCCTGGGGCACTGCCGGTGGCCACGGGGGCTGCTGCTTACCATTCATCACTGCCGGAGTGGCCTGCCTTATTGGAGGAGTGTGAGTACTGTTGAGCCCTTATATACATCTATTGCTGCTCCAGTACTGCTCGACCATCAGCATATACTCCACCTTGAAGTTTAGCTCACATGTACTGTGTTTTGACACAAATGTTGCTATAAATATCAGTCTGTGGTCCGCCTGTTATACAGTGTCAATATTGCTGGGATCTTTTTTATTGGATGCGGAGCCACTACTGCACACAGTCTCTAATATTTGATCTAGAAAAGGACTTTGGCACCGTGCATCAACAAGGGAATTGGAGATCATTATCTACTGGCTGCTATATTGCTATGTTTAATTGTCATTTTGTGTAGTATATGTTTTTTAGGATTGTTTTTCTTTAGAAACCCATTTAGGGATTATTCATATATTATATGTACAAATAAATACCGATTTAAATTTTACTCTATACCAATGATTTTTTACTTATCTGCTGTGATTAATCAGCGCCGTCTATCCACTGTTTGTGTTTTGGTCTAGATTGTTGGGGGTACGGCAGACCCCTGATAGGTGTGCGGCTTTTTTTGACCAGCAGATACAGCACACAGTGCACTCACACTGGCGCCTTAGCTACTATATTAGTTTGTGACAATACAGAGCAACCCCTGAAAAGTATCAGTGTGTTTTCATCAACAAATATATCTAACAGCTTTGCAGCTCATTTACATGTGGATGTAAGTGAATTTTATGACACGCCCTTCAAACGTAGCAGTACACATACACATTACTGCGCGCTCATAGCAGAACGATAATCGTGAATCTGCATTCAGCAGTGCATGCAACTGAATGAGGGCCACAGAGTGAAAGTATATAAAATCAAGTTCTACTTGAAATACTAATATATATATATATATATATATATATATATATATTTATATATATATATTTCTCCTTATTGCAGGGTAAGAATAGTCTACATTATATTTATTCTGGTATCTGGAGTGTTTTTCACTGCACTGTGAAAATAATACTCCAGACTAAGAGTAAAAGTACGTAAGAACCACTACAAATTGAAATGCAAGAAAAATTAAAATGTCTCCCTTTTTGCAGGGTATGATTTTAGTTTATATTTAGTTTTGAATGTTTTGCACAACACTTAAGCTGGGCATCTATACAATTTTCTGCCAGATATCTGTCCAATCTGGCTGGTTGGAATGAAAACCTGGTAATGTATGGGAGCAAATGATAGTCGACAATATGGTTTTACACACTGAAAAAAAGGACAAAAAAATTGTTCAAATTGGTTAAATTTGTGTGTTTTAACTAGGGATGTGCAGGCTCGGTTCTACTCGGTTCCGTTCGTTTTTTTTTTACCGAATCTTATTGGCTATCCAAAACTCGTGACAGCTGAAACCCAATAAGATTCGGGAAAAAAAAACGAACGGAACCGAGTAGAACCGAGCCTGCACATCCCTAGTTTTAACCAATTTGTCTGAATAACAATTTTTGGCTATTTCCCAGTGTTTGTGAGCAAATGGACGATGGTGCCGTGTGGCAGCCTTGAGGACTGATATGTCTTGGCTGGTAGCGACCTGTGAGCCGTTAGCACGATGCAGCCTTTGGGCTGTGTAGCAGCCTTGAGGGCTGGTATGACTTGGCTGGTAGCAGCCTGTGAGCCGTTAGCAAGATGCAGCCTTTGGGCTGTGTTGCAGCCTTGAGGGGTGGTATGACGTTGGTACGCCGGACAGCGCACTGAACACGCTGGAGGGTGGCCTGTGCCGCCGGGTTGACGCAAGCAGCTGAAGCTGTAGTGCGGCCTGTGCCACCGGGTTGACACAAGTATCTGATGCTGTAATGCGACCTGTGCTGCCGGGTTGACACAAGAAACGCACGCTGGGCTGCGTACTCTGAACACAGAGTACTGTCCGTGCCGCCTGGATGACATAAACTGCAGAGGACAGGTATGCGAACCATGCCACCAAGATGACACTAACAGCAGGTAGATGACAAGTGAACCATGCTGTCCGGATGACACAAACGTCAGAATAACACAATACAATAGATAGGGGTACTGGAGCTCGACTAGGTGACAGGAGACTAAGCCAGAACCGTAACACAAATACTTTATCACCGGCATGGAGTGAAGGGCTGGCGCCATGTATATTTTTTAAATAAGGAGATAACACACCCAGAAAAGGGGCATGGTCTCATGGGGAAGGGCCAGGGAAGAGATAGGAGAGGCCAAAGATGCTGGGGATAAAATAAGAGGAAGCTACAAGTGAGAATGATAATAAATAGAAAATTGACAGGCCCAAACAGCCCCCCGCCCTGCAGTACCCTGTGCCACGGCACTTGTCGCACAACCCTAGTTACGCCCCCCCCCCGGGATGGTTAGGTTTAGGGAGCAGTAAGAGGGGGTTAGGGTTAGGCACTAGGGGAGGAGCTTATGGTTAGGCACCACTAAGGGAGGGTTAGGGGGAGGACAGGGGAGAGTTAGGGTACTTAACTTCCCCAGTCGGGATCTCCTCCTGTGGGACATCTGCAGTTGGGATTTGAACCAGCGGCTAAATGCAGACATATATGCACATTAGTGCATAATAATACATATCTGTATTCTAAGTAGTACTGCACATGTGTGACAGTACAGGACCAAATGTATTGTTATGGCGCAATATCACTATAATAAAACATTATACTGTAATCACAAAAAGTTATGTACAGTGGTCCCAGGTGGTCGTTGAGTCCCTTGGGCACACGGGTCCCCAACCTAAACCCAAGCACCACTAATGTGAATATATGTCTGCATATATAAGTGACCTCTAGGACTATTGGCACAAATTAGTCATATAGCCTCTTTGAACCAGTATATGGGTTAGCATATGGATAGGTACTTGTATAGCAATTGGACACTATGTGGTAAATTTACTATTGCTCGATTTGCAGCATGATTTGAGGAGTGATTTAGCACTTCTCAAATCGACTCAAATCGCATGCAGTGAAAAACGTTTTTTCACTGCATTTACTATTAGTCGATTTGTTTTGCGATTTGCAAAACAAATTCGATTTGAGTCAGTTTTGAAGAGTGATTTGCTGTTCGATTTGGCAAGTTCATGTCCAAATCAAACGGCAAATCACCATTCAAATCACTCTTCAAATCCCCGACACAACGAACTACTTCATGCTTTCACTTTCAGCATGAGCAGTTCGTTGTCACACAGATGCATGCAGACATCAGTGAGATGAATGCATGTATCTCACTGTAAAAAGCATCTAAAGAGTTAAATTAAGAAGAAAAAAACATGAGGTCACTCCCCAAAACACAACAAGCCCCGGACTTTGCCAATCCTGTTCTAGTTGACTAAGTACAGGGAAAAATGAGTAGATGAGCTGTGTGTCCTGTCTTTTTGCACTGGAGGTGTCTTGAAAAAGGCCTCGTTCCTGCGGTCAAAACGTCGACTCTTTTTACTGCACCAATGCTGTCATTTTTAAAGTAGGTGTTTTTACACTTTGAAGAGAAGCCCTGGTGAGTGAACTCTGTTCTTTTCTGATTGATATATATATATATATATATATTAGGGGTGTGCACCGGCCACTTTTCGTGTTTTGTGTTTTGGTTTTGGATCTGGATCTTTCTTCGTGTTTTGGATCTGGATTGGTTTTGCCAAAACCACCCTTCCGTGTTTTGGGTTCTGGGTTTTGTGTTTTGGATCTGTATTTTTTTGAAAAAAAGCATAAAAACAGCTAAAATCACAGAATTTGTAGGTTTTTCTGCTCCTATGCTATTATTAACCTCAATAACCTTAATTTCCACTCATTTCCAGTCTATTCTGAACACCTCACACCTCACAATAGTGTTTTTATGTCCAAAAGGTTGCACCGAGGTAGCTGGATGACTATGCTAAGCGACACGAGTGGGCGGCACAAACACGTGACCCATCTAGGAGTGACACTGCAGTGGCAGGCAGGATGGCAGTTAGAAAAACTAGGCCCCAAACTGTACATAATGCAAAGAAAAAAAGAGGTGCAAGATGGAATTGTCCTTGGGCCCTCCCACCCACCCTTATGTTGTATAAACAGGACATGCACACTTTAACAAATCAATCATTTCAGCGCCAGGGTCTGCCACACAACTGTGGCTGAAATGATTGGTTCGTTTGGGCCCCCACAAAACAAGCTGGCAATTAATGTGTCCCTGCACAAACTGGCTCTACGGAGGCAAGATGTCATCCTCATCCTCCTCATCCACCGATTCCTCACCCTCTTCAGTGTGTACATCCTCATCCTCACAAAGTATTAACTCGTCCCCACTTGAATCCACCACCACAGGTCCCTCTGTACCTTCTGGAGGCTGGTCTCCCTGGAAGAGCTGATAATTCATTTTGATGAACATCATCTTCTCCACATTCTGTGGAAGCAACCTCCTACGCCTTTCGCTGACAAGGTTCCCGGCTGCACTAAACACTCTTTCGGAGTACACACTGGAGGGGGGGCAACTCAGGTAAAATAGAGCCAGTTTGTACAGGGGCCTCCAAATTGCCTCTTTTTCCTGCCAGTACAGGTATGGACTGTCTGACATGCCTACTTGGATGCTGTCACCGATGTAATCCTCCACCATTCTGTCAATGGTGACAGTATCATATGCAGTGACAGTAGACATGTCAGAAATTGTTGCCAGGTCCTTCAGTCCGGACCAGATGTCCAAACTTGGTCCTGCCTGCCCTGCATCACCGCCAGCGGGTTGCTTAGGATACCTAAGTTTTTTCCTGGCAGCCCCAGTTGCGGGAGAAAATGAAGAAGGAGCCGTTGACGTGTCACGTTCCGCTTCAGCTGACAGTGTGTTCACCAGCAGGTCTTTGCACCTCTGCAGGCTTGTGTCGGCCGGAAAGAGAGACACCACATAGGCTTTAAACCTAGGATCGAGCACGGTGGCCAAAATGTAGTGGTCTGATTTCAACAGATTGACCACCCTGGAATCCTGGCAAAGCGAATGAAGGGCTTCATCCACAAGTCCCACATGCCGAGCGGAATCGCTCCGTCTTAGCTCCTCCTTCACTTTCTCCAGCTGCTTCTGCAAAAGCCTGATGAGGGGAATGACCTGACTCAAGCTGGCAGTGTCTGAACTGACTTCACGTGTGGCAAGTTCGAAGGGCTGAAGAACCTTGCACAACACGGAAATCATTCTCCACTGCGCTTGAGTCAGGTGCATACCCCCTCCTTTGCCTATGTCATAGGTGGATGTATAGGCTTGTATGGCCTTTTGCTGCTCCTCCATCCTCTGAAGCATATAGAGGGTTGAGTTCCACCGCGTCACAACCTCTTGCTTCAGGTGATGGCGGGGCAGGTTCAAGAGTGTTTGCTGGCGCTCCAGTCTTCGGCACGCAGTCGCTGAATGGCGAAAGTGGCCAGAAATTTTTCGGGCCACCCAAAGCGTCTCCTGCACGCCCCTGTCGCTTTTCAGAAAATTCTGCACCACCAAGTTTATTGTGTGAGCAAAACATGGGACGTGCTGGAATTTGCCCAGATGTAATGCCCGCACAATATTGGTGGCGTTGTCAGATATCACAAATCCCCAGGAGAGTCTAAGTGGGGTAAGCCACTGGGCGATGATTTCCCTCAGTTTCTCTAAGAGGTTGTCGGCGGTGTGCCTCTTACTGAAACCGGTGATACACAGCGTAGCCTGCCTTGTAACGAGCTGGCGTTTCTGAGATGCTGCTACTGGTGACGCTGCTGCTGTTGCTGCGTAAGGTGATACATCTACCCAGTGGGCTGTCACAGTCATATAGTCCTTAGTCTGCCCTGTTCCACTTGTCCACATGTCCGTGGTTAAGTGGACATTGTGTACAACGGCATTTTTCAGGACACTGAGGACACTTTTTCTGACGTTTCTGTACAGTCTCGGTATCGCCTGCCTAGTGAAGTGGAATCTAGACGGGATTTGGAACCGGGGACACACTACCTCCATCAATTGTCTAAATCCCACTGCACTAATGGCGGATACCGGACGCACGTCTAACACCAACATAGCAGTCAAGGCCTCAGTTATACGTTTTGCTTCAGGATGACTGCTGTCGTACTTCATCCTCCTCGCTAAGGACTGTTGGAGGGTCAATTGTTTAGTAAAAGTAGTGGTGTTCCTACTTCCTCTCTGGGATGATGAACGACTCCCAGCAGCAGCAGCAACAGCAGCAGCGGCAGCAGTAGGCGTAGCAATGCAGGATCCTCCGGAGGAATCCCGGATAGGAGAGTCAGTCATGCCAGTGATATGGCCTGCAGGACTACTTCCGATCCTGACTAAGGAGGAAATTGACGAGGAGGGAGTTGACGGTGTGGTTTGCAGGCGCTTGGATACAACAGGACAACGGGATTTAGGTGTCCCTGGACTGCTTACGGTCTGAGCCAAAGTTTCTGAACTTGACAGTAACTTTTTATGAACGCGCTGCAGGTGCCGTATAAGGGAGGATGTTCCTAGGTGGTTGACGTCCCTACCCCTACTTATTTCACCTTTACATATGGTACATATGGCAAGACAGTTGTTGTCCGGATTTGGATAGAAATATTGCCAGACCAAAGAGGTGGAATGTTTGGTCTTCTGCCCAGGCATGACCGTGATGGGCTTTTTCATCCCACGGACAACAACTGTCTCCCCCGGAGCCTGATTTAAACAAACCACATCACCATCAGAATCCTCCTCGCCAACTTCCTCCTCAGCGCCAGCTACACCAGTATCCTCATCCTGTTGTACTTCAACAGTGACATCTTCAATTTGCATATCAGCAAGTGGACTGTGGGTGCTCCTTTCAGCACTTGCAGGGGGCGTGCAAATGGTGGAAAGAGCCACCTCTTCCCGTCCAGTGCTGGGAAGGTCAGGCATCGCAACCACCACCACACTTGGACTCTCTTTGGGGATTTGTGATATCTTCTTAGAAAGCACAGTTCTTCGCTGTGCTTTTGCCAGCTTAACTCTTTTGATTTTTTTAGTGGGAGGAGTGCTTCCATCGTCATGTGAAGCTGAACCACTAGTCATGAACATACTAGGGATCGACCTTAGCCGTTCCTTGCCACTCCGTGTCGTAAATGGCATATTGGCAAGTTTACGTTTCTCTTCAGCTGATTTAAATGTCTTTTTCAAGGTCATTTTCCTGAACTTTGCCATTTGGGATTGTATGTGCCCTCTACTATGACATTGGGCATCGGCCTTGGCAGACGACGTTGATGGCATGTTATCGTCTATGTCATGACTAGTGGCAGCAGCTTCAGCACTAGGAGGAAGTGGTTCTTGATCTTTCTCTATTTTATTTTTATCGGAGAAAGTTTGGTCCTCCATTTATGTTATATCGATTTGATATATACGTGCGGCTAAACACAGAAAATAAATTTTTTTTTGGTTCGGACTGGAGTGTACTTTGTGGGTTACAGCACCCTTTAACGGTCAAGCCAGCCGGCCCTTTACTTATGACACAGGCGCACTCTTGGCACTACTTTGTTGATGCACGTGCGGCTACTGCGCACACAATTCACAAACACAGAAAATAATTTTTTTTTGGTTTGGACTGGAGTGTACTTTCAGGGGTTACAGCACCCTTTAACGGTCAAGCCAGCCGGCCCTTTACTTATGACACAGGCGCACGCTTGGCACTACTTTGTTGATGCACGTGCGGCTACTGCGCACACAATTCACAAACACAGAAAATAATTTTTTTTTGGTTTGGACTGGAGTGTACTTTCGGGGGTTACAGCACCCTTTAACGGTCAAGCCAGCCGGCCCTTTACTTATGACACAGGCGCACTCTTGGCACTACTTTGTTGATGCACGTGCGGCTACTGCGCACACAATTCACAAACACAGAAAATAATTTTTTTTTAGGTTTGGACTGGAGTGTACTTTCGGGGGTTACAGCACCCTTAACGGTCAAGCCAGCCGGCCCTTTACTTATGACACAGGCGCACGCTTGGCACTACTTTGTTGATGCACGTGCGGCTACTGCGCACACAATTCACAACCACAGAAAATAATTTTTTTTTGGTTTGGACTGGAGTGTACTTTCGGGGGTTACAGCACCCTTTAACGGTCAAGCCAGCCGGCCCTTTACTTATGACACAGGCGCACGCTTGGCACTACTTTGTTGATGCACGTGCGGCTACTGCGCACACAATTCACAAACACAGAAAATAATTTTTTTTTAGGTTTGGACTGGAGTGTACTTTCGGGGGTTACAGCACCCTTAACGGTCAAGCCAGCCGGCCCTTTACTTATGACACAGGCGCACGCTTGGCACTACTTTGTTGATGCACGTGCGGCTACTGCGCACACAATTCACAAACACAGAAAATAATTTTTTTTTTGGTTTGGACTGGAGTGTACTTTCGGGGGTTACAGCACCCTTAACGGTCAAGCCAGCCGGCCCTTTACTTATGACACAGGCGCACGCTTGGCACTACTTTGTTGATGCACGTGCGGCTACTGCGCACACAATTCACAAACACAGAAAATAATTTTTTTTTTGGTTTGGACTGGAGTGTACTTTCGGGGGTTACAGCACCCTTAACGGTCAAGCCAGCCGGCCCTTTACTTATGACACAGGCGAACGCTTGACACTACTTTGTTGATGCACGTGCGGCTACTGCGCACACAATTCACAAACACAGAAAATAATTTTTTTTTGGTTTGGACTGGAGTGTACTTTCAGGGGTTACAGCACCCTTTAACGGTCAAGCCAGCCGGCCCTTTACTTATGACACAGGCGCACGCTTGGCACTACTTTGTTGATGCACGTGCGGCTACTGCGCACACAATTCACAAACACAGAAAATAATTTTTTTTTGGTTTGGACTGGAGTGTACTTTCGGGGGTTACAGCACCCTTTAACGGTCAAGCCAGCCGGCCCTTTACTTATGACACAGGGGCACTCTTGGCACTACTTTGTTGATGCACGTGCGGCTACTGCGCACACAATTCACAAACACAGAAAATAATTTTTTTTTAGGTTTGGACTGGAGTGTACTTTCGGGGGTTACAGCACCCTTAACGGTCAAGCCAGCCGGCCCTTTACTTATGACACAGGCGCACGCTTGGCACTACTTTGTTGATGCACGTGCGGCTACTGCGCACACAATTAACAAACACAGAAAATAATTTTTTTTTGGTTTGGACTGGAGTGTACTTTCGGGGGTTACAGCACCCTTTAACGGTCAAGCCAGCCGGCCCTTTACTTATGACACAGGCGCACGCTTGGCACTACTTTGTTGATGCACGTGCGGCTACTGCGCACACAATTCACAAACACAGAAAATAATTTTTTTTTAGGTTTGGACTGGAGTGTACTTTCGGGGGTTACAGCACCCTTAACGGTCAAGCCAGCCGGCCCTTTACTTATGACACAGGCGCACGCTTGGCACTACTTTGTTGATGCACGTGCGGCTACTGCGCACACAATTCACAAACACAGAAAATAATTTTTTTTTTGGTTTGGACTGGAGTGTACTTTCGGGGGTTACAGCACCCTTAACGGTCAAGCCAGCCGGCCCTTTACTTATGACACAGGCGCACGCTTGGCACTACTTTGTTGATGCACGTGCGGCTACTGCGCACACAATTAACAAACACAGAAAATATATTATTTTTTTAGCACTTGGGGGGAGCACCCCTGATGGACAGAGCACCCCCTGGACAACACTACAGCACCCCTTTAGGACTGGGACACTGCACAGGACTTTGGAACTGACTGCACAACACAGTCCAGCCAGCCCCTATGGACTTTGAAGTAGTGGACACAGCCCCTATTAACAACAGCAGCACAGCACAACACAGCCAGCCCCTATGGACTTTGAAGTAGTGGACAACAGCAGCACTACACTACACTACACTACACAGCACTAACTCCCACCCTCCCTCTTCACTGTCCACAGCCGAGTGAGAAAATGGCGCCGACGCGGGTACCTTATATAGGATCCAAAACCCGCGAGACTCGGAAGGCGGGATGATGACGTTTTGCCTCGATGTCAGATCCGAGTCAGGCGGGAAAAGTCGAGCCTGACTCGGATCGGACTCGGATCGGGGGGGCTCGGGGGGGTTCGGATTTCAGAAATCCGAACCCGCTCACCCCTAATATATATATAATAATTTCCATAAGCCGGCACTCCAATAACGGGAAATAATAGTCGCGGTGCTCCACTTGAGAAAGAAGTAACCAGGCAAGGCTATCTTATATTTATTTCAAGTCCGTTTGAGTGCCACTTACTCTGCCTGGTTATATATATATATATATAATATAATGCAAAATTTTCAGCCATTGACTGCCAGATTACATATCCTGTACCACCTCATTTCTGTGTAATCTGCTGTAGTAGATTGTTTTGTTACCTTCATTTCATCATCCTTTTCCTCCAGTGCAGTTTTCAGGTTATGTACAACCTTTTCCAGGTCTTTGATGTGATGATTCATCAGACTATGGTTCTTATCTGTCAACTGACTTATAACGGTGTCCTTATTGTCAAGTATCTGTGTCATCTGCTGGATTATCCTGCAAGCAGATAATATACAGTTTGTTTAAATAAGATAAAGTTTTTCAATAGTCAGTAAAGTCCAGCGAGAAATAAGAAGAAAAAATTCCAATAAAAATTAGCATTAATTATTAGCATGTAATTTTTTATTTAGTATTCACATCTTCACCCTTCCGGGACACCTCTTGTGAAAAACAGCTTTTGTGACAGTTAAGAAGTCTTCCCAAATGCAAAAGACTTCTTCAATGTGGATTTGCAGTGTGCTCATGAGTGATCCGATAAGGCAACACATACACACTAAATTTGAAGTATTATTAGGCATGCTCATTAAAAAAAGCCAGTAATGTGCTGCATGCACAGTAAACATTTTGTACAGGGGCTAGGTATTTGAAGGCCCATTAGAAAATTTTGTTTGTAAGGACCCATATGTACCACCCAATGGTAAAAAATGTATATAACACATGTAACTTTGGCCAGGAAGATGGGCTCCCCTCAGCTCTAGGCCCATTGCAGCTGCACTCCTTGCTCCTATGGTAGTTATGCCCATGAATTTGTGTGTTTTCAGCCTGCGAGAGCCAGTAAGGTTGCCCGCGCACAGTAAATATTTGAAGACTGCGAAGACCAGATGGATTTCATATGGACTAGAGGTAAGCATAATGCTATCCAGAGATGGCATTATGATTTAAACACAAGGGGCTCTATTTACTACAATCCGCATCGGTAATGCAGATTGTAGTGTGATATTACCGAATTCAGGCAATATCACAGGGATTTATTACAAATCCCTTGCAGGGACAGAGCTTGCGAGAAAGCTCTGTACCTGCGAATCCCCTCCGCACACTAGTCACGGTATTTTTGCAAAAAAATACCGTGACCAATGCCCAGTGCATGCGCCGACCGACCGTTGCTGCTACCGCCCAGTGCTAAGCGCGGCCCTCGTCAGTAAGCTCTGCCCCCGCAATCGCGGCCCCCCCGCATCCCCCCTCCCCCCTGCTCCCTTATTTACACTTACCTGCATCATCCGGGCTCCAGTGATGTCTTCCATGTCCTCCGGTTAGGTGATATCCCATACTGCACTGGGACCCGATCACCTGATGACCGGGCCGCAGTGCAGCATGGGAGACCAGTTAACCGGAGGGAGGACATCACCCGGAGCCCCGACCACCGGTTCATGGAGTCAGGTAGGTAAATTTTTTTTTTACTTTTTTCTTTTTTTTACACTGCGTCAGCGTGTGGTCTGGGGCCGACTCCAGGATGATTACTGGGGCTGACTCCCGGCTCTGCTTTCCCCGTTAGAGCAGGGCAGGAGTCCGGTAACCGGGGGAGACCCTGGATAGTGCCACCTCCAGGTGGTGTTATTATCACAGGGTTTTCTCCGGTATTTTTTTACAATTTATTTTTAGTAACTCTGGTCGGGTTCACATTTCCCATTACAATTATGGGAAATGCGATCTGCTTACTAAAAATAAGTGATACTTAGGGGTTGAAGTAGAATTTTACGACTTCTACTCCAATTGCCCTGTAATAACTATAGGTGATACTAAAATAAGATGAAAAGGGTTTGAATACACCCTTTTTCACTTTATTTTAGTAAAATAAGATGTGAGAAGCGAAACCTCTCTTATATTTATAAATAATTCACCTGCAAAACCCCCATTGCTAACAATAGTGGCTGCAGGAATCCAATAGAGAAATATAAAATCATTTTATTTTACTAAATATGGGGAAATACAATATCTAGCTGTCCCCAACTACAATGCTAGAGAAAAGCTGATTTTATCTTTTGTAAATAAACCCAAATGTATTCAAATAGTAAATGTTTGTTTGCAATCCCAAAGAGATGGGTTATAAATCATATAAATGGTATTATAGTATTTGTTATCTATAAATATAAAATATAACCAGATAATTTATATATTTCATTAATAAAAATCATATCAGTAAACCTGAATTGATATTTCTATCTCAACCTGTCCTAAACGATTGCGTCCTGCAGTAATATGAATAAGAATATAGGTGGATCAGTTCCCTCCTCTTGTTGTAGGTTCAGGCCTCCCTCTTGTTCTCATGTGAGTGTTGCATGATGCCTATTTGTCTTGCTCTGCGACTCAGTTCTTCCGATCTTCTTATTTTTCATAGCACTGTGGGATGTTGCCATTGTGGAATACCTACCACAACCAACTGGGATTACTCTTTGCTCAGACTCACCTACATTAGCAGAGAATCTATCTCACATTTGTGGAAAAAATTACAAAGCAGCATTTTTCAAAGCCGATGCATCTTCACTGGGTTAGGCAGCTGGATTGAAATGTATTAAATACAAAACCAGGCGTGTTTTGTATCTAATACTTATACCACTATGAATCCAGCGGCCAACACTGCCTAAGATGCAGCATTTTTTAAACGTGCCCTTTAGAAAACGCATCTCTACTCATCTGTCACATCTGCAGACTTGTTCCATGTGACATACACCTGTTATAATGCGGGGATTCAGAAGAAATGAATAAGATCCTACATAACTACAGTATAC
The DNA here is from genome assembly GCA_031769625.1 of Taudactylus pleione. NCBI lineage: Eukaryota > Metazoa > Chordata > Amphibia > Anura > Myobatrachidae > Taudactylus > Taudactylus pleione. The sequence goes on from JAUIMM010000542.1 coordinate 323,467, forward strand.
TACCTTTATTAGGGCAATTGAAGCAATACCCATATATTGATTGATTCTCAAGAGTTTTATTACATCAACATTTGATTTGTTTGTTTTGTTGTGTCACATCTGTTTGCAGTAATTTAGGATGTGGTGGGATAGAAATTTCAATTCATGTTTACTGAAATGTTTTAAATGTATGAAACTATTAAAATTATTATGAAAACATTCTGGTTATCTTTAATATTTATAGAAAACATATACAATATATGTCATTTATACCCCAGATTTGGGATTACAAACACTTTTATGTTATACTATATATTCTAATGGCACTCTCCAAATTCTTACTATACAGTGTGGTTAAATTAAGATAACACATTTTGCAGCTAATAATATATATATTAATATTTCATAATAAATGTTTTCATAAAACAGATTACAAATTGTTCTCCAGTGAAAGTCGTATATACGTTTATATGTTTCATCTCATATTACGGAATAATGCTTGCTTAAGAGTTACCTGTCCTTTTCAGCTAATGCAGCACAATAATTCTTCTGTAGCAATCTTGCCTCGGTCATATCAACAGTAAATTCATCAATTGTTTTTTCCAGCTGTAGACAATTTTCTTTTTCTGCTTCAGCCAAAGCAGACATACGATCTGTTTCATTCCTAGCAAGTCTGATCTCCTACAATTGTAAACAAGGATTATTACATGAAGATGTATTAAAGGGAGTTCTGCATATGTTATGAAGTGGAGTAAAGATCAGATGACATATAGTAGGTATATCAATCAGCCCCAATATAATTGCAGGTAATTAAATTGTAATTATATTGGGACTGATTGATATGCTTGTAACAAATTCACTTGTGTCAATCCAATGACCAGCATGTTTAATACTTGATCAGACACAATTCTTAGTAAATATACCCCTTATTATCCTTGTGGTACCATAAGAGTTTTGCAGCGCCTTACGAAGTACATAAGCAGGAACAATGAAAACAAAACAAGAAGAATAAAATATGCAAAATACTTATAGCACAAAACATTGCAGACCATGGGGTACAATCTATATAAACATTATTTCATATGCAGCCATTACCATAGAAGTAGCATCTGCCGTCGAACCCAAAGGTTTAGTGTCATTGTGGGCAGTGGGGGAAGATGATGGTATATGTGAGGGAGAGGAATAGTATATTATTGAAGAAGGCCCTGCTAGTGAGAACTTACTTTCTAAAGGGGAGGGGCAAATAGACAGTGGTGACAAAAAGAGAAACAGTGAGCAGGTAGGAAAGAGCAGGGAGGTCTTAAATAAAGAAGTGAGTTTTGAGAGCCTGTTTGGTGAGAGGTGGATAGACGGATTGGGAGAGAGTTACAGTGGTGGGGAGCAGCAGAAGTGGAAAGAGGTAATCAGTTGAGAGGAAAGGCGCGGGAGGTCTTAAATATAGAAGTGAGTTTTGAGAGCTTGTTTGGTGAGAGGTGGATAGATGGATTGGGAGAGAGTTACAGTGGTGGGGAGCAGCAGAAGTGGGAAGAGGTAATCAGTTGAGAGGAATGGCGGTGTCATTAGGTGAGCAAAGTGGGCTGGCGGGAGTGTGGATGGAGATGAGGTCGGCGATGTAGAGGAGAGAGGATTGGGTGAGGTTTATAGCTAATTGTGAGGACTTGATTCTGAAATTAATGGGAGCCAGTGTGGGGCCTGGTGGAGAGGAAAGGTAGATGCAGTTTGTTTGTAGAGGAAGATGAGCATTGAGTACAAATTGGCAGATTGGAGAGGACAAAGGCGGCAATTAGGGAGGCCAGATACAAGGAGATTGCAGTAGTCCAGTCTAGAGATGACCAATGAGTGGATGAGGCTCTTTGTTGCATTTTCGGTGAGAAAGGGTCTGATGCTGGAGATATAACAAAGGTGGAAGTGGCAAAACAGTGAGAGGGACTGAATGTGGGGTTTGAAAGATAGGGCAGAGTCAAAGATAACGCCAAGACAGTGGACTTGCAGAAAAAAATAGATGGTCAAGTTGTCAATGGATAGTGAAATCGAGGGAAGAGAGAGGACTGTGGAGGACGGGAAGATGATCAACTCAGTCTTAGATGTGTTAAGTTTAATAAAGCACTGGTACATCCACAAGTAAACAGCAGAGAGACAGTTAAAGACATGAGTGATGTGAAAGGGGCGAGAGGTCAGGGAGGAGAAGTAGATTTGAGTATCATCATCATAGAGATGATATTGGAGACCCAAAAAGCAGATAAGCCAGAATCATGTCGGTGCCTGCATCTCTCTGGCTATTACATTTCCTCTTATGTATTTTTCTCTTTATATAAGAAGCTATGGATGTAAGTTGGGAGTCATCTATCTATCTATCTCTCTATCCAGGGGTGTATCTAGGGGTCCGAGCGCCCCTGGCAAAGTAAGGGACCGGCGCCCCCCTCCTTTTTATAGGAATAATTATATTTTAGAATTAGAACTTAACTTTTGTTTTTATTTGCAAATATTTATCAGTTTTTAAATATCTAAAACTCTTTATGAAGCTATCTGGTGCTGCTGTGAAGAACAGGCACACAGGAAACGAACTACAGCACAAACTTCTTACCCCATTACCCTCCTGCTCATCCACCTTACTACACTATATGGCCAAAGTAATCAGGGGCTACCAACTCCACTTACTTGGGTTACAGATTGCTGGCAGGTCTCTGGTGGGCTGGAAGACTGCTGGTCCCTGTCACTGGTAAGCAGGCTGCTGGTCTCCCTGGCTGCTGCTGGTTGTTGGTGTCCCTAGCTGGCATAGTGCTGGTCTCCCTGGCTGGTGCTGGTTGTTGGTGTCCCTAGCTGGCAGGGTGCTGGTCTCCCTGGATGGCAGGGTGCTTATCTAATCAGATGCAGACTCAACAAAGGGAAGTAGAATCCATGTGCAGGTGGAACGCATAGTTCCTTTCTACTTCCCTTCTTGTGTACACACAGCACAAGTCCACTCACTAGTCACCTAACCCTATACAGGCAACCATTTGCAAAGTAGCCTGTCATTTACATTTTGTCCCACCCCCACCCAACCTACTTCCTGGACCTCATCCAAACAGCGTGGGGTATGGGGGACAGGTCACAGAAAGGACGGAGACCCTGACAACTTCAAGTACAGTACTGTAATGTATGTTTTTAAAACTTTGCTGCCTGCCACTGGTATCCATTGTGGGAGGAGGATTTGCTGTGTAATTTAGAAGCTGCTGCCTGTGACTGACTGAGAGAGCAGACGCTGCCAGGTTCTTGTCTGTCTGCTCTAAATCAGTGAGCTCCGCGGCGGCAGCAGCAGCAGTACACACAGTACACAGAGCAGTCAGGGAGGAGGGAGGAGGGGCTCAGGCTGCTCAGCTCCAGGACAGCGTGTCCTGTCACGACGCTGCAGATACATTGTTTCACAGTTCACTGACATGATAAATGAACTAACCAGCCGACGGCTGTGTGTGTGATACCGCTGGATGGCGCCCCCCCTTGGCTGGCACCCCTGGCAAGTGCCATCCCAGCCAATACGTAGATACACCCCTGTCTCTATCTATAGGAAAACAAAAAAATATCCATAGTGGCCATTATATTTAGCAGTCTCTACAATACCATAATGTTCATGTACCATTCACTGCAATATCTGTTCTGGAATTTAAACCTTGCTACAGTACTGTTGCCTCAGTTTATCTAGTCTATCCACCATAGATATGGTTAAACAGGGGTGGGCTGGGCCGGGGGGCTGGGTGCCATCTGCCCCCCAGACCGGTATGATTACAGTGTTATGGGCCGTCAGTTGCCTTATGCTCTTATTCATATTAAGGATGTGCGCTCGACCTCCGTGTTTTGGTTTTGGATCTGTATCTCCTTGTGTTTTAGATCTGGATTTGGTTTTGCCAAAACCGCCCCTTGCGTGTTTTGGATTTGGATCTGTATTTTTTCTAAAAAAATAAAAAAACAGCTAAAATCACATAAATTTGTGCTTTTTTTCGTTCCTACAGTATTATTAACCTCAGTAACATTAATTTCCACTCATTTCCAGTCAATTCTGACCACCTGCAAAAAAAAGTAGTTGCTCAGATCAGCTTAATTGCATAACACAGGTGCTTGTAAAGGGCGGGGTTTACTCTGAACACAGAAAAAAAAAAAAGAGATTTGCCCCCCAGCACACTGCAGCAAAAACAATACTTAAATCCTACATGATAATAGCGATTCAGAGGTATTAGTTACACACATTTGCAAATATATGAATAAGCGCCAGGCCAATTGTCAAGGCTCCTCTATACTGGCGTCCCTAAAATTAAGGGGCTCACGTCAGAGAAGCAAGGCACCCCCAAAAAATTCAAATTCTCATGGCATCACCACTTAATTCACATAGAATACTTTTATCACTTCTCTATTTGTTTGTACATTAATTATGTCATTTTAATTCTTTTTCATTTCATTAACACTTATTGATTTATCTTTACACATCTTTTCTTTATACTTCACTATCACCTTTTTTCCCTTTTTCGTGTGATGCCCTGGGGATGGCCCTTGGCTGGAATTTTTTTGGGGTGCCTTGCTTCTCGGACGTGAGCCCCTTAATTTTAGGGACGCCAGTATAGAGGAGCCTTGACAATTGGCCTGGCGCTTATTCATATATTTGCAAATGTGTGTAACTAATACCTCTGAATTGCTATTATCATGTAGGATTTAAGTATTGTTTTTGCTGCAGTGTGCTGGAGGACAAATCTCTTTTTTTTCTGTGTTCAGTGTAAATCCCGCCCTTTACAAGCACCTGTGTTATGCAATTAAGCTGATCTGAGCAACTACCATTTTTTTTGCAAGTTTGGAGAGGCGTGAAGGCAGTCAGCATTAGGAGGAGGTGCTGATGCTTATAGTGCCATGTGGAGGTTTTTTGGGGTACCTCCAAGGTAAGTTAGCTCTCAGCTTATATATGTACTATCATGCAGTACATCAATTGTAATTATATGACCCAGAGTGGGTGCTACCATTATGTAGCAATAATTATTTTGGGGTGAGCGTTTGGGAGTGGGGCCCCCGGGGGGGTTCTGACTGGGCCTTTCTCATGGCATCACCACTTAATTCACATAGAATACTTTTATCACTTCTCTATTTGTTTGTACATTATTTATGTCATTTTAATTATTTTTCATTTCATTAACACTTATTGATTTATCTTTACACATCTTTTCTTTATACTTCACTATCACCTTTTTTCCCTTTTTCATGTGATGCCCTGGGGATGGTTCTTGGCTGGAATTTTTTTGGGGTGCCTTGCTTCTCGGACGTGAGCCCCTTAATTTTAGGGATGCCAGTATAGAGGAGCCTTGACGATTGGCCTGGCGCTTATTCATATATTTGCAAATGTGTGTAACTAATACCTCTGAATCGCTATTATCATGTAGGATTTAAGTATTGTTTTTGCTGCAGTGTGCTGGAGGGCAAATCTCTTTTTTTTCTGAATTCTGACCACCTCACAGCTCACAATATTGTTTTCATCCGGTTTAGGCCCAAAATTTGCACTAAGCTATCTGGCTGACTAAGCACAGCGGAAGCAATGGGGCGATTTCACTGCCAACATATATTTTCATTAATCAAGACGCCTAACGAAGATGGAGTATGTATGTAGTTGATGGCATGGACAGGAAGGGTTTGTTGGTAGTAAAATTATTAGAATTTTTTGATTCCGAAGCAAATTTATGAGGGAGGAGGGGAGAGCATGGGTGAACAATATGTCCCATGTTTTGCCCACAAGGGCCCTGATTCAGAGCCACTCGCTAGCGGCAGTACGCTCGTTCCGAGCGATGCTCGCACATCTGCGCAGCGTACGGTTTTTAGTACGCATGCGCGAACCAGTCAGTGCGGCCGAAAATCGTTTGTACGCAATATAGCGAGTGCCTGCTATTTTGAGTGACAGAATAAGGCGTATGTGGGTGGTAACAGGGGAAGGTGCTTGAAAACGGGGAGTGGAGATCAGAACGCAGGCGTGCTTAAAGGTCAAAACGGGCGTTTTATGGGTGTGCATAATTAATATAGCAGCGTCAATGACCACGTCATTTGGTTTTTTTTAACTCAGAACTGCTCGCAAAATAGCGGTTGAAAAAACCAACCACAAGAATAGCGAGCAGTTCATATCCTGTTCGATGTACTCGATTAATCTAATAAATAGCGGACATGACGTAGGATGCGAGCGGCCAGGGGGCGTATTTTTCAAAAAAACGAACGCAAGTTTTGCTCGCTCGTTCAGACATAAGAGGCGTGAACAGACCGCAAACAGCGAACGGTTCATTTGAATAGCCACCCCTTGTTTTAGAACGAACGACCGCAAATAGCGAGTGGCTCTGAATGAGGGCCAAAGTCAACTTGGTGGTTCAGAATATTTTTTCAAATTAAAGGGACATGCAGAAGATGCTGTCTATGGCCATAAACATTTCTGGACATTTTTGGCATTCAGCAACCACATGTCAAAGATTGCAGCAGCTGTGGCAGTTCAACTTCCAACATGGCACATCAGGAAACAAATGTTTTTATTGTTCAAAAGGCCTGAGGGAGTTGGAATATGTATGTAGTTGAAGGCAGGGATGGGAAGATTTGATTTAATTAAATTGTTTGATTCGGAAGCAAATTTATGAGGGAGGAGGGGAGGCATTTATAAAAAATTATTTAAATCATTCACATTAGTCCTTGCCCCCAGAAGAATCCTTGAGTGCTATGTCTGCTGCTGGGAGTGGATTTTCATCCCAGGAGACCAGCAAGACTACTAGTAGTACTTTAAAAAACAATTGACTGTTAAATTATACTTTACAAGGGGGAGCAAGTATGACAGCAGTCACCCAGTTGCACAGCGGATCACTGACAACATAACATCTATGCTGGTATTAGATATGCATCCAATATTCACCAATAATGCAGTGGGTTTTAGACAGTTAATTGAGGTCCTGTGTCCCTGCTACCAAATCCCAACAAGATTCCACTTCACTAGAAAAGCAAATACCAACCTGTATAGGGACATTAAAAAAACTTAATTAGTGGCCTCCAAAATGCAGTTGTACCCACTGTCCACTTAACCACAGATATGTGGACAAGCTGAACAGAGCAAACTCAAGATTTAAGGTTTAAGTCATACATTGTGTCTTTCTTCCCAATGGACACAGATCTGAAGAGATGCAAAGAGCTGTTGGTAAGCAAATTGTCAGCTCAAGTGGCACATGATACAGCAATGGCTTCTCCTTCAGTTTCTCAAGCAAGTACATCTGCTGAGAAAAAACTAAACTTTCCCAAAAGACCAACTGGTGATGCAGATGAGCCAACACAACCAAGTTTTGATATCTGGTGGGGTCTAAAGGAATTGCCTACAATTAATGAGACCTCTACCATGACTCCATCTGATACGGTCACCATTTAAAGAATGGTTGAGGACTATTTTAAATTTTTTAATGATAGCGTCCAATGGCACATAGGCATGTCAGACAGTCCTTTTGACTACTGGCAGGAAAAAAAAGGCAATTTTCACAAACTGGCTTTGTTGTACTTGAGCTGCCCATCCTCCAGTGTGTACTCAGAGTTTTCAGCACAGCCAGGAACCTTGTCAGCAATCGGCGTATAAGGCTACTTCCTCAAAGTGTGGAAAAGATCATGTCCATCAAAATGAACTACAAATTATAAGCCAATTACATCCAAAAATTACAGAGGCACCTGTAATGGTGGATTCAAGCGGGGATGAATTAATACTGTGTGAAGATGATGTACACACTGCTGAGGGTGAGGAATTGGATGATGATGGTGACAACATCGTGCCTCTGTAAAGCCAGTTTGTGCACATAGAGATCATTGCCAGCAATGCCAGCTGCCAATCGGTAGCTTGTTTTGTTGGGGCCCAAACAATCCAAACGCTTCATGATTGATATTGTTGATGAAGGTGTTGGTGGTGACGATGGCAGGTGCTTGGATCTAGCAGAGAGAAGGGAGCTAGCTGACGCTGGACTGCTTGTTGGTACTTTTTTAGCCAAAGTTTCTGAATTTTGAAAAAACTTTTTGGAGAAGATTCCTAGATGGTTAAGGTTCCTATCTTTACTTACTCTGGCTTTACAAAGGGTACAGATGTCTTGACATTTGTCCGGATTTGGGTAGAAATAATTCCACACATAAGAAGTGGATTTGGTTGTTTTGTTTTGTGCATGACAATGGGCTTTTCCTTATCATGGGCAACAACTGTTTCTTCAACTCGGGCCTGATTTACACAAACAACATCCTCACCAGCAACATCTTTATTAGCATTAGCTACACAAATATCCTGCTTATCCTGGTGTACTTCCACAGACGCATGTTCACTTATGCTTACATCATCAAAAGAGGCAGAACCACCAGTCATAAATAAAAGTCAAGGCCTTAGCTTGTCACTTCATGTGGTGTAAGGTATATTGCCAATTTGATGTCATTCTGCAGATAACTTTCCCTTTGATGTTTTTTCTTTACGACTGTAAAAGATTGGTTCTTGATTTTAGATGCCCTGACTTAAGCCCTGTATGCCATTGGGCATCGGCATTAGTAGATGATGTAGATGGACTAGTATCACCATGACTGGTGGCACTGGCAGCAGCTCCAGCACTAGTATGTGGCTCCTGCTCTCCTCTGAACTGATCATTCTCCATATCAACAAACACGAATGCAGTGGGGTACAGCACACATGTCAATTTGTACCAATTTTAAATATTACACTGTGGTATCAATGACCTACAGTATCACAAGATTTTTTATGAATAAGAAAAGAATATCACACTGCGCTACCACTTAGAGTGTCACAAGACTTTTCTACTGCAGGGTCCATAGGGCTCCACAGGAGACCTTGTATAGGTTATTGACGTCAGTCATCGGGCACCTCATAGTTAAATTTGTGCTCCGAGGATGCACCAGGCCCCTCTCCTATACCCCGCCCCCAGGCCAAGGCACCTCAGTTTCATAGGTGCTCAGCACGGAGTCGGGTCACTCAAGGGGGGCTGCGCAAACAGCCCCTGAAAATAGTTTTTTCTACAGAGTGGTCAGCATGGGCTGTCCAGCGTATGCCCATGCTGCCACTCCGACATCCTGCCAGTGCCGAGATGCTGGCACTGTGCTAGGTATCACGTGGATGTCTGGGCAAAAGCCCCCAGATGCCCAGGACTGTGGCCGGACATCATGGGGGACGTTAAAGTAAGCAGCGGGCGTCCATGGCAGGCGCCCACTGATAACACAGTTCTTTTACTTTCCAGGGCTGGGGGGTCCCTGGAAAGAGGCTGCACGTGTCAACAGGCATGGTGCCTGCGCTGACACTAGATGACCAGAGAAAGGAGGCCACAATGTGCGGACGTTGTGGCATCCCTGGGGTTAAGAGCACGCCAGGGGAGTGGGCCTTCCCTGTAAGGCACAGCCAGCCCCTCCCACTCTGCACTGCACGCCTTTCCACAGCGGTCTGGTGGTTGCAGGCAGCTCTCCTCCCTCAGGCATGCCCCCTATGAGTCCTCCGGTGGCCATTTTATGTGCTACAGATGCTGGTCTCACCGGGAGCTGCAGAGCCTGGGTCCCCTTACATACCTCTCCTCCAAGAAGGTCAGTGTATGTAGCACTATTCCTACTAGACACAAGGTCTAGTTAGTTGATAATAGTGCAGTATAGTACAGGTTTTCCTGGCATTGTATGTGTCTGTTGCTAGCGCTGTCTGACTGTACCATTCTCTGTCAGCCATTTTAACTATCCCTTTACTTTCTCTTTCACTAGCCCTTGCGGTGACAATGCTGCTCAGGGGTTAATTTACTTCACAGTTCAAGTTGTAATTGAGCTGAGGAGTTTGACACATACATTAATTATGTCTGGCAGTGATTCTGGACAGGCTGATATTCCCCTCACACAGTCGTGCAACAGGTGTTTTGCTGGTCCAAAGGAGGGAGAGATTATTGTGGGAGGATTGTGTACCCTGTGTACCAGAAATGCAGGATTACCTGCTGGGCCCAGCTCTTCTCAAGAGCTGCCCTGGGCTTGTTTTGCACAAGCACTAACTACCCTGATGGGTCGGCTTGCTGCACCTCCAGTGGCCCCACAATTGGGGTACGCTCCGCAGGTTGCTATGCCATCTACGTCACAGGGGATTCCCAGACAGTTGGTTGTGGCTCACAATGTACCTTTACAACCTACTCCCTACCAGTTGCCACCTGAACCTATTTGGGTTAATACTCTCTCCAATACGGTGCAAAACCTGACGGAGGTGTTACAGGTGGAGCCTTTGCAATGTTCTGCTAGGAAAGAGGTACTGTCTTCCCAGTCCACGTACTATCAAGATGATGTGTCGACTGATGATGGGGAAATTCAGGACTTATCTGAGTCAGAGCTCCCTCTGAAAGAGGCGGAGCCTAAGTAAAAAATTTATGTACACGTCCTCATACGTGCGGTCCGTGTGGCCATGGATATTGGGGGTGAGGATACCCCAGCAGACAAATCCAAACATGCTTTCTTTAAAGAAATTAAAAGTTCAGCGACAGCATTTCCTCTGTCGGATCAGCTAGTTGAACACTTAGAAGAAGCCTGGAAAACCAAGCAGGAGATTTCAACCACAGAAAAGATAGGAGGCCACTTATCCGTTCGAGGAGAAGTATTTCTCTAAATGGGAAACTCCCCCTCAGGTGGATTCTCATATTACGCACCTTGTCAAAAGTTCGACACTTCCTATGCCGTCCATGTCATCATTAAAGGTTGTTACGGACAGAAAAGTGGAGGTGTGCCTAAAGTCCATTTATTCTCTATTGGTGGTGTCGCTAGGCCAGTTATGGCTATATGCTGGGTGGCCAGGGCCATGGAACGTTTGGCTAATGCCTTGGAGGCGTCCTTGCCTATAGAGGTTACCAGTGAACAAATTGAACTGGTAGGTTACCTCAGAGACTCAGCCATATATGTGAATGAGGCTGCTTTGGATGTTAGTCTCCTAACATCTCGCATTTCATATGCTGCAGTGTCAGTTAGACGCTCTCTTTGGTTGCGATCTTGGAGGGCAGATGCTGAGTCCAAGAAAGGGTTAGAAAGTTTACCCTTTAATGACCAGGTCTTATTTGGACCAGATTTGGACAAAATCGTGGACACTCTGGGTGCTGCCAAGTTTGCCTGTTTACCCTCGGGATCTGGAACTCAGTCCTTTCGGACCTTCCGTCCTCAGGGTAAGACCAAGGTTCAGTCCTTTCCCAGACTGTGAGGAACTAAGAAGTTCACAAAGCCCAAGAAGCAGGCTTGGAGTACCAGGCGTCCAGCTGCCAAGACCGACGCTAAACCCTCAGTCTGATGGGGCGGGCCTCTCCTTGTGGGAAGGACCCCAAGGTGGGAGGCCGACTTCTTCAGTTCACCCAGTGTTGGTGTCATACCACAACAGACACTTGGGTAAGGGAAGTGGTCTCTCAAGGGTACGCCCTTTCCTTCCAATACAGACCTCCTCATCAATTCTTCCTTATGGGATCAGGAAAAGGCATTGGAACTGCTGAAAGTTATTCAATCTATGCTCCTACAGGGAGTTATAGTTCCGGTACCTACTCCCCAGAGGGGGAATTCCACTCTCTTTTTTGTTCCAAAACCGAATGGTGCACACAGGCCTATCCTAAACCTCAAGTCCCTAAACAAGTTTCTCCGAGTTCCTCAGTTTAAAATGGAAACCCTGCGGTCAATTATACTTGCTTTGGAACCTGGGGATTTTATGGTGTCTCTGGACATTCAGGATGCCTACCTGCACGTCCCGATAGGTTCGGCTCACCAGAAGTACCTCAGGAACGTGTTACAACAACCCTTCCAGTGTCAGGCCCTGCCGTTTGGACTGTCCACAACACCCAGGGTGTTCATCAAACTTATGGCAGTAATGGCGGTCCGACTGCGGCTGCATGGGGTCCGTCTGTTACCCTATCTGGATGATCTGCTATTGCTAACCAGGTCTCCGGAATTGCTTCTTCAGCATCTACAGCTGACAATAACAGTGCTACAAAGCCATGGTTGGTTGATCAACTGGAAGAAGTCTTCACTGACGCCCTCACAGAGGATGCTACATCTTTGGGCATTGTTGGATTCTCAACAACAGAGGATTTTCTTAACCAGGGACAAGATAACCACGCTGCAGCAGCGGGTTCGCAGCTGCCTGCACAGTCGCCGGGTGTCGATTCACTCGGCAATGCAGTTACTTGGCTCCATGGTGTCAACCTTCGACATGGTGGAGTATGGCCAGTTTCATTCCCAGCCTCTACAGACACTGATCCTTTCCAGATGGGACGGATCTCCACGCCGGATAAGAACACAGACATTGGTACTGTCTCCAGAGGTACGTCTGTCTCTGACTTGGTGGCTCCACACAAGTCACCTTACAAAGGGCCACCCCTTTTGGATTCCGGAGTGGGTCCTACTGACAACGGATGCCTGTCCCCGGGGTTGGGGTGCAGTGACAGGTTCACACCTGGTGGCGCCAGCGTGGCCCAGACATCACTGGTATGCAGATCTTCAGAGTCTATCCATAGACACTCCGATGCTGTTGCCTCAACGTCTGGACCTGTTGTCTCAAGGTCCTTGTCTCTACCCGCACCTGAGCTGTCTGTCTTTGATGGCGTGGCTCTTGAGACTGCCCTCTTGAGTTCCAGGGGTTTTTCCAGCTCAGTGGTAAACACCAAGCTTAGAGCTCACAAGCCTGCTTATGCGAGGATTTATTATAGAGTGTGGCACACCTCCTTTGAATGGTGTCGCCACAGAGGTTATAATCCTCAAAAATTTGGATTATCCAGGATTTTGGCATTCCTACAGACGGGCTTAGATCACGGTCTTTGCCTTGCTTCTCTGAAGGTGCAGTACTGTCAGTACTGTTTCACCGTCGGATTGCTACTCTTCCAGATTTACACACCTTATTGCAAGGGGTGCTTCGCATCCAACCTCCCTTTATCCCACCGGTAGCTCCTTGGGATTTGACTGTCCTTAGGGCTCTACAAGGACCGCAATTTGAACCACTGGGATCAGTGGATTTAAAATGGCTTACAATTAAAACTGTATTTCTTCTAGCTATAGCTTCGGCAAGATGGGTGTCAAATTTGGGGGCTCTTTCATGTCGCCCTCCCTTTCTGATTTTTCATAGGGACAGGGCGGTTCTTTGTACTCGCCCCGGTTTCGTACCTAAGGTGGTATCCAGCTTCCACATTAATGAGGAAATTGTAGTGCCAGCCTTTAACTCCCCAGACCTTTCAGTTGGTGAAGCCTCTTTGGATGTGGTACGTGCTCTACAGATTTATGTGGACCATACCAACTCATTTCGGAAGTCGGACTCATTGTTTGTCCTTTTTGGTTTCCGAAAGAAAGGATGGCCAGCCACTAAGCAGATGCTGGCAGGCTGGATTCGCCTGGCAATATCAGAGGCTTACCTTCATGAGGGCCTTCCTGTACCATCCTCTGTCAAAGCTCATTCTACTCGGTCTGTAGGTCCATCGTGGGCAGCTCGTCGTGGTGTCTCAGCTGTTCAGCTGTGTAAGGTGGCCACTTGGTCTTCTGTACATACATTCTTGAGGTATTATGCATTTGATACCTTTGCCTCTCAGGATGCTTCCTCCGGGCGGCGGATTCTCCTTTCTGCACAGGAGCGTCCCCACCCTTAAGAAAACTGCTTTGGGAGATCCCCAAGGTCTCCTGTGGAGCCCTATGGACCCTGCAGTAGAAAATAAGAGATATGGTATGACCTTACCTTTGTTATCTCTATTTCTACGAAGTCCATAGGGATCCACAGGACTCCCACCCTGTCGCACCTGTGCTTCAGATGGGCTGTATTCTGGTCACCGTTTTTTCTGGCTCCTTCTGTGTGTTCGAGTGTGATACTTGCGTGTTCCAGAATTTCTTCCTTCTCTCTTCTCCTCCTCCGGCCATTGGCTTGTTATGAAACTGAGGTGCCTTGGCCTGAGGGCGGGGTATAGGAGAGGGGCCCGGTGCATCCTGGGAGCACAAATTTAACTATGAGGTGCCCGACGACTGACGTCATCAACCTATACCCCAAGGTCTCCTGTGGATCCCTATGGTCTTCGTAGATATAGAGATAACAAAGGTAAGGTCTTATGATTTTTATGAATAAGAAAAGAATAACACACTGTGCTACCACTTACAGTGATGTCACAACAACACAGGAGCAGCCATTATGTATAACACAGCAGCAGCCCCTTGATTGACAAGACAAGTGACACAACAGCTGCTGCACCCACTGAAGCCCCCTTTATATACTGCAGCTCCAGACCCTTTATGGACAATACAGTCCCAGACCCCAACAGGATAAGTTGGACAACATAATGACATAGACAGTGAGAGCAACACGTCTGTTCAGTTCACCATCCACATCACCGGGACCTTTATAGAATCCAAAACTCTCGAGAATCCGACAGTGAAAGGATGATGTTTTGCCTCATTCTTACATCCGAGTCAGGTGGGAAAACCCAAGCCTAGCTCGGTTCTTGCCTTGGATCTGGAAGTTCAGGTGGGTCCGGTTCTCAGAGAACCGGTCTGTCACTACACTGGCAGCAATCAGCAACATACACTGATCCCTGTGACGGCGCTGACACAGATGCCCTGAGGCTTCCCATTGTGGTAGTGTCTAGATGCCCTTCATGCCTTCTCCTGATAGCCAGAATCACCTGGACCTTACATGGAGGTAAGAAGTCCGGGGGTCCTACCACTAGGCCACTGACTGCCTGTTCAGGTGAGATGATACTACAAGTTCCAGCACACCTTGTCAATTGGATGTGCTGGGACTTGTAGTGCCATTGCAGCTAGAAAGGACCTGAAAAACAAAGTGCATATATATATATATATACACTGTATATATATATATATATATATATATATGGAGTTTATATACAGTCTATATATAGTATATATGTATGTGTGTATATGTATATATATATATATATATATATATATATATATCATATACACACACATACATTCTACAAGGTCTGTCATTCGCATAAATGATGGTGCCCTCGAACTCACTTAATAGTCTGCACTCAATGTAAATCCCCCTTAGTGTTCCTGTCCTCACCCTCCCACCCTCCCTGTGACTCCCCCTCAGCATCCACGCCCTCACCCTCCCTGTAACTCCCCCTCAGCATCCCTGTAACTCCCCCTCAGTATACCTGCCCTCACCCTCCCTGTAACTCCCCTTCAGGGTCCCCACCCTCACACTCCCTGTAACTCCCACCCAGGGTCCCTGTAACTCCCCCTCCCTGTAACTCCCCCTCAGTATACCTGCCCTCACCCTTCCTGTAACTCCCCCTCAATATCCCTGCCCTCACCCTCCCTGTAACCCCCCTCAGTGTCCCTGCCCTCACCCTCCCTGTAACTCCTCCTCAGCATCCCCGCCATCACCCTCCCTGTAACTCCGCCCTCAGTGTCCCCGCCCTCATCTTCCCTGTAACTCCCCCTCAACGTCCTCGGCCTCACCCTACCTGCAACTCCCCCTCAGCGTCCCTGTAACTACCCCTCAGTGTACTTGCCCTAACCCTCCCTGTAACTCCCCCTCAGTATCCCTGCCCTCACCCTTACTATAACTCCCCTCAGTGTCCCTGTAACTCCCCCTCAGTGTACCTGCTCTCACCCTCCCTATAACTGCCCTTTAGTGTCCCTGTCCTCAGCCCCCCTGTAACACACACTCAATATTCCTGCCACTTATATCGCCTGTCAGTTACCCTGATTCTCATTGCCCTGTCATTCAGTCACATTCACCCTTTGTATAACTCTCACTGATTCTTATAGTCCCTACACTCATCATTTACTGTATTCCTGCCAGGCACACTATCACTCATGTTAAGCACCACACACTCATCGTGGACCTAATGGTAAGCACTACACAATTACCCAAAATTTTACTGTCACACACTAACCTTGGACCTAACGTTAATGCTGGACATACACTATACAATTATCGGGACAATCCAACCGATATCAGTGGATCATTCCAATAATTGTACTGTGCGTGGGGGGCGACCGAGAGTAAAATATAGTTCAGTCGGGCAAGCCAGATCATCCAGCATGCCCGTCCAATGTGATATTTTGTAGGTTAAATGTCGGCTGCATCAGGCAGTGTATGCCCAGACTCGGCCGATTGACAGACATTTCCCCTGTTCCTTCCCAGGGAAGGAACGGGGAAATGTCTCCTCCCCAGGAGCGTAGCGCAGATATCGGGGCCAATACACTGTGAGATGTCTTATAGGGTATGCCCCTGATATCTGCAGGGTGACAGGCTGCCAGATAAAACTGAGGGGCATTTTATCTGGCAATGTATGCCCAGCAAAAGTAACACGAGGTAAAATCACCCTCAATGTTCTCCAACACACAAAACGAGCAGGAAAGAGGGGCAGAACGGAAACAAAGACAGGCAGGAGAGCAAGAGGGGAAAAAGACCAAGATGACATTGAAGAGAGAGAGACAAAGTAGTTGGATTGGAGAAAAAGAAAATAGTGGAGGGAGAAGAGAGATATGGAGAAGAGACAGAGGGCCTGATTCAGACCCGCTTGTGAGCCCCATGCGCTTGCAAGCAGGTCGATGGTGGGGCACTGCGCGCGCGCCGCATGCGCAAGCCCTGTAGCGAGTGAGTAATTCACTCACTCCGGGGCTCGCTACAAACGGGGCAGCTGTCGATGTTGATCGACAGCTCGCCCCGTTTTGTAGGCGGGGAGGGGGGTGGCTGGACAAACGTAGGCATTCCTGAAGGAACGCCTGCCATTTGTGGGTGGCCCTACTGACATCACTCGTGATGTCAGTAGTGAGCTTCCTGCTCTATTAGAGCAGGAAGCTCCCTGGGGCTTGCGGGAACGAGATCCTACCACAAGGGTCTCGTTGCAAGCCCGATGGTCGCAATAATCGCGACCATCACCTGGCCGCCCGCTAAAGCTGTGGGTGGTCACCCACAGCTTAGCGAACGGCCAGGAGGCCGGGTTTAAAAAAAATGGACGCCCTGATTCAGAGCGAGCACTCGCTATTTACGAGCGCCTCTGAATCAGGCTCAGAGCGGGAAGTGAAAGATGGGAAAAGTGGGGAGGAGAAACGTGGGTAGAGAGAGAGAGTTTTAAAAAATTAAAAAGAAAGCCAGGCAACACCAGACATTAAATCTAGTGTGTGTATATACATATATATATATATATATATCTACTATATAAAAATGAAAATTTGTCCTTCTGTCATTCTTTCTTTCTATACAAATCCACAGTTTACAAGGAAAGATCGTGAAATTCTACATACGTGCATATTAAAACACGGGCAGAGGCAACTAAAAAAATTTGAAATCGAAATTAATTACTGTTAAGTTTTAGATAATTAAAAAACACCGTTTTTGCATAGCATTCGCCCTCTCCAGGTAAGGTACGGAATTCGAAAAGTATTTAGGGCCTGATTCAGAGCCGGACGCTCTGACCAGAGCGCTCGCTCTGAATCAGGGCCCTCCTCCCTCAACTTGGAGCGGCCTCATGGACGCTCGCATAGCTGTGGTGGTAATGCGAGCGTCCATGATTATGCGAGCGTCCATGATGATGGTCGCGATGGTCAAGACCATCGCAACCATCGGGCTTGCGACGGAGACCCTGCGGTAGGGTCTCGCTGATGTCAGTGGGGGCCGGCTTCAGTGGGGCCGGCTTCAGACGGTAGGCGTTCCCATGGGAACGCCTCCGTCTGGCAGCCACGCCCCCGGCACACCCACCAAAGGGGGCGTGCTGTCAATCAACATCGACAGCACGCCCCCTTTGGTGCGAGACCCGGAGCGACGGCTACCCCGTCGCTAGCCGGGTCTCGCACATGCGAGGAGGAGCTCCCTCCGTCGTGCGCATGCGCAGTGGGGTAACATCGACCCGCTTGCGAGCGTCCTGTGCTCGCGATCGGGTCTGAATGACCCCCTTAGCCCACAGTTTACAAGCCAAGATCTCTCATGGTTCTACACCGAAAACACCAAAGAAAAATTATAGCATTGTCCTGTTTGGTTTATTGTTAGATGCAGATTTGGACACCATTCTTCTTGGGCCATCTGCAAGGTCAATAATAAAAATAATAAAATTAGATTTTTGTTTAATTTCATAATTTGATTTTATAACATGCATTTTGCTACATACTAAGGAATTATGGAATTTTATTCTGTAGCATATAATCTCTAAAGTCTCTGAACATCTACTATGGCTCTCGTATGGATTTTACTGTACCTTTTAAATGCTGTATGAATTTATTAGGGATGAGCGGGTTCGGTTCTCAGAATTTCGGGGTGCCTGTCTGACACTGCCGGCACCCCCCACTGCCGACACTGCCGGCACCTCCACTGGCAGCATCCCCTGTTGCCGACAACACCACTGCCGGCACCCCTGCAATACATACTCAGGACACCCTTAGCAACCCCCACACTGCTGACACTGCCGGCACTCCTACACTGAGAACACCACCAGCACCCCTGCACTGCAGACACTGTCAGCACACATGCACTGAGGACACCGCTGGCACCCTCGCTCTGCTGACACCGCCGGCACCCTGCATTGAGAACACCCTTGCACTACCGGCACAGTCAGCAAACCACTATTGATATTAAGCTAGGCTTATTATGAGTCTGGATATGGTAAAAATTGATATCTGCATCCATGAGGAGAGATCCATCTGATTTACAGTCAGGCCCATAAAGATGGCAACTACAGTGGGATGCAAAAATGCAACTCTGCAGCACAAATTTTTATTTATACTCATCATGCATCAGATTACACAACTAGATGGTGTCAACAGTGGCGACCAAACTTTTTTGTCTACCTCCTTGGTTGCTGGACCGCACTATGGAACGCACAGAGGCAATGTACAATCCCATCTCCTCTATATAATAATAATAATAATAATAATGCCACATATCAGTGTATGCTGGGGGCTGTTTTATTCCCCATCACATCACTGTATAGTGCCTTCACCTCAATATAATATTAATAACACATATCAGTGTGTGCTGGTGGCTGTGTTATTTCCCATTCTATATCACTGTACTGTCCCATATCACCTATAAAATAATAGTACCACATATCAGTATGCTAGGAGCTTTATTATTCCCCCTCATATCACTGTACAGTCCCCTCTCCCCTATATAATAATACCACATATCAGTGTGTGCTGGGAGCTGTGTCCCCCTCTCTCATATATCACTGTACAGTCCCCTCTTCCCTATATATTAATAACAATACCACATATCAGTGCGTGCTGGGAGCAGTGTTATTTCCCCTCATATATCAGTGTACTGCCCCTCTCTCCTATATAATAATAATACCATATATCAGTGTGTGATGGGAGCTGTGTTATACCCCCTCATATATCACTGTACAGTCCCCTCCCCCCTATATAATAATACCACATATCAGTGTGTGCTGGAAGCTGTATTATTCCCCCTTTTATGTCACTGTACAGTCCCCTCCCCCTATATAATAATACCACATATCAGTGAATGCTGGGAGCTGTATTATTCCCCTTTTATGTCACTGTACTGTTACCTCTCCCCTATATAATAGCAATGTCACTGTGTCACATATCAGTGTGTGTGTGTGCTGGCAGCTGTGTTCAGTCCTCCCAGAGGGTCACTTAACTTATCAGCCTTTATCCAATCCTGGTCTCACTGCTCCACCAGCTGTGTTCAGATCGAAGAGCAATTCAGCCAGTGACGATGCGCAAGCTGTGCTGTCTAAGGAGGAGGTCACACTGGAGTGAGACACCTGGTGGTGGGGAGAGGTAACTGCAAGGCAGTGTTACTGGCAGCCCTGAGAGACCATGCTGTCTGCATGGCCCAGCCGCCTGACATCGTCAGCTTCTCCACCGCGCGGCCACGGCAGTGAAGGCCCTGATGGGGCTGCTAATGACAGAGATGTCTGGCCCAGCGGGAAGTACCCCGGTTTCCCGGCGGCCCAATCCGCCCCTGCACAGAGGTTACTTCCGGTTCATTCCTTCGTCAGCCCCTGAAGGGTAAAACCGATTGGATGAATCTTATACACCGTGGAGACCCTGAATGCCGGAACCAGCTGCAAAAGGAACTGGAAGTAGTTGCTGTGCATTTCATAGTGCGATCCAGCAACCAGGAAGTCATCCTGGTATCAGAGCAACAGAAGCTCTTGGCCGTGTTTACACTGTACATCCGACAAATTTTGAATGCTTCTATCTCCGAAGTTTGCTTTACACCGTTACAGGTCCGACTTCCTTCAAAGACCTTAGGACTGTGGATGGGGAAGTTTGTCACACATTTTGTGAGGCCTGCCTAAGGAGAGGTTTGTTGGAGGATGATGTGTAAACAAACATTCTTAAAATCCCGGGCAACGCCGTGTACTCCAGTTAGTATAGATATATATATTATATATATGTATGTGCAGTATATTTTTAAATGTTAATTCTTGCGTGGATATTTTTTTGTAATGTGTGTTTTGGGAAGAGGGTAATATCCGAATCCATTCTAAGTATACTGAAAGTGTATTCACACGCATGCACGCACACAAACACACACATGCAAGATCGACACTAAAGGGTCTGTGTACTAAACCTTAGGGCTCTATTTACTATAATCCACATTTTGAATGCAGACTGTAGTGTGATATTACCGACTGAATTCGCATTGTGAATTCAGGCAATATCACAGGGATTTACTACAAATCCCTTGCAGGGACTGAGCTTGTGATAAAGCTCTGTCCCTGCGAATATCCTCTGCACACTTATCATGGTATTTTCGCATAAAATACAGTGACAAGTGCCGATGCATGCGCCAACCGACCGTCGCTAAGCCCCCCCGCACGATCGCAGACCCCCCCTCCTTTAATTACACTTACCTGCAGTTAACGGTGCTCTGGTGATGTCCTCCATGGCTCTGGTCAGCTGACATCCCATCCTGCACTGGGACCCAGTCAGGTGATGACCGGGCCCCAGTGCAGGCTGGGAGACCAGCTGACCAGAGGGGAGACATCACTGGAGTCTCGTTCACTGGTCCCTGGACTCAGGTAAGTTTTTTTTTTTATACTATTTGTTTTTTCTTTTTTTTTAGCAGAGATCAGCATGTGGTCTGTTTACACCACACAGCTGATCACTGGGGCCGGCTCTGGGCTCTGTCCGTTAGAGCAGAGCAGGAGACTGGTAACTGGAGAAGACCCTGGATAACGCCACCTCCAGGTGGCATTATTATCACAGGGCTTTCCCCGGTATTTTTTCACAATTTATTTTTAGTAACTTGTGGCCAGATCACATTTCCCATTACAATTTTGGAAAATGCGATCTGATTACTAAAAATAAGTGATAATTAGGGTTTGGCGTAGAATTTTACGAATTCTACTCCAATTGCCCTGTAGTAACTTTAGGTGAAACTAAAATAATGTGAAAAGGGTGTGAAAACACAATTTTTCACTTTATTTTAGTAAAAATAATGTTCATAAATAGAGCCTTTAGAGAGAGATAAAGTGGATGGAGAAAAAGTACCAGCCAATCTGCTCCTGTCATTTTACAGGCTGTGTTTGAAAAATGACAGGAGCTGATTGGTTGGTACTTTATCTTCATTAACTTTAACTCTCTCCAGGGCTTAGTACTGTGCATTGTGATCTGCAGTGATTTATTGATTTAGAATTATATTTTATAAGGGATTGGCAGTTATCTGCATCTCTGTAGTTGTGCTGGCAACATATGATCCGGCCCTTACAACAGCAAGACGGGACTGTACAATCATCTTTTGGACATTGCTGCTGCCTCATTAGCATAGGCGAAACTAGACATTTGGTAATGGGTGGTCCCAGTTCCAACCCCTCGCCAGAACTTATGTTACATTGGAAGTTTGCACTGCTTTTGTGGCCATTACCCCTTTTACACCAACCGAATAACCCGGGTTATTGCCGGGTCGACCCGGGTCAATGCTCTGTGTGAACGGCTCCCAGAAAAATTTTCCCGGGTTGATTTACCCTGGAATCTTACTCGGGTTGAGAGCAGGGTTGTACACGGGTTGTTCCCGTGTCATGTGGCAGTGTGAACGGGTGCTACCCGGATTATTTTACCCGGCTACATTCTGCTATTAGCTGATTGGAGCTTCTGGGGCACTGGCAGATGATGTCATTTGTCAGGGCCTTGCAGAGAGATACACACGCAGCCATTACTTGCCTGCCTAACCACCTGCACACAGCCTGAACCACAGCCTGACCAACTCCCACAAAACGCAGGCTGATACACAGGCTGCCACAGTCAGAACTGCAGCCTGACCAGCAGCTCCAAACGCAGGCTGATACACAGCCATAACAGCAGCCTGACCCACAGCCTGTTGCTACAGCAGTATGTGTGCTGCATCGAACTGGACCGATGCCGATATCCGAGAGCTACTGCTCATCAGGGCGGAGGAAGAAATTAAACGCCAGATGACCAGCACAGTGAAAGATGCAGTAGTGTACCACAATATAGCCAAGATGGTGGAGTCCCGAGGGATAAAACGCACGCAGCAGCAAGTGGTCAATAAATTGAAGGCCTTGCGTAAGCAGTTCACTAAAGTGCACGATCATAACCGCAACAAAAGTGGTGCAGGCCGCAAGGAATGGGTGCATTACCAATTGTGCTACAGCGCTTTTGGAAATACAGCGCTTTCAAACCCCATAGCACTGTCCGCCTCAATTGCGCCATCCTGCTCCAGCCAGCAGGAGGATAGTCAAGAGGTACCGGCTACACAGATTACCCTGCCGTCCTCGCAAAGCATACCAACATCACAGGTCCTACTGACCGATGAGCCTGGAGAAAGTAGTGGGATGGATTCATCTGTGAATGCTGACAGGATGGATTCATCTGTGAATGCTGACAGTATCGCTTCCACCATAGATGAGTTGAGACAAGCTCAGAGACTGCGCCCCCTAAAAAGACCCCTCCGCTACGCGCTAATAGTAAGTATTTTAAAAAATAAAAACACCCACATTACACACACATACACACACTACATCATACATGCCTACCCTCCTGGTTTTTGCGGGAGGCTCCCGATTTTTCGGGTAACCCTGCACACCCGGAAGGGTAGGCATTTCTCCCGCATTCTGCCCACTTCCTAGTGAAGTGGGCAGAATGAGGAGAATACCCACGGCGATTGCGGGTCTCCGTGAAGGGGGTGGGGCTTAAGATGTGATTCTGCATGAATCACAGCATTTGGCCCCGCCCCCTATGTAAATTTTACCCAATCGCAGCAGTTTTGCCACGAGGGGGCGGGGCTTAATGACGCAAATCGTTAGGTCCTACCCCCATCGGCCCCCCACTGCTTCTCTTACCCGGCCTTCTCCCGGGAAGAGATTATTAAAGGTAGGTAAGTATGCACTACATTCACTTAAATCCAAATGGTAACTGTTGCAGAGTGTTGCTAGCATGCAGGTAGATAGAAGGCCACAAGCACATGTACGCAAACAACACTGCTATCTTTACGTCGGCTCAGTGCATATTATATTTTTGTTTTTGTTTTTCCCCTTTGCAGTCTACAATGTGCCACCCAGAAAGAAAAAGCTCAACAGATCGGAGCAAGCAGCTAGAGCGATGACTTCTGTGATCGTGGAGCATCTCCGCAAATTGGATGCCGATATTCAGAGGCAGGAGGATGCTAGATTGGATCGGTTTCTAGAGTCCGAAAGGCAAATTCAGCAGTCATTTATGAGGCAATTAATGGATATGCAAGAGAGACAGATGTCTTTTTTTGATGGCACATTTGGTCGTGGCTATCCAAACCAAACACAGGCATTACCACAGGCCCCAGTGTACCCAGAACACAGATTTGGGCAGTGCAATATGGGGCCCAATTATTACAACCCTAGCACTAACCCTAACACAACACAAACAAACCAAGAGTCACCACAGTATACAGTGTATAGGCAATTGCCTTAAACATGGCCATTTAAAATAATTTATCGTTGTACCAACCGGTACATGTTCGATTTTAGTTTTTTTTTATGTTGTGTGGCTAAAATTATAATGTTTATTGTGTGAAGGCACTTTTCATTTTTTTATAACTTTTATAGTATATTGTTTTCCCGGCACGGATCGGCACTTTCTTTTATACTGGGCATACGATGTTTGACATATGTTTTATACTTTTTTTTTATACTTTTTCAACAATCTGAGAATGTGTTAAAACTGTTCTATTAAAAAACACAATATATGCACATGGTTAAAGTGAAAAAAAACAACTTTAAAACCAAATAAACCAAAAACATGTTTGGAATATGAAATTTTGCCTTTTTATTTTAAATCAATGGGAAAAGCAGGGATTACCCGGGTTCAGTGAGAACGGGGCAAACTCAGGAATAACCCGGGTCGAGTTGCAGTGTGAACGGGGTCTGAAGCCGAGTTCGACCCGGGATTGACCAGTGTTCAAATTCCAGGGTCGGACCCGGGATTTTGGTGTAAAAGGGGTATAAGACAGCAAAGATCTCTAGCCTTTATCAGGTCATCCTTTCTGACTCCTGGTTGAGGTGAATAGCCGAAGACCTGGGGGCTGCCTAGTCACAGATGCTCCACCATCGGAAATGTACATAAACCATCATGTTTATGTACATTTCTGAATCAAGCCCTAACTTCAAGTAATCTTAATGCAATTGTTTTCAGCAATTCAAACACCAATCATCTTTGCATTCATTCTATTCCTTTAAAAATTTTACAATTCACTGCCAAAGAAAATGGGTGTGATGGGTGTTTTACTTTCCTGCTATAAAGTGAAGACTAATCTCTGTATTGCAGTGGTTTCCAAACCTTTTTGAATCAAGGCGCACCAGAGTATCAGCATTTTTTCCACATCACCCCTAGGCTTATTTAGAAACTCAGCAAAATGTAAGTAAATTGTGGTTACATGTCATCCTTAGGGTCACTTATATGGTGTTGGGAATTCTTTCTCCACATATTTTATGATTGGCAACTACTAGAACTGGTTTTGCCTATCACACTGACCAAAAATGATTTTATTTGGTACTAGATCAACAACCCTTGGCAGCTCTCCAAACACTCTGCGGCACCCCAGGGTGCCACAGCACCCAGCTTCAGAGGTTACTTCTCAGCGAGAGGTATTACAGAAGCTTACTCCATCTGATGAAATTGAAGCTTTTCTGTGCACCTTTGAGCATACTGCTGCACATTTAAAATGACCTGAGGAGGAGTGGGCTGCCAGACTTGCTCCCTGTCTCACAGGGGAACCTCAGAGCATATGTTGATTTAAATGTGACTGAGGCAAACTCCTACCCGCTCTTAAAAAAGGCCATATTAAGCAGAGTTGGGGTGACTGGACCTAGCAAAGCTCAGGAGTTTCAGGAATGACGGTTAAACCCATCTGAATCTCCAAGGGTCCAGCTGGCTAACTTAGCCAGGCTGAGTAAGGCATGGTTGCAGCAGGATAAGAACTCTGCTCAGCATATAGTAGAGGTGGTGGCTTTGGTCCATGCTGTGCAGGTACTAGATCATGTGGTGCAACAGTGGGCTCTAGAGGCTGATCCTCAAATGTTTGAGAAGTTAGCAGTGGTGATTGAATGGTACCAGACTTTTTGGAAGTTAAACAAAGCCAAACAGGAATTCCAGCCAGTTCCCAAGCCTAGAACCCAGGTCCCAGTTGTTAAAGCCAACAATCCACCTCCAGTTCTGTGTTTTGACTGCGGTGAGCCCGGTCATTTGCATCGGCACTGCCAAAAGCGGGGCAAGCCGATGGACTGTAGTGCGGGAAAAACAACTCAATCAGTGGTCAGCATGGCTGCTGGAAGCACTTCACTGGCGCAAACCACCTTGTTTCATTTGATGGTGCGAGTGGAAGGCCGGGAGGTCTGGGCCTTAGTGGATTCTGGCAGTGAATTAATCATCATCTCTGCCAACCTGGTTCCACCTGGGGCTGATCAGGTGCTACCCCCGGTAAAGGTTATATGAATACGGTAAAGGTTATATGAATACATGGGGATAGAAGAATGCCCCCGTGTGCACTTCCCAATAGTGCTCAAAGGGCGATCCCTGCAAGTGATGGCTGCAGTAGCTGTCAGGCCACCCTAGGTCCTAGATCCTAGGTCTGGACTTTCCGTTGTTACAAGAGGTGGTTACATGGCATGATGACAGCAGAAGGTCCACATCAGAGGTGTCCCAGGAGCCAAGCTCTGCTGTTTCCCAAAGTTTAGTGGCTGTATCGCGCTCCTTGGCCAGTGAGCAACCGGAGGGGAGTGAGATCGAGACACAGTGGGTTCTCATTGTCAAGGAAGTGCCCTTGCAGGACTTGGCCAGGATCAACAGAATGATGGGAACTTGATAAATGCATTTGAAAATGTTGTAGAGATAAATGGTAGAGTAATCACGGCTTTACCAGCAGAGGGTGTACCATACTTTGCATTGAAAACTGATTTGTTATATCATGTAACATATTTGCAGAGTAAGAGAGTAGATAAATTGCTGGTTCCCCGGAAACACGAGCAGTTGGTGTTAAGGGCGGCTCATACAAACCTGTGGGTTGGCCATTTGGGGAAGGAGAAAACTCTCCAGTGTGTTCAGCTAAGATTCTTCTGGCCCGGCATTCATGCAGCAGTAAAAAGGTATTGTCAGGAATGTCCAGTGTGTCAGAAGACAGCACCCCGGCCAGGGTTTAGGGCACCCTTGGTTCCCCTCCCTGTCATTTCTGTACCTTTTTGAGAGAATTGGTATGGTTCTGATAGGGCTGGTGGAAAAATCTGCTCGTGGGCATCAATACATATTAGTGGTGAGAGATTATGCCATAAGGTACCCAGAGGCCACTCCGCTACGCAACATGAAATCTAGCACTATTGCCAGGGAATTGTTGATGCCATATACCTTAACGGACCCAGGTACCCCTTTTGTCTCTAAACTAATGAAAGATATGTACTGACTGTTAAAGGTGGATAGAATTAATACCTCAGTTTACCACCTGCAAACAGATGGGCTTGTTGAACGCTTTAACCAGACCCTTAAACAAATGAAAAAAAAGGACGATGTCTGAGGAAAAGTGAGATTGGGACTTACTCCTACCCTATTTAATGTTTGCAATGTGAGAGGTGCCCCAATCCTGTATGGGATTTAGGGCCTGATTCAGACCCACTCGCGAGCGGCTGTCCGCTCGCAAGTGGGTCGATGGTGTGCACTGCGCATGACGGAGGGAGCTCCGTCGTGCGCATGCGCGAGACGCGACAAGCGAAGGACTTTCCTTCGCTCGTTGTGTCTGATCAAAGGGGGCGTGCTGTCGATGTTGATTGACAGCACGCCCCCTTTGGTGGGCGTGCCGGGGGCGTGCCTGCCAGACGGAGGCATTCCCAAGGGAACGCCTACCGTCAGAAGCCGGCCCCACTGACATCACTAGTGATGTCAGTGGGAGTGATTTTGGCTCTGATAGAGCCAAAATCACTCCTGGCCTTGCGGTTGAGAAACTCAACCGCAGGCTTCTGCTCGCACTGGCGATGGTCGCGATGGTCAAGACCATCGCGACCATCATCCTGCACGCTCGTATAGGCTGTGGGTGGTGACCCACAGCTATACGAGCGTCCAGGAGGACGCTCCATATTTATGGAGGTGGGCCCTGATTCAGAACGAGCGCTCTGGTCAGAGCGTCCGGCTCTTAATCAGGGCCTTAGTCCCTTTGAACTCCTCTATGGGAGGCAACCTAGAGGGATTTTAGATCTGTTGAAAGAAGGGTGGGAACAGTTATGCCAAGAGCCTAACATCGTTCAGTTTGTGACCCAATTGTATGGCCGTTTAAGGCAAATTGCGCCACTTATGAATGAGCACATGGATAGGGCACAACAGCGGCAAAAACTTTGATATGACGTGACCGCGGTTAATTGGTCTTTTAAACTGGGAGACAAGGTACTGGTTTTGGTATCCACCACTGAAAGCAAAATGTATGCCCTTATGAAGTTATAGAGGCAATGGGACCTGTTAATTATAAGGTTCGACAGGAGGGTAGAAGAAAAGAAGTGCAAAACTACCATGTAAACCTGTTAAAATCCTGGAAAGTGAGCACTGGTCAGCCGTCTCTGGTTGCCAAGAAAACCCCAGAATGTCAGGTACCCATTGAAGTTACCCTTAATCCCCGCCAGAAACAGGAGGCGGTGAGTTTAGTAGCACGGCACCAAGATGTGGTCGAAAAATCTGAATTATCCAGCATGATATAGTTACTCCTCCAGGGGTGGTAATAAAACAGAGGTCATACTGTATACCCGAGGCAAAGCGGGCAGTGTTTAAACAGGAAGTAGATGAAATGCTGCGCCTAGGGGTCATAAAGGAATCAAATAGCGAATGGAATAATCCCATAGTTTTAGTGCCTAAGCCTTCGGGTGCTTTAAGATTCTGCAATGATTTTCGCTAATTAAATAAAGTGTCACAGTTTGATTCCTATCCGTTGCTCTGGGTGGACGAGCTGGTGGAGAATTTAGCAAACAGTCAGTATCTCACCACCCTAGATTTGACAAAAGGGTATTGGCAGATTCCTTTAACTGAGGCTGCTAAGGCCAAAACAGCCTTCTCTACCCCAGAAGGTTTGTTTCAGTATAAATTAGAGATGAGCGGTTCGGATTCTGTGGAATCCGAACCGCTCCGAACATTGGGGATCCAAGTCCACCCGAACCCTGTTCGGGTGTTCACCGCCTGACTCGGATCCCCGTTCGGGGCCGAAAGGCGGCCGCCTGATGTCGGATTCTCACTAGAGAATCCGACATCAGGTCTCCTATTGTGTAGGGCAGAGCGCTGTGATAGCGCTCTGCCCTACACAGATACAAACACACAGCCGCCAGCGGCAGCTGTGTGTTTGTTACAGCAGCCAATGAGAGTCACACAGACTCTCATTGGCTGCTGCACGGAGGGAGCCGGCTGGAGCTCACACATGAGCTCCGTCTTCCGGCTCCCTCTGCAGTGTGTGACAGGCTCAGCAGAGCGGACGGCGCGGGAGCGGGGAATCAGGAATCAGGTAAGTTTTTTTTTTTTAACTTGTGAAAGTTGTGCAAGGGCCGGGTGCGCTACTGGGGGGGGTCTGCTACTGGGGGGGTCTGCTACTGGGGGGGCCTGCTACTGGGGGGGCTATACTACTGGGGGGGTCTGCTACTGGGGGGGCTATACAACTGGGGGGGTCTGCTACTGGGCATCCATACTACTGAGGGGCCTGCTACTGGGGGGGGGCTATACTACTGGGGGGGGTCCGCTACTGGGGGGGCCATACTACTGATGGGCCTGCTACTGGGGGGGCCATACTACTGTGGGGGCATAATACTGGGGGGGCTTACTACTACTGGGGGGGCCATACAACAGGTGGGCCATACTACAGGGGGGCTACTACTGGGGCAGCCTACTACTGAGGGGGGCCTGCTACTGGGGCAGCCTACTACTGGGGGGGCCATACTACTGGGGGGCCATACTACTGGGGGGGCTGCTAATGGGGGGCATACTACTGGGGGGGCCTGCTAATGAGGGTCATACTACTGGGTGGCATGCTAATGGGGGGCATACTACTGGGGGGGCCTGCTAATGGGGGGCATACTACTGGGTGGCATGCTAATGGGGGGCATACTACTGGGGGCACTGTATAGGGGACCCTACTACTAAGGGGACTGCATAGGGGGCACCACTGCTGGGGGCATTGTGTAAGGGACACCACTACTGTGGGCATTGTGTAAAAGGGGCACTACTGTGGGCATTGTGTAAAAGGGGCACTACTGTGTGTCGTAACATAAATAAGAGACACTACTTTATGGTGTAATGTGAATCAGGCCCTATGTGCGGTGTAATGTGAATAAGATTGTGCACTGTGACTCTTTGGGCCGTAGCCCACTATGTAAACAAGTACTGTGACTCTGCTGGCCGTACCCACTGGGTGGGTGCACTACTTTTCATTTCTGCCACTGCTGTGTGGCAATGTGTCATAGATGTGCTTTATACTGTGGTGTCTG
This sequence comes from Taudactylus pleione, assembly GCA_031769625.1. NCBI lineage: Eukaryota > Metazoa > Chordata > Amphibia > Anura > Myobatrachidae > Taudactylus > Taudactylus pleione. The sequence continues at coordinate 353,346 of JAUIMM010000542.1, forward strand.
TGTCATTGTGCCGCTGCTTTGTCGCTTAGTAACCAGTCAGCTCACTGCTACCTTTGGCCAATAATGTTGAAAACAATATTATAAGCTGTGATATGGTCTAAATTGACTGGAAATTAATGTTATTGAGGTTAATAATACTCTAGGAAGAAAAAAAAGACCAATTTATGTGATTTTAGCTTTTTTTGTAAATTTTTGTAAAAAAAATCCAAATCCAAATCCAAATCCAAAGCCAGTCACCGCAGTTTGGCAAATCCAAATCCAAAGCCGGACGACGAATTAGAACCAAATCCAAATCCGGCAAAAATGGTCCGGCGCACATCCCTAGTATAAATGCTGCCGTTTGGTCTGCATGGGGCTCTGGCAACCTTCTAGAGGGCTATGAACAGATTGCTGCAACCTCATAAGGAATATGCAGCTGCATATCTAGATGACATAGGCCCTCATTCAGAGCTGCTCGCTATTTGCGGTCATTCGTTTTCTAAAAAGGGGTGGCTATTCAAATGAACCGTTCGCACTTTGCGGTCTGTTCACGCCTCTAAGTCTGAACGAGCGAGCAAAACATGCGAACGTAAATTTGGAAAATACGCCCCCTGGCCGCTCGCACCATACGTCATGTCCGCTATTTATTAGATTAATCGAGTACATCGACCAGCGTATGAACTGCTCGCTATTCTTGTGGTTGGTTTTTTCAACCACTATTTTGCGAGCAGTTCTGAGTTAAAAAAAAACAAGTGACGTGGTCAATGACGCTGCTGGATTAATTATGCACTCCCTTAAAACGCCCGTTTTGACCTTTAAGCTCGCCTGCGTTCTGAATTTCACTCCCCGTTTTCAAGCACCTTCCCCTGTTACCACCCACATACGCCTCATTCTGTCACTCAAATTAGCAGGCATTCGCTATTTTGTGAGCACATGAATTTCGACCGCACTGACTGGTTCGCGCATGCGTATAACGATCCGTACGCATGCGCAGTTGGGCAAACATTGCTCGGAGCGAACGAGCTGCCTCTTATGAGTGGCTCTGAATCAGGCCCATAGTCCTCTTTAGCCCCGAATGGGAGTCACACCTACCAAGAGTAGAAGCAGTGTTGCAATCTTTATGGGCACATGGGCTTACTGTTAATCCTGAGAAGTGTGCCATTGGAATGGTGGAGGCAAAATATTTGGGATATATTCTAGGCAGAGGGCATGTAAAACCTCAGCCCAGTAAGGTGGAGGCGGTCCTCACATGGCCTAAACCCAAATGTAAATCCCAGCTCAGGACATTCCTTGGCCTAGTGGGTTACTACCACAGATTCATTTGTGATTTCGCCACTAGGGCAGCTCCATTAACTGAGTGTCTGAAAAAACAGTCCCCAGACAAGATCCTGTGGTCTAGAGCAGCAGAAGCTGCATGGCAGGATTTAAGGTGTGACTTGTGTGCAGGACCTGTTTTGCAGGCTCCTAACTTTAAAAAAACAGTTTAAAAGCAGACAGATGCCTCAGGTACAGGATTGGGAGCAGTCCTTTCCCAAGTGGTAGAAGGGGAAGAGAAACACTTCCTCTACCTCAGCCGGAAATTACTGCCCAGGGAGCGCAAGTACTCCTCTGTGGAGCAAGAGTGCTTGGCAATCAAGGGGCAGTAGACTTATTATAATATTATTTGTTGTGGTGTGAGTTTGTGTTGGTTACAGATCATGCCTCTTTACAATGGATGCACACGAACAAAGAAGTGAATGCTGTGTAACCCACTGGTTTTTGTCTTTGCAGCCATTTAAGTTTGAGGTGCAGCATCGTCCGAGGAAACAGCACCTCAATACTGATGCCCTTTCCAGGAAGTTTGTTGGGCCCTATCCTCCAAGCAACCCTATGGTGAAGCTAGAGGAGGAAGAGGGTGAAGTTGACGAGCTGTGTACCCAGACAGATGGCACAAATAGATGTGGGCGAGGCAGATAGCTCACCTGAAAGTGTTTTAGCTTCACCAGGGTGGTTGAAGCTAAGGGGGGAGGAGTGTGACAGGGTCGGCATAATTCCACATAAAGTAAATGTGGAATATCCAGATCAGGCTTGCCTACCCTCCCGATTTGGTCGGGAGCCTCCCGAATATCGGGTGCCGCTCCCGACCCCCTGGAAAGGCAGGCAAGCCTCCCAGCTGCCGCCTACCCCCTGGACTACTAGTAAGCAACCCCGCAGCGGGGTTTTTAGGCATTGTGAAGAGGGAAGGGGGCCACGTTGAAGCGATCATGCAGTCATGCCCCAGGCCCTGCCCCCAAAATGGCATCATAGCCTGGCCAAGCCCCCCCCTGCAGAATGCAGGCATATAGCTCCCTCCCGGAAGGAGGGAGCTGAATGTCGGCAAGTATGATCCAGATCTCCCAGGTTTGGCAGAGCAAAGGCATTAGGATTGTGTAAATGTTCAGTTCAGGTGTTGCCTCAATCAGTGCCTGGAAAAGCAGCTGGTTACAGACACCTGTGAGAAGCTGGTTTACGAACTGCAGAGACACTAGGGAAATTAAGCCTGACGGTGAAATAGTCGCTCAGCTTATAGGCCTGGGGGTGCTTAGTGTTAGGGTTCCTGGACCTGCGAGTCCACTGAAGAAATATTGCTGTATTGGAAGACTTTGTATGACATCTTGCCCATGAAACTGCCATATCCTGTGTACCTGCCTGTGGTGAGCAATAACAGCTACTGATGGATTTTACCCGGTCTATGTGATTCTTGTCACAATAGAAATACACACACACCTTTTTTCATGTATTGTTATAATATATATACATACATCTACACAAATTGTGAAAAGGAAAGACCTAGCTTTAGCGGTCTAGGATGGAAACTACCACAGTGTAGTAAAGTATTATGATCCGTGGGTTTACTAAACAAAGACGTGCTGATAACCCTCAGGGTAACCTGCACATCTAAAAAATTCACCACCTGCTGATCCATTCTGGTATGTGAACTTAATAGGACTCCCTGAAGCAGTATCCTTTGGTGCGAGACCCGGAGCGACGGATTGCCCGTCGCTAGCCTGGTCTCGCGCATGCGCACGACGGAGCTGGCTGTGGGCCACCATCGACCCGGTTGCGAGTGCTCAGCGCTTGTGACCTGGTCTGAATCAGGCCCTCAGTTACATGGATGCAAGTCAGTAGTATGACATGTCCACCAGCAAGCCCGGGCCTGGGCAATTAGTACCCACCCTCTCAGGGCCCCTGCATACACTGTGAGATATCGCACAATGTATGCCCGTGATTTCTGCTGGTTTACAGTCTGTGAAATTAAGGGCCCCATTTATAAACGTACGAAAATACCAGTGGCAATTTTTGTTTAGTATCACTTTGATACAAATGAAAAAGGCACTAGTATTTATCAATACTTACCCCTCAGGTGAGGTTTAGTGAAATCCTGCTCTTCGGCGAGGTCCTCCACTCACCTGCTGGCAGCCTAATAGTGCATACACACGGTCAGATCTGTCAGACAAACAATGAACGATTTTACCAGCGATTTCATGAACTACGAACGATTTTTGACAGTATTAAAATGAATGAAAATCTACCAAATCTGACTGTAAACACATCAGATGTCAGATATCGTTATCTAACAAACGGGAACGCGCATCGTTCATCGTTGCATCGACACATAGCAGATTTTCTTTCAGAATGATTGAACGATTATAAAAATCGTTATTGTACTAATCTGAAGGATTATCTAACTGTGTGTATGCACCATAACACTGCCAGTGCTGGGCGCCGGTGTAATTCGCATGTGCATGAAACAGGGACCCGGCAGTGCCTTGAAGGCTTCGCTGAAGCCGGAAAGGCAACGCAGGGTCCCCATTGCAGTCAACGGGAACCGCAACGCTCTCGCCATCTAAAGATGGCGAGAACGATGCTGTGACAAACAGCGGTAATCTTAGATTACCGCTGTTTGTTAAATGCATAAAGGATAACATAACCCCTTTAGTGAGCGCTAAAGGGGTTATGCTTCATTTATAAATGGGCCCCTAAATGTCTGTCGATCTGACAGTGTATGCTCAGCTTTAGAATGAGTGCCAAGGTGATCGTGTGGTACTTAGTGTGATAGATCCTGTGATTGGCAGGAATACTTGATGGTCAATGTGCATGAGTGTCAGGGAGTATGTGACTGGCATTGTATGAGTGACTGGAATATTGAGGTTGAGGGCAGAGACAATGAGGGGCAGTTACATAGAGGGTGATGGCTTGGACACTAAGGTAGGGTTACAGCGACGGTGCTGGCTGGGACACTGGGGGGGGGGGGGAGTTACAGGGAGGGTGAGGGCGGGGACACTGAGGGGGTTTTAGGGAGGCTGAGAGCAGGGACACTGAGGGAGGGGTTACAGCAAGATTGAAGGCAGAGATACTGAGAGGGGGTTAACAGGAAGGTTGTGGGCGCGGTTATAGTGAAGGTGAGAGCAGTGACACACCGAGGGAGGGGGGTTACAGGGAGGATTAGGGTGGGGACTCTGAGGGGAGTTACAGGGGGGGTGTGGGGGGGATACTGATGGGGTTACAGGGAAAGTGAGGGCATGGACACTGAGGGGGTGTTACAGGGAGGGCTGAGGGCAGGGACACTGAGGGGAGTTACAGGGAGGGTGAGGGCAGGGTCACTGAGGGGGGTTACAGGGAGGGCTGAGATCAGGGACACTGATGGGGGGTTACTCTAATCTGCGGCAGCCGGATGCGGGACCCCATTGGGTCGATGGTCCGCAGAGTATCCGATGCTGCGCTGGACAATGCATTTCAGATACGTAATGCAACAGGAGGCGTGATACCTCCTGCTGTATTACCATAATTTCAAGGATCGCAATTGCAAAGCTGCCTGCATCCATACATCATATATCTGTAGCCTGCGAGCAGCTTTGCAATTGCGAACCTTGCTGAATCAGGCCCTTAGAAAAATGTATATTTTTAATTTTTAATATTGTATTAAGTGTCTTAATTGTTTGATTCTGCCATGTCGTTTTCTATTTTAATGAGCATAGTGCCATTTTTAGTTATACCTTTTCCCATACATCAAGAAATGTCAGATATCTGATGCGTATGCACTCTGCATGTGCAAAAAAACAACACTTGATCCGTTGGCATTCAGAGCTACATGCAACACTGAATCAGGTCCATTGTATCTACAGTAGATAAGGATCTCAGGGGATGCAAACCCACTTTCTAAAGGAACACCCAATCAAGGCCATAACTAGGGTAGAGCGGGCCGGTGTCACTGCACAGGACGCCGAAGTAGCTGGGGCGGAATCGTCCGCCACCAAAATCTCCATTTCCCGGGCACCCACTGCACCTGGCTCCTTCCTTTGCAGGTCTCTCTCCTCTCACATAGCTCCAAAATCCTCTCTCCATTCGCGGCACCCCACACACACATACAGGTTACCCTTTGCTGCTCTCTCTCCCCTCATACATCTCCAAACCCCCCCTTTTAGGGCACTCCCAACCCCCCCACCCCACACAGGTTACCCTTTACAGTTCTGTCCCCACTAATACAGTTCCAAACTCCCCCCGCCCCCATTCACGGTCCTCTTCCCCCACAAAGGTTCCCCTTTCCTGGTTTCTCTCCCTTGACAGCTCCAAACTACCCCCCTGTCCACAGCACCCCCTCCCCTCCCCCATACAAATTCCCCTTTCCTGCTCTCCCTCCCCTCACAGCACCAAAATCCCCCTCCCATACACAGCACCTTGTCCCATAAAGCTCAAAGGAGCTGTGGAGCTTCGGGCATAGCAGGGCAGCTTCTGGTTTTGCAGGCAGATGGCCAGGACCAGCAGTCATAGAGTGACAGTGAGAGATTGGCAGCCAGGTGAGTGATGTCACTGTGACTCACCCTATGGAAGGGGCATTACTGTATGGAATGTCTAAGGGTCATTAATATCTGGAATAATATGTAAGGGTAATGTCCCTTACATATTATTCCAGACAATAATGACCCTTAGACATTCCATACAGTAATGCCCCTTCCATAGGGTGAGTCATAATGTGTAAGGGGCATTACTGTGTGGCATAATATGTAAGGGAAATTACTCTGTGGCATAATGTGTAAGGTGCATTGGCATTACTGTGTGGCATAATATGTAAGGGGCGCTACTGTGAGGCATAATGTGTATGCATGCTCCTTCCCCACCAGACCATGCCCCTTTTTTGCCATGTGTTGTCCCTATTTAAAATATGGGGGGGCACCAATGCTCTTTCTGGCTCAGGGCACCAAAATGCTCTGCACCATACTTGCCTACCCTCCTAGAATGGCTCGATTTTCGGGAGGCTCACGAAAATCGTGTGGCACTCCCGGCCACCCAGAAAGGTTGAAAAGTCTGCTAGATTTGGGGCCACCCAGCCTCGCACAGGCGGCCGACGACGCGATTTGTGTTGATAATCTTGCCACTGCATAGCGGGGGACGTGGCTACAATGCTGCGATTGTGTCATGACGTCCCAGATCTGCCGAGCTCCCCCCCAACCCAACACCGCCAAGTCCCACTTTCTGCAGTGCCGACCTTGCTGCCAAAAGGTTGGTAAGTATACGCTACACCCAATCACTTGGCATTAGATCTAAGCCCTCACATGGTTATAAGTAAATAATGTTTAAAGAGGAAAACATTCAGTGAAAAAACCAACGTGCGTTTCACTGTAATAGGCTTTGTCAAGGCAAACAATCCGAGGCACTGAAAGCCCTGGACATTTGTACCTCCTTCACTAATTATCATGTCCCTGACCTGTGTGTAATGAGAGACCAAGTTTTCAGTCTAAATGTTTTTAATGCATTAACTAATAAAGTTGTACTTTTTAAACAAGAATTAATTTACCCCAGTGTACCAAATCAAGTAACTAGCTATATTCCTTTAGCTTTGTATATAAAATAGGGATGTGCAGTCTCGGATTAGTTTGGATTTTCCCACCAACTTCTGATTTTTCCAGCCAAAAATCAGGTCTCAGAAGGAGGCATAACATCATCTTGGTGGGAAAATCTGAACTAATCTGAGCCTGCAGATCCCTAATATAAAGTAACTTTTGACAGTCATGGTCTATCCATATAAAATATTTATCTGTGATAATATTGATTTATCACACAAATAGACAATTAGGGAAGAGGTCATAAAAAGTCATTTATGTAAATAATTATTGTGGTAACCATGTACCCTCTTTTTCTGAAATAACATCCTTCCCTTGTCCGGTTCAGCATTCTATGCAGACACTCATGAATGTTCCACTGTTGTATCACCTGCTAAGAGAATTCCACAGCACCAATAGATTTTCAGCCTGTATGACAAAAGCATCAGGCCAAAATGTGGTTATAGGGACTTGCATATATACTTTTAGGGTAGTGGTTTAACCCTGGGTTGGCAGCCTTCCAAACACTATACTGAGTGGGTGCATTCTACACACTTTCTTCTTCTTGCATTATACTTGTCTGAATACAATGCCATCTTCCTGGAGTGAGAAGGCTTTTTGTTTTCAACATATACTAGGAGAGAGTTCTGGAGAGTATAACTAACCACTAAATAAATAGTATATTTGTAAATGGTCCCTATGGCAATATTACATTTATTTGTTAAAAAACAAAAAGGTGAAGGTATGAAAGTCCTTTTACGTTTTATTTCTACTGGTATTATATTACATTTATGTAAGCACTTACTGTACTTTATGTAAGCACTAGGATGAAAATTAATGCTATGATAATGTAAATTACAAATAATTAGAACAGTTCAAAATCTGTTCTTCATACATACTGGTATGCCAGGTAATACAATTAAGGCAGTGGAGGAACTACGCTAGTGCATGGGATGTAGCCTCTACAGTGCTCAGCTGTAAGGGGGATTGTCAGTGCTTGGATACCCCTCTGAGGCCCACACATGGAGCTGGCACACGTGCAGGGATTTATTTTGTATGCTCCAACTTCAGTTCTTGCTCAGAGTTGGCTCTTGTGAGTGGGCACAGGGCTAGTGTGAGTCTTCACTGAGTAGGTGCAGGCCCAGTGGGGTCACCAGAGGGTAATCACCGGCCTTTGTTGAATTGTGTTTGGGCTCCCAGAGATGCTCTGTTCCTCGGCTTTGTGAATTAACAAGCCTGTGCCACTTCCGTTATGCACATATGCACATTTCAGAAACCCTTAATAACCTAAGTTGTGTCCTGTTTTTTTGCTCTATATATATATTCCCTGAGGACGGTAACCCGAACCAGCTGTTGGAGCCATCCGGGCTCAGAGCGTGTCTCCCCGGGCCCTATGGAGGCAATACATTTCTAAGATGTGCTGAGTATTACCTTATATTATACTGCTTTATGGCTTGCTATTATACCCTGATGGTGACTTTTTAAACATTAAATATTTTTTAATGTTATTCTTTACAAAAGGTGTGCTGGATTTTTGCCCTATATAGGGCTTATTGCTACAAATCCTGTGATCCGTGCACTCCTGCACAAGTTTTGAGTGCGACCTAACATTTGCTTCTATATATATATACTTATATATATATATATATATATATACTTTTATATATATATATATATATATATATATATATATATGTGTGTGTATGTGTGAAATTTGCAGTTTATTTTCCCAAGTTTCTGCTACTAGTCTTTTCTAGTGTAAATGCGTGTGACTGTGTGTAATTATTACTACTGAAAATGGCTTATCGGTATACATTCTATTTGGTTAATTAATCTAGGTAAAACTATCTTTAAGATGCATAGGATGAAGAACAAAACTTGTGTCTCAGCAAAAAATATCATAGATGACATACATCTATATATAAAATACTTCTTGAAGAGAGAGCTGGCAAAATGCCATATTCCCAGTTATGGCACTTTCTGGAGAGGGACCTGTATGACACAGACATACAGTATGTAGCTAACACAGTGGCAAACCTGGAATCTGTATGAAATACCGCCGGCCGTGGCAGCCCGACAGATGAACATATCCCGGCAGCCCGACAGCGCTGGAAATCCCGATCGTCATCAGGTAAGAAATAACTAACCTAACCCCCCTAACCCTAACCCTCCTTAGGGGTGCCTAACCCTAACCTCCCCCCTTCCCCGCTGTATATAATATGGTGAATACTAGCGCACAAACTCTTGAATTCCTTGTGTAGATAAAGTCTTAAAAAATAGTACTTCACTTCCTGGAAATAACAGGTGGCTGCAGTTTTTCAATATTCCGTGTGGCAATCTGAGAGTATAGTGCTGAAAAATAATTATAAAACGTGCGCCTAATAGTGTAGTAATTTAGGGTAAATTGAACTTGTGCTCAAGGTAAGTAATGTGCGTACCAAAATTTAAATAAATATATGCTTATCTGATGTCCAAGTGATATTTCAATGGCAGGGTTTTCCAAGGGGTACTCTTTCTGTGGTAACCTTAAAATTAGGGTTTAGAATTTTTTGCCCATAGAAAAGCAATATGGTGTAGTAATTTTTATGCAAGGTAGTGGCAACAGTGGGCAACAAACATAAATCTGCGTACCAGATAGTGCATATAAAGGTGTCACTCCTCTGTGTTCCAGGTCATAAACAATCCGGCTCCATACACCACCATATGGTAGACCTCAGACCAGAAATGGAGAAAGTCTCCGTAAATAATTGTTTTATTTAGACCAAAAATGAAACACAGAGTAAAATCAAAATCTAAATAGAGAATAAATAAAGTAAATGCTTATCTTGAATAGTATAGCAGATAAGTCCACTTTAGGGGGTTAACGAGAACTTATATATATATATATATATATATATATATATATATATAATTTATTTATTTATTTTTTTACCTGGGTCCAGACCTAGCCTATTGGGGCGCAGCATTACACTGCTCCGGGTGCCATGGGTCTGCTTTTGAATTCTTATTCTGGCTGATGATTATGCTCTGATGGAACTATTTGCACAGAGCATAGTGAATGACATGATTTATTTTGTTGCACGCTTATTGAGGACATTACCACAGCAAGTATTTTGAATCACTTTCTATTTCAGACAAGGTATTTCTACTGAGCACGATTTATATCCCTGACAGTATGGTTGGTCTCTCTCTTCTATAGACACTTTAGCATTGGAAAATGTGTTTGCTATTATCCCATTTTTAGACACGCTGATACGGTTTCCTATGCCATACTGTGTAAATCCCCTAGAACTCAAGCTAGCGAGGTCTTCCGCCAATAACAGCCACTCATTGTTCCCTTAGAACTGATAACGTTCACCGGTACTTAGGTGGCCGCCTGGACTTAAACTCAGAGTAGCAGTGGTTTACACAGAGGCCTAGGAAGACCAGAGGTTCTCGGGAGAGAGAAGGTGCTTGATAGGAAATTTTTTGATTAATACTGCCGGGTTTAAGATGAAACTTGGTGGTGCGGCTTAAGAACTGGAGGTGTGGCTTTGTGAGCAAGTAATGCGGCTTTTAGAGCCGATGTGGTTTGAGTACTGATGGTGCGGCCTGAGAGATGGTGGTGCGGCTTAAAAGCTGGTGATGCGGTTTTGAGAGCCAGTATGGCTTGAGTGCCGGTGGTGCGGCTTGAGTGCTGGTGGTGCGGCTTGGAGAGCCGGTGTGGCTTGAGTGGCGGTGGTGCGGCTTGGAGAGCCGGTGTGGCCTTAGTGCCGGTGGTGTGGCTAGAGAGCTAGAGATACAGTTTTGAAAGCCGGCGTGGCTAGAGAGTCGAAGCACCTTGGGAGCAGGTAAATGGAAGTCCGTATGAAATAGGACACAACAACACAGACCATCTGCAGAGCCAAGGGATCCAAAAGGAAATGCTAGAGACCAGCGAGTACAAATAAGGAAAGGATCCAATCATGCTGTGCTGTGGTTCACACGTGACATCCTTAGGCATCTGCATCGCCTAGCAACTACTGGAAGAACTCCAGGAGAATCACTGGCAGATGATGGTATATTGCTGGAGGGAAACGAGTCATGACTGCGACTTGAAACAAGTAGTGGTTTACATAGATTACTACACACACCCTTCACCCATTACAGGTCAGGGAACACATGCAGCCAATAGTGCGTGCCTTTACAGACAAGTTATCCAACTGCCCCACTGTTCCACACGCTGGCCGAAGTGTCCTGCCAGTTTTCAGGAGGTTGGGCACTCCCACCGCTGCAGCCAGTGCAGGGAGAGTATAACAGAGTATCTTGATTTCACAGGGGTGCCCGGATAATTACCCCTTTATCGTCACTCATGGGATAGAAAGCCCTGGATACAAAAGATACCTTTATGAAAGGGTACTTCTGTTATACAGAGTGAGTATGGTATGATCCAACATCTGACAGATTTATTGCCATTTCAAAGACATTTTCAATGTTGAACAAAAACTACTACACTATTGGTCCTTTTTCTCTCTATTGTCCTTCTTTTTCCCTACGAGGAACATTATATGGAGTGACCTACAGTATAAGAAAAGGAATCTGGGATCACATCTTTTCCTTTTCATGCTACAGGAGGACTTTTGGACCAACCAAGTGTGGCCATAATTATATGTCTAAAATTCGGTTTTGCATGAAAAACCTAAACATTGTTTATTTGGGGGGCGTGGCCACGGCAGCAATAGTGTAGCTCTCCAGCTGATAATCCTGCTTACCCCTCCTGAGACCCCTATATCAACGTTACTACCCTGCTGTCTCTCACATACCTTGCCAGGAACCTGCTGACTTGGTTGGAGCTGTGTGGAGTGAGGAGAGTGGCTCTTGAGGGCCTCCATTGCATTCCCTGGGCCTGCCTATCTCCAGATCCTGTAATTCCAGAGCTGCACCCAGGCCTCTCCTCTCCTGTTGGCTTCTGTATTATGCAGCCTGTCTGTGCCTGACAAGGGGGCTTTGCTGGGAGCTTCTGGTCTGCTTCTCCTGCCTGGCTTGTGTTTAGAGTCAGGGTCAGGGAGGTTATCTCTGAGTCTGATACTGCCGGAGTTCTGCCAGACATTACTATTTCTCCCTGCTCTGTGTGGAGAACTGTCAGCTCTGCAACTGTGGGACTCAGCAGCACTTCTTTTCCTGTGAGTGATTTCTAAGTTTGGAGGAATCTCTGCCTGTTGCTGCTGCTGTGTCACTACCTGTGCATTTATATATTATAACTTGTCTCCTACATTTTTCTCCTACATTATATTAATACTATGGGGAAAACAGGTCATGCAGCTGCTGCAAAACTGGAACACTTTGCCCCTTCCTCCACTCCTGTGCCCCCAGTGTGTTGTGATCCCCAGGGTACATCCAAGTCTGCTGCATCTGGGTCAGATTCATCATCAGAAGTTACGCTGCAACAAGTGCTGGAAGCAGTTACCTCCTGCGAGACTAAATTGGCAGATAAGATTGAGAAAGTTCAATCCGATATATCTTCTCTTCATCAGGGTCTCCAGCAGGTCCGCGAAAGAGTCGGGGAGGCAGAAACACGTCTATCTAATCTGGAAGATTCCCGGACCCCACTACGGGCTCAAGTGGCCTTCCTGACATCCCAAATGTCCGCAATGCAGCATAATATTTCCGATATGGAGGGCAGACTGCGCCGCAACAACGTGCGGTTTGTTGGTCTCCCGGAAAGAGAGGAGGGGTCTTCACCTGAAACATTCCTTGAGAAGTGGTTGGGGGATACATATGGCAGAGACTCATTTACTAACCAATTTGCTGTGGAGAGAGCGCATCAGATCCCTACCCGTCCCCTGCCGCCTGGTGCTCCACCGCGCACATTTATAGCCAAATTTCTTCATTACCAGGACCGTGATACTGTGCTTCGATTGGCTCGAGTTAAAGGGCCACTGGAACGCAACGGTGTGAAAATTTCTATGTTTCCTGATTTCGCAATGGATGTCCAAAAAGACAGAGCTAAATTCCTTCCAATAAAGCGTCGTCTCCGGGATTTAAATCTTCAGTACGCTATGATTTTTCCATCTAAGTTGCGAGTGGTAGCGGATGGAGAGTCAAAATTTTTCTCTACACCACGGGAGGCTGCGGCGTGGCTGGACCAGAGATCTCCTGGGAACAGGCAAATGGCACCGGAATGACTGTACTGATTGCATTTGCTGATTATATTTGTTTATGGCCAGAAATTGCTAGTGTCATAACGACATTAAATAGGCCTTTTTCTGATATTCCAATATTTATATTTCTATAATAGTATTTATGTTGTGATATTGGTTGGATATTGTTCTATGTCCCGCTCCCCTTACTGGGTATATTTATTTATTTTTTTTCTCTGGTAGGGTTTTTCTTTTTCTTTTGTTGTTTATGTTGATATTTTGGTCAAAATATGGCCGGAGAGTTATGTTGCATTGGTGGTTATTTTTATTCCAGTGCCTTTTACACCTATAAGGATTGAGTAGTTGTATCCTGTGGGTTTTAGTGTAGTTTAGTTTAGGGTTTAAGTATGCCTAAGTTCGGGTGGGTATACAGGGTGGGGGGTGGTTTTGGATGGGTTGTCCAGTCTTTTTCTTACAAATGTTTTTTTTTATTTTTTCTTTACCACACTATTTTTAAGGTAACTTCAATTATGCTTTATAGTTCAATGTATTACAATGGTGAAACTTTTAACATGGAATGTCCGGGGGGTTAATGATCGTTTAAAGCGCTCTTTGGTCTTTAAAATGATTAAGCAATATGGCCCTGATATTTCTTTTCTGATGGAGACGCATTTGGTTGGGAGTAAGGTACTAGCTCTAAAAAGACCATGGGTGGGATGGGCTTATCACTCCTCACATACTTCATCGTCCAGGGGTGTCTCCATTCTTATTAATAAATCTGTCCCTTTTTCTTTTACTGCGGTCCAAACTGACCCTTATGGCAGATATGTGTTTCTGGATTGTGTACTGTATTCTAAGCCCATTTTATTGTTAGCAGTGTACATCCCCCCTCCTTTTTCATATGACGTTTTAAAAAAAGCTGCTGAATTTGTGGCCCGTTCTCCAGATACGCCAGTGCTCTGTTTGGGAGACTTCAATAATATAATGGACCAGTCTATGGATAAGTGGCGTGAGTCTTCAAGTTCTCTTTCTAAAGGTGGTGAGGGCTTTGCTAAGTTTGTAACTGACTTGGGATGGGTTGATGCGTGGCGAGTTAAACACCCTGGAGTACAACAATTCTCCTGTTTTTCCTCCGCGCATCACTCTTTCTCTAGATTGGATTTGGCCCTGGTGTCCCCATCTATTGTACCTAATATAACTAACATTGAATATAAAGCCAGAGGAATCTCAGATCACTCCCCACTTCTAGTAGAATTGAATATGTGTAGTCCTAGAGGTCTCCGTTTATGGAAACTACACCCCTCTTGGCTTCTTCAAATGGGTGCAGGTTCAGAGCTGGAAGTTATGTGGGATGGCTATTTCACTGACAATGTGGGATCTGCCTCTGTAGCTAATGTTTGGGACGCCTTCAAGGCCTATTTACGTGGGTCTCTGATCAAAAGGGTAGCAGAATTAAAAACATTTTATAGGGAAAAAGAACGTGTTTTGGAGAAGGCCTGTAGAAATCTTCAGTTGGATTACTTGGGGGACAGGTTGGAATCTTCACGTTTAAAATGGTTGACTGCACAGACAGAGTGGACTGATCATTTGACAGACAGAATGAACCGTAGACTGTTATTCCGTTCTCATTTATATTATATGCAGGCTGACAGAACTGGTAGTTTTTTGGCACACTTGATTCAAGCTGATCGTCCTTCTGCTGTTGTCTCGGAACTAATTGGGCCTGAGGGTTCTATGGTCACATCTACACAAGATATTGCAGAGGTTTTTAGTTTATTTTATAAAAACTTATATCAAACACAGTTGACTGAGGATGTTAATGCTTTGTCATTATATGTTGCTTCTGCTAGGCTTCCAAAATTGTCATCCAAGGCTCGGGCGTATTTAGATGCCCCGTTGACCCTGGAGGAGGTAGATGCTGCGATTAGTTCTTTTCCCGGTAACAAGGCACCCGGATCTGATGGGATTCCCATAGAGATATATAAAAAACATGCTCGTATCTTTGTTCCAAGACTTTTAGATCTGTTTAATGGGCTCTATGAAGAGAATTTGTTCTCTCCATCTATGTCTGAAGCCATAATTGTTGTGCTCCCTAAACCCGGGAAGGACCCTAGATACCCTGATTCCTATAGGCCAATTTCTCTAATTCCCACAGATGCCAAAATTTTGGCTAAGATCCTTTCTATTCGGCTAAACACTGTTATCACTTCGATTGTTCACCCAGACCAATCAGGATTTATGCCAGGCAAGTCGACGTCGGAGAACATTAGAAGGCTGCACACTCACTTACAGGCCTCCCATGGCGAGGAATCGTCCTCTGTTATTGTGTCATTAGATGCTGCAAAAGCATTTGACTCTGTGGAGTGGCCCTTTTTGTGGGAGGTCATGTTATGTTTTGGGTTTGGGCCGGTATTCTTGAAATGGGTAAAGCTTATGTATGCGAACCCTACTGCCAGGGTGTCAGTGAATGGGTTTATCTTCCCTTCCTTCCCCCTGTCTCGGGGCACAAGACAGGGTTGCCCCTTGTCCCCAACCCTGTTTGCATTGGCTATTGAGCCGTTAGCCTGTATTATACGTTCTCACCCTGATATTATAGGTCTACAATTGGGTAATAGAATGGACAAAGTTTCCTTATATGCAGATGATTTATTACTTTTTTTGTCTGACTATGTAACAGCTATGCCTGTGGTTCTTCAAGTCATAAACAATTTGGAATTTTTTTTGGTCTTAAGATAAACTGGGACAAATCATCTATCCTTCCTCTTAGGGGGTTGTATCCGGCTGTTCCCATTGTCACTCTCCCTCTCTGTTGGGTAAATAAATTTAAATATTTAGGTATCTGGATAACTAATTCCCCAAAGGACTATATAGTATTGAATGTTGAGCCCCTGTTTGTCTACTTACAGGGCAAACTTCAGTCCTGGCGCCGGCTCCCTCTTACCGTTACTGGTAGAATTAACTTAATAAAGATGGTGGTGCAGCCAAAATTTGTGTACGTTTTGCAGCATTCTCCTGTTTTTATTACAGATACATTGTTTAGGCGTTTGAATAGTCTTCTTTCTTCATTGGTCTGGGTGAATCATCGACCACGTATTCAACTGGCAGCTCTGACCCGATATAGGTCTGGGGGAGGTTTGGCTCTTCCAAATTTCAAATTTTATTATTATGCGGCGCAGATGGCACATATACGGTTATGGCTTCAAGATGACTCCCCTAATGCCCTGCACGTTTTGTTGGTTTCTCAGATTTTCCCTAACTTTACACCATTGCAGGCCTTGCTTGCGAGTAGAATTATACGGAAAGGCCCTCCCCTGTTGATGCAAGCTATTAAGATATGGAAATTAGTATCTAGTATTCTACAGTTTACGGGATTAGATCCAGACACTTCTCTATGTAGTTATCGTATATTACCTGAACTGGCCTCTTTACAGCTTGAGGTGACATGGGGTTCTAACGGTGTAACTACATTGGGTCATTTATATGACACTTCAATTCTTAAATCTTTTGCACAACTCCAAGAAGCTCATCATCTCCCTCAATCATATTTCTATAGATATTTACAATTACGGCATGCTCTCTCGGCTCAATTTTCAAATGGCCCTCCTCTAATTCAAATATCCCCATTGAAGTCATTCCTTTTATCTTTAGGTCCCCGGAAGACGCTTTCTTACTTATACTCCTATATATTGTCTTCTTATCATAAGGATAGTTTACCACATCTTAGATCAAAGTGGGAGAGAGATATTGGCCTTATAAGTGATACGGAATGGGATAATGCTCTAGAAGCTCCTCGTATTTCCACGACTTCTATAAGATTTCGACAGATTCAACTGTTTATTCTACACCGTACCTATTTAACTCCTGTTCGTTTGCTAAAATTTGGGGGGAGAGCATCTGACATATGCCCTAAGTGTAAAATTAGTAGCGGTACTTTCTGGCACCTTCTATGGGATTGTCCGGTGGTTAGCACTTTTTGGAATAAGGTTCTGAGAGTTTTGTCCAATACAGGTATTGCTCCCACTTTAGCTGTTTAGGCTCTATGGACAATGAGGTAGTGGACAGATATCTTAAACAATACATTGTCAATATGTGTACACTATCTAAGGTATGTGTGGCTCGGTCGTGGATGGCTCCTACAGGACCAGATTATAATGCTTGGCTGTCCTTGGTCCGTACCACTGTTGAACATGAAAAACATGTGTTTATTTGTCGCAAAGCTGAGAAGACGTATGGACGTATCTGGAGCAGTTGGCTTAAATCCTGTTATGCCAGTGCACTGCCTAATGATTGACCGGTATATTATTGTTAGGATAATGAGGTAGATTATTACTTTGTTGGAGGTAATGTGCTGTGTGATAAGTTGAGAATTTATTGGGATCTAGTTGATTTTGCCAATTTTTCAGGTGTTATTTTTGACAATATTCCAATATTTGTATAGTGTGGTATTTTATTTTTTTATTTTTTATTTTTTTTTATGTTTTATGTGTATATGTATGTATATGTATATGTGTATGTATGTATATATATGTATATTTATATATATATTCTCTATGTTTGTTGTTTTGGTATACACATTAATATTCTATTTTTTTTTTTAATAAGCAATGGATCTGGGATGCAGTTTGTAGATCTAGGTTTTATATTCCAGATACTGTTATTTGATTATGTATTTATGTGTATATGTGTGTATGTATGTATGTGTGTGTGTATGTATATGTATATATATATATATATATATATATGTTATTATTATTTTTATTTTTTTATTATATATTTTTTATTATTTATTTTGTTTGGTTATTTGTTAATGTATTTCTATAAACCAATAAAAATGTACTCAATTTAAAAAAAAACAACATTGTTTATTTGTATTGGATGCTCATCTATTGATCATTATTTAGATCATAAGCGAGAAAGAAAGAGGTTGAGCGCAGTGGGGAGTCATCATATATGTTTATGTAAAGTGCAGGGAGAGAGCTGGGGGAATCCAAGCTACTGAAGCAGTGCTGGGCTCGAGCCTGACCTTAAATGGGAGGCAGGCCATACGGGCATGCCCCCAATTACCGTCATCTAGGAGGTGTGGCCTATGGTGATTAGGCCACACCCAAGGGGCACCAGAGTCCCTCTCTGCACAGGGCGCAACTCCTCCTCGAGCTGGCCCTGCAGTTCACTAAGCCTCGTTCTAGGACTACAGAGACCATCTTGTAAAGTGAAGCTAATCCAAGATATAGCACTGGTGCTGGAGAGTTTAAGAAACCTTCCAATCTGAATACGGTTGAATGAGGTAGTCACCCTCACAAATTGTTAAAATATATGTTTAGAAAGCAATCGTACAGTTGGAAGTATTGATTTATCACACTCAAATCAATTTGCATAAAATAAACATTTATTATAAAATATTTAAACAACTAACAACTAGCATCAGGCTTGCATAAAAAAATGTAATTACAAATGTAAACATTTAGAAGTAGCTAAAATTGTAGCACTCTTAGATTTAACCCGCGATATAAACCATTGCATTGTTATGGATTTAATTTTTTCCAAACAAAGTAACTTGCAGTCTCTATAAAAGTCAGTGATGTACTGGATAACTGATGGACCCGTAACATGAAATGGTGTGTTTCCAACATATAATTTGCCAGTGGTTTATATCCCGGGATAAATCTAATAGTGCTACAATTTTAGCTACTTCTAAATGTTTACATTTGTTATGAAAAAATTTTATGCAGGCCTGATGCTAGTTGTTAGTTGTCTAAATGTTTTATAATAAATGTTTATTTTATGGAAATTGATTTGAGTGTGATAAATCTATACTTCCAACTCTACGGTTGCTTTCTATACATATACTTGTCAAGTGAAGGTGGCTGCTTTCCTAACTTTATCAAACTGGACAAATCCATGAAACTTGTGTGCTATGTTCATTCCATGCATCTTCTGATACCCTGCAATCCACTATATTGACTGGCAATTCTCTCTAATGTTGGGAGGGGGGGGACACGAGCAGGCCCCTTGCCCCCCATGGCTATAAATAGATATGTATATGGTACATTACATATTATTATTATTATTATTATTTTAAATTAGTCACAACCTTTTATTTGGAGTAGTTTAAGTTCATAAAAAAAAATCTAAGTTGGCATTTTATAACATTGATTAAAGGACACTACAAAAAAAATAAACACATTTTTGCTTACCTCCTGCAGATATTGTATCTTATTTTCTAAAAGCTCCCGAACATGCTCTGTTTCCTCCTGCCTCTGGTTATATTGCTGAAACAACTCATGTTCATTGTAGCCAGACAGGGTTCCACCATTAGTCCTGAAAAAGATCCCAATAATAATACATAATTAACATTATTCTCACACTAAATACACTTAGATTTTACAATAATGGCACACTATAGCTTTCAAGCTAAACTGGGTGTTCACCCATTTGTTGAGTCTAAAATTGGAAATTTGAATGTGTACTGTAGGTCCATTCCCCACCTCCCCAGGGATCCATGGCCTGTGCTGACTAGTGTGAATTGATAATGCTTTGGCCGGGAGACCCCTTGAAGCAGGTCCCAAGGCTGTGGCATTGCACCCCCGCTAGAAACTCACTGAGCCTGGTGCTGGTTGATAAAAATATGGGGGACACCTACGTCTTTTTCCCCCCATATTTTCACAACCAGGACTGTCTCAGATAAGCCCAGTGCTGGTTGTGCTTTTAGAGGGGGACCCCACGTCGTGTTACACTTTTATAGGTTTTTAAACACAGAAGCATGCACGCATCTCACAGATCTGTGTAACTCGCACCTGCTCAAGCTATACTCGCTAGCTTGAAGCAGGTCTATTTTTTTATGCTAAATTTAAATAAGTATTACAGTATGTGTTAAAACTTGCACTCTATTACATTGGCCAAGTTGTATATTTTTCATGGGAATACATTTGGAATCGAGTTTCGGCAGTGCGAGTTGTGGGGGTGTGAAAAACATGTGAGTTTGCATGTTCTCTGACCCTATTACATAAGGTGAGTTCTAAAAATGTGGGAGTATACTCACACATTTTCACAACTCGGACCCTATTACATTTAGCTCTTTGTAACTTGTCAGCAGCTGCCTAGTATGTCAATGTAAAACAGTACTTGCAGTTCCAGCGCTCCTCTGGGATAAATATTCAGTTATAAATAGTTAATAAATGAGAAGGATATTCTCAGAGTGGATTCTTATAGTATTCCTTCTTCATCGTCTCTCTTATATTCAAATGGTTTCAGATAGTAGATATGTGCAAATTCCTCAAAAGAATAAAAAGTAGTATATAGTGAAGTACAGTTTATTAATACATAAAAACATCCATAAACACACATATGGGTAGCAGCGTACCAGAAATATTGGGGTGCAGGACAACTCACACCCAAAACAGCATATACAGGTATGTAAACAGTCACCTCCCGGGATGGGTTCGTGTAGTCACCCTGATTCCTATATTGCGGTGGTTCGTCCTCTGACCCCTACTCCTGGTATGTATTAATGCCGCTCCTCTCTCACCAACGCGTTTCTGCTCATACAGAGCCATTCTCAAGGTGTGTGTATACCACCATATACTACTCTCTTAAATACCCTAAGGTATTCTCCTATTGGTCAATCTCTAAAATGTCCTAATTAACTTCCCCAGTGGACACAGTTAATAGCAATCCCAATGGATCTCACCTTAACAATCTAATTCCTCATCTTCCCAGTCTGTTTAATATTATTGCCGACAAAGATGGGGAAAAAAATAAACACAATCAAATAGAATCGCGGTATGCGTTCCATTTGCTGGAACGCACGCCGTTTCCGATGGACTTCCTGTTGTATCCATTTGAGATGATGTGTACTGACATCATCTCCACTTGTGATCGGCCATCTCCACAAACTCTGGCCTCCAACGCATGCGGTCCATCTATTGGGATGCACACCATTTCCGGTCCCGATCCCCAGAAGCAGCGTCACCTCAGCCTGGATGTACCGCCGATGCCTGTCACATTCAGCTCCAAGTCAGAGGTGCACTGCAACCGGTGGAACGCCCGTGTGAGGCCACCTCCATACTCTTTAATCATCCAGCGCATGCGTTCCATCCAATGGAATGCACGCCACTTCCGGTCTTAATCCCCGGAAATAACACTGTCTCAGTAAAGCTGTACCGCTGATGCCTATCATACTCGGCTCCAAATCAAAAGTGCGTCACAGCTGATGAACCGCACAGGACTTCCGGTACACCATACCCAGTGAACTTAACCCCTACTGTGCAAAATGACAATAAATACTTAATAAATATCTAAAATCAGTCCACATTAAAACATCATATAAAATACATCTTAAAAAATGTATCACGATAAACAGGGTGTAGAGTAAGTAGAGGAAAACATATAAAAATTACACTATAAAAACCATTTTAATTCAAACTCAACATTCAACCCATTGGCTATTAGGGATCCCATTTTATAAATCCATCTCCTTTCTGTTTGGGCCAAGTTCTGATCTACCTTGTTTTTTCTCCACGTTTCTGGACTATTTGGATACCAAGAACATATTTTAACAATGCGCAACATTGGTTATGACTTTCAAAAAATTTTTTAGATAATGAATGATTTACCACGCCATTTCTAATGTTGCGTAGGTGTTCGGCCCACCTGTCCTTCAAAGATCTGTTTACATACCTGTATATGCTGTTTTGGGTGTAGTTGTCCTGCACCCCAATATTTCTGGCACGTTGCTACCCATATGTGTGTTTATGGATGTTTTTATGTATTAATAAACTGTACTTCACTATATACTACTTTTTATTCTTTGAGGAATTTGCACATATCTACTATCTGAAACCATTTGAATATAAGAGACGGTGAAGAAGGAATACCATAAGACTCCACTCTGAGAATATCCTTCTCATTTATTAACTATTTATAACTGAATATTTATCCCAGAGGAGCACGGGAACTGCAAGTACTGTTTTACATTGACATTAATAGGGTGTAAGTGACCACACAAGCATTTCCTGCAGCACCATTGTGTTGGCGCGCTTATTTTATTGTGAATTAGCTGCCTAGTATGGCCAGTATGGGAGCCACGACCTGTGAATATCCCACGGAAAAGCCCAATGCTTCCATGTGAAGTTCCAGATAGAAATCCATGGTACACACAAGACTCTGCTCCCCAGGGGAGCTAGTATAAGCAACTACCAGCTAAGATAGTTCACAGCTGGCTGGTCACAACAGCCTCATAAACATAACTGCAAAAAAAGGAGCAGTCACAGGAGTTGTTTTACAGTGTACTGTACATTGTACAACACATGCAAATGGAAATGACTGCTGGTCAGCAGAGATAGCTTTTGCTCTCTGGTGAAGGCTTCTTCATCTATTGAATTACTCACCCAGTGCAGGCGCAACCCACTCAGTAGATCCTGCACTGCAGGGAGGCGCCAGAATGGAATGGCGCTCTACATGTCAGTTCTTGCTGCTGTCGGTATGTTCCCCGTGGCCGTGGTTAGTGTAGTGCGGTCTGCACTACACAGAAACAAGTCGCCACCGCTGCGTAGTGCTCTCGTACTACCCGGTGACGGCGTGTTTGTTTTAGCAGCCAATGAGAGTCACAGACTCTCATTGGCTGCTGTGCTCATGGAGGGAGCTGGGCTGGAGCTCACTCACCCTGACCGGGGTGTAATGCCACATCCAGGAGACCCTATCACCGGGTCTCAAGGGCCAAAGCATTAAAACCCCAAGCCAAAAAGCCCAAGCCAGGGATCTCAAGGAAGGTGGGGAGCCCCCAAGAAAGGGTCCCCTCTTTCCCAAAACCCCAGGCTTAGGCTGAAGCCCAGGGCTCTTCCCTGTACTCCTGGAGCAGTGGGTACAGGGGTAATAATGGAGGAAATAGTTCAAAACTATTATATTTTACAGTAGAACTACAGATGCCAGCATGCCTGCCCTTTGGCACTTGTGGAACTACAAGTGCCAGCAGGCAGCCAGCACCTGTACCCCCACTGTAAAATAAATAGTTAAAAAAACACAGTACACATACCATCTGAAGTACAACTTTATTACATTCACCTACCTCACTCACACATACTTACCTGCTGCCAGATGTTCATGTCCACTTCTCCCGTAGAATCCATGGGTGTACCTGTAAAAAATATCCCGTGCGAACTTAGCCTTGCGAACCAACCTGACTCTGGCCCTTGATTCAGAGACAGACAGGGAGCCAGTGAAGAAACTAGAAAAGGTGGAGGGGAATATAAGGTATGCAGCAAAGTTGAGATAGGGTGGTGGAAAACCAATAGGCAGGTGAAAAGTAGGTTACTGTAATCTAGGTGAGAGATGATAAGGGTTTCAATAAGGCTCTTAGGGATCTATGTACTAAGCCTTGGAGAGAGATAAAGTGGACAGAGATAAAGCACCAACCATTCAGCTCCTAACTGTCATTTTCAAACACAGCCTGTGAAGTGACAGTTAGCTGATTGTTTGGTACTTTATCTCCACCCACGTTATCTCTCTCCAAGGCTTAGTACATAGACCCCATTGTGGCTTATATGGTGAAAAGGTCCTGATACTGTAAATGTTATGGAAGCGGAAATAGGATTTCAGTCCAGTCAGCCTGCAGCCTTCTGTCTCAACAGTCCCACAATGTCTTCTTAGCCAGTCCTCTTCATTCTCCCCAGCAAGCACAATTCTGTCTCTCAAGCAGGCACCCTTCTGTCTCTCAAGCAAGCATCCTTGTCTCACCAGCAAACACCCTTCTGTCCCCCCAGTTAACACCCTTTTGTCCCCCCAGTCAACACCCTTCTATCTCTCCAGCCAACCCATTTCTGTCTCTCCAGCCAGCACCCTTCTGTCTCCCCAGCCAGCAGTCTGTTGTCACCCCAGTCAACATCCTTTTGTCTCTCCAGCCAGCCCCCTTCTATCTCCCTAGCCTGCTTCTTCTGTCTCCCCAGCCAGCACCCTTTCTGTCTCCCCAGCCAGCACCCTTTTGTTTCCCCAGTCAGCCCCCTTATGTCTTCTCAGCCAGAAGCCTTCTGTCTGATCCAAGGATCCGAACCTGATCTACCAATGATCAGGTTCGTTCATATACTGTAATAGAAAAAAAAAAGTTCCCTCCTACCATCAGGTTATACCATGGAAATATTATCGATCCTCTGGTAGAAAACTAGAAAGGACATACACTGCATCCCTTGCTATAGATGGATATCTACACATAAAATGAGTGAAAAACATGGACTGCACATAAAAATCATGAACAGTGATATTTTAGAAAGAAATATACTTTTACTAATAGAATAGAAATAAATATAAAATGTACCAGAACTTGGTACTACCACTATAATGCAGTTCACAATACCATACACATATTAAAAAAAATAATTAAATAAAATACAATACAATTTAGTTGGTAATAGAGAACGGTCTTCTGGTATGTCAAAAAAGTCAGACTCCATATGTCCGGTGATGGACATGTGAGTAGATATCTGTCACCATATGTTCCTTTGTCGTACATGTGGAGTCCCCTGTTTATATCGCATGCAGGCCACTTTAAAAAATGTTATATGTATTTTCTTGACCCTTTGTACCTATCTTTCCACTATACTCCATTTCCTCTCGTTAGATCCATCATTCTATACTAACTACATAGTAGTCATCTGTTTAAATCCCAGGTCGATTTTATTTGCTGTCTGATATCAACATTCTGCTAGGAATAACAGTCTAGAGATATATTCATACTCATATATGATTATGTATATGTCAAACAGTTAAGAACAACAAACAGCTATGTATGTTTCCACATACATTTTTCTGATTCTCTTTCTGTACATCTGTCATATATATATATGCATTTACCTTCTTAATTATTATTTTTATATATTTTTGATATATCCATGTCAGTGTATATTTATTTACAGATTTATTTATTCATGTATTTATTTCTCTGAATATAATAGTGTCTATTGTAATTGCGTGATATCTGTTTTTTTCTTTATTTATGCCCTGTATTTACTTAGAAATGTCAATCTGTGTTTAATGTGCATAAGAACAGGCTCTGAACAACATGTGGCACAGTTTCTAATTATTTCACTAATTAGGAGGAGGATAAAAGCATCTGCAAACTATTGTCAGTCTTGAAAAAGTTTCTGTGGCTCAGAGACAAAACGCGTTGACGCTATTACCTGCTGTTCTAACCTACCAGTAATCTGATACCTGTTTTGCCTGGAGACTATCAGGAGATTACAAGCTGCTGCGCTCAGAGAACTGAGACTGAGAGGCATGGAGGTGAATTTATTCTCAACGGCACTGCTAGCTCTGAACAACGCCGCATTATTCCTGTTATACCAGCCATTTGACTAAATATTGAGCTTGAGACGCATAGAGCGAAATACAGCTGCAGCTGCACCACTAGCTGGATTCTACTCCGGTAAGCCATTATTCCATCAGCCGCTGGACCAAGTATTGTGCCACTGGAACTTACACTCACACAGATGAAATAACAAGTGATGTACCGGGACCTCCTAAGTGCGACTGTGTGAGAAATTTGATTCCTATACTAGGGTTCCAAGACAGGTACCAGGCTTCACCTCATATACAGGTACTATTATTCCAAGGCTGCTCCTGCTATTACTTGTTAAAAACTTAAATTTTTTGTGGAGATATTTATATCCAGAGCAAATACATCTAAAAGCACATTTGGAAATCCACACTAGAAGCCTTTTAAATGCTCAATCGCAATTGGAGATCCATATGTAGTGCTTAATTAGCACATATAAGAACTCATTACTTTTTTGACATACCAGAAGACCGTTCTCTATTACCAACTATATTGTATTGTATTTCCTTTTTTAATGTGTATAGTATTGTGAACTGCATTATAGCCGTAGTACCTAGTTCTGGTACATTTTATATATATTTCTATTCTATTATTAAAAGTATTTGTCTTTCAAAAATATCACTGTTCATGGTTTTTATGTGAAGTCCATGTTTTTCACTCATTTTATGTGTAGATATCCATCTATAGCAAGGGACTAAGCGCAGTGTATGTCCTTTCTAGGTTTACAATTTATTGTTGTTGAAGTTTTGCACTAAACCTTTTTACACTAGCTGCTAGTTTTTCTCTGCTATTCGTAATTAACTACATGAGCGCCAAGAGTTACTGGTAGAAATTCTACTACCGGTGGTGTTAATTGCAATTACCCCTGGTAGAAAAGTACAATAAAATAATAGATATTTCTATAGACACCCAGGGGCGCCGAGAAAGGGGGAAGGAGCGGGTACTAATTACCCAGCCCAGGCTGCTGGCGCCGCCTCCCCACTCCCTCTAACATTACAGCAGCACATGCTGCTGTGTGCAGGGCTGCAGTGGGAGACTGCTCGTGGCTGCTGAGCAGCAGACGCAGCAGTCTCCTATGCCTGTGGGGGGGAGCGATCACACTGATCGCACCCCCCGCGGCTTTGCGCCAGGCTTAGGGGCTCACAGTGCCCCCCTTCCCAGCGTGCATCCTAAGGGGGCATAGTCACACCTTCCATGATTAGGCCACACCACCTTTACCTGGGCCTGGCCGGCCTCTCTACACCCCTGTAGACACCACACTGCCGCACCTATGATGCCCACAAAATCCATCAGCTTTTTTTTTAGGGAAAAGGGATCTATCTCCCCAAGATTCCATTCCCAATACAATAAGGGGGAGCATAAGATCCCGTCTAAGTACCAAACAAAGAAGAGACGAGGATGTTAAGGTAGGAGAGGAGGAATCAATAAAGCAAATAAAAAATGTTAGATGGAATTAACTCCGACCAATGTTTTCAATCTCTTAGTTAAAAAACTGACTCCAACTAAAAATACTCTTTTATCTAAGGGATTTAAATTCACTCTCCAGAGCAGACTTTTTGTTATTCTCAACAAAATTACATGCACGCTGAATCGCAATCAATATTTTTGTATTAAGTCATTTTGCAAACAAGGAATTGATGAGTCATCTATTGTTTTGGATGAAAATGATGTAGGAGCAATTTAAGTTTTAGAGTCATTGTTGGATGAGAATGGAGTCACCAAAAATTGTAAGGTTGTATGACAGATCTAAATCACTAAGAGACCCTCAGAATTCTACCCTCTGCTACATAGAGGCCCTTTCATTGAGAGCTTTTATACCACTACTATGAATGACTTCAGAAAATTGTGCAACAAATCATAGGGTCATTACTATAGAGATAACTTATCTAGATCAGAACGACAAGCACTAAGAGTGTAATGCAGGATAAAAGTATTATCATTAAAGAGACTGATAAGGGCAGATGCCTGGTTATATAAAATGTTGGCAACTATCTGTGGAAAGCCAATAGACAGCTGAATAACCATACATTCTATTCCAGATTACTGTGTGACCCTACTCCCTTGTATAAAGAGGAGTTAAATCTTCTGTTAGATGAGGCCTTCAATCACAAAACCATCTCTAAAGACACATTGTATTATCTTTATGTTGAATATTCACTTACTCTGTGGTTTGGAAAGATTCATATATTCTTTTGACTTGTGATAGTGAATCACTCTATACCAACATTCCACTTGAGCTAGGTATATCGGTGATCAATATCTGAGCTCTAATATGGAAGTGGATGAGCATTTGCACACTTTTTTTGTTACTGTCAATTCGGTTTATTCTTGAGCACAATTATTTTTCCTTTAATGCACAATTCTTTATTCAGGAATGGGGCACAGCCATGGGGACCAGGTTTGCCCCGAACTATGCCAACCTCTACATGGGCCTCTTTGAGGAACACCATGTGTGGGTGGACAGCTTTGGTTTGAACCTGGTCCTCTATGGTTGTTATAATTGATTCATTTTTTAGAAGCACTGAGCAGGTTTGTTGATCATTTAAATCTTTATACTTATGGTTTAAAATTCACTCGCACATTTCATTTGGTGAAGAACAATTTTCTGGATATAACTGTTTGTGTCTCTGATGAGAAACTACACTCTGCAACATATAAGAAAGAAGCTGACTGTCAGAACTACCTACATTACAAAAACAGTCATTACAAGCCCTGGAGAATTAATGTACCAAAGGTCCAGTTCCTCTGGCTTAGGAGGAACTGCTCCTTGGAGTTTACTTTCAATACGCAAAGCAAAGACATGTATTCTGCCTTTGTTATGAAAGGGTATCCCACAAATATCCTAGGTAAGGTCCTTCAAGTAGCCCAGAGCCAGCACTAGGACTTGTCTTTTATTGGATTCTAAAAGGAATATGGGTAACACCAAAAATCAGAATCATGATAGAATCTTAGCTAACGAGACTTCTTAGGATCCTTCTGATAGATCACTATCTATCATCACCCAATTTAACTCTTCTGCAAGTGATATCTATAAAATCATTGCAAAAAAACTTCACCACTTTACATCATGACAGATTTTTTGCTCCATCAATA
Source organism: Taudactylus pleione (assembly GCA_031769625.1). Taxonomy (NCBI): domain Eukaryota; kingdom Metazoa; phylum Chordata; class Amphibia; order Anura; family Myobatrachidae; genus Taudactylus; species Taudactylus pleione. Next base: position 381,677 of record JAUIMM010000542.1, read on the forward strand.
CCTACTAAAAGCAAAGTGATTTACAGGAAATCAGTGGGCCTTAAGAAAAACTAGCCCCTAGTCTAGATACAAGTGTTTGTCCATATTCACCATCTGATGCCATGTATTGGTTACCACAGAAACTGAAAGGCTTTTTCAAAGGTGGGCATGTCAAATGTTTGACCTGTAAACATGTGGTAAATGGATGTACAACTGTGATGTCTATTTCTACTAAAGAAAAATTTGAGATCACGAGTTTTCTCAATTGCAAATCACAGTATGTGGTCTGTTTTACAATGTAAATGCAGTGTCCACTATGTGGGGAGGACCATATGTAGTTTGAACACCCAGTTTTTAGAGCACAGACGGAACATCCAAAAGGGTTCCATGGTTGGGACTTCACCACCAAGCTGAGTGCACCATTGCCCCATCCGTTTCTTTGAGTCTAAATATATCTCACTGACGTGGGTGCAACACTGCTGTACTCAGTCCATTCTCCTTCTCTTTTCTCTTCTTGCTATGATTTCTATTTGATGTTAACTAAATCCTTTTTTTTGTTGTGTAATGGCTTTCTCCATAGTATATGTGCCTGCATTGTGATGCTGGTGATGTCTATCCTTTCCACTACTGTTTGATTAGTCATCAAGTCCGATATGTGTTTTCAGACATGCACCAATCTGTGGAGCGCATATTTCATGTTAGTGAGGAATAGTCATTGCTTATACTAACATACACGCACATCTGCCCCTGGTTTTTACTATTCCGATTCTGTCAATGGACTCATCAGGTCCGATGGTTCACCTGGTCTAAGTCTAATTGGTCCAATGTTGCTTTCATATATCTACTTATAGCACAAGATATATAGAGATTCATTTTATTGCTATTTTTATTGATTTATTTTTTTAGTTGTATTACTATAATTTTTTTTATTTAATGATTATGTTTTAGGATTGTCTCTTAATTTATTAATTGCATGAGCACACCTGTATCCATTTCAACTAATTATGGAAGGTATTTGAGAAATGGAGTAGTGAAAGGAGTACTACGGCCAGAGTGATTGGGCCGAGAAACGCATCAGGGGATTAATCTCTATTCTATCATTGCACAGGACGCAGCTGACATGCACTACTGGCAGTTGCCAGTTCATTACAACAGCAGTTAATTTACATGAAAAGAAGCACAGCAACTTGTGATACATAAAAAAATATACATAGACATAGCAATTTCTTAGTGCACTGTCTATTAATAAAAAAGATGATTTTAAGTCCAATTTAAATGGTGGATTATTGTGAATGACTTAATTCTCAAGTCAATCCTCCTTGGCCAAGGTACCTGGCAAATGACAATATATAAATTAGGTATGTCCAGTTTTAGGTATAATTACCAGTCCACAAGTGGTATTTGTGGTATCCTTTTCAGCAGAGAATAGCATTGCTTATTATTATTGGTATCCCTTCGTGGTGTGGTCCAAGTGCTGGAACAGCTGCTGGAGATTTGAGGTGAGTATATAGTATCCTCAGAGCTGATGTTAGCAATAGGTAAGTGTATAGCCAGTCCACAGCGTTTTGATGTGTAGAAGCCACAGGCTAAGGGAGCCGAGCATTCACGATTTTAGTGAAGCAAGTCACAGAAAACATCTTGCATCAAGCTGCTGTATAGGAGCTGGCCAAGGTGCTGAAACAGCAAGAGAGCATCTGACACCAAGCCAATCAGAGATAGCAATGTGCCCTGTTGCTTAGCAGCAACCTAGAGAGGGGAGGGAGTAAGGGACTGAACAGGGTAACGTCTGAGGCAGACAGAGTGAGAGACAGCCTCCAATGAACCCATGAAGATGTCCTGATGCAGACACAGTATCCAGGAAGGAGGCAGGGGAGGCAAAGCTATCAGGAATTTAATAAAATCAAACAACTATTCAAGCACAATCAAATGATTTCCATTTCATGGTGGCAAACATCAGATCGCCACCATCAAATTGTAAAACCGTTGGAACAAAAACATAGATGGTTAGAAACCATCGGATTCCAATGTCCATCCCTACACTGAACCTGCAGGCGAACTTTGGTCATCACTTCTCCACCATGAAGTGGTCCCTCTCCAGGAAGCACCTCCCATGGAAATCAGTTCTGTTCTCGGACAGGGGTATCACGGCGACGAAGTTCAACAGGAAGCCCAGGAAATACAGGGTATTTTGCTCATCACCATGTTTGGCAGGGGTGCACATGGAGGCTGCAGAAATATGCACAGGTGCTCCAGCCCCAGGAACATGCTGCTGATAATGCGTATAGTAGCTGCAATACAAATCTCTCATCCATGATCCTCCTGCCATTCCCAGCACATCCCAATGCCCGGGCCCCAGCCATCTACAGGGCAGCAGCAGTGGGGGTTGTGGTGACACTGGTGAGATGCAAGGGGCAGGAGTGAAAAGCTGGGTTTTGAGATGCAAAGACAGGGGACTGCGGTGACATGGCGTAGGATGTTATGAGATGCAGGAGGCTGTGGTGAGATTAAATTGCTCATGTGTGAAGCTGGGGCGGGTTGCTAGCATAGACTGTGGGCCTGATACAGAAACGGACGCTATGAAAGAGCACTCGCTCTGAATCAGGGCGTTTTTTTTGTGCGGCCTCCTGGCCGCTTGCTTAGCTGTGGGTGACCACCCACAGCTTTTGCGAGTGGCCAGGATGATGGTCGCGAAGGTCGCGACCATCGGGGCTTGCGACGAGACCCTTGAGGTAGGGTCTCGTGGCCGCAAGCCCCAGAGAGCTTTCAGCTCTAATAGAGGTGGAATCTCTCCCACTGTCATCACTGGTGATGTCAGTGGGGCCGCCCACAAACGGCAGGCGGTCACTTGGGAATGCCTCTGTTTGTTAAGCCACCCCCCCACCACGCCTACAAAACTGGCGAGCTGTCGATCAACATCGACAGCCACCCCTTTTGTAGTGAGCCACGGAGCAAGAGAATTTCTCTCTCGCACCAGGGCTTGCGCACGCGCAGTGCGGCTGCTGCGCATGCGCAGAGCCCACCATCGACCCGCTTGTGAGCGCTCAAGCACTTGTGAGCAGGTCTGAATCAGGCCTTGTGTTTGCTACATGGACCCTAAGGGCAAAATTTACTAATTGTCATTATAGTCATTTTTCAACCTGATGGGAACCATAGCAAATCGATGTGGGCGGATTACCAATTGAATTCAATAGGAATGCCAGGCGATAGTCCTGTCATTCAGGGCGGGATCCTCCAGTGGGCAAATTCGACCAGAGCTATTACTAGAAATTCTCCCAACTTTGTATTTCCCGGTTAATGTAATATGTAGAATGATATCTTAAATGTTATAAAGCAATCTATAATATAACATTTGTTTGCCTGTCTGTCCAGTTATGCATTCGGACATGCCAGCACAGATTGGGATGAACCAACACGAGGTGGTCAATTGGATCCTGGCCAGGTTTTAGGGGGTATACTTAAAGGGAAAGGGAGAATGGGTTGTGGTCATTTGCACAGGATATATTAATTTAAAAGAGATTTAGCTCAAAATTAAGTGAATATACAAAAATTAAGGATGCCTCTGATCGCTTTAGAGGCCAGCGTTCACAGTGATGCAATGCGAGGGTGAAGTCATGATGTCACCCGCGATGTGAGGAGCCTGCGTGTCTGCTGGATCCAGTTATTTCAAGCAGGAAGTGAAAGCAGCAGCAGCGATGGCGGGACTTGGGAGCCCTGATGGCGTGGAGCGGTGCCAGCATGAAGATAGGTAAGTTTCTTCACAGGAGTGTGGGCGGGGAGGGAGAGCTAGTACTGGGGGCACTACTTTAGGGGGCACGACTTCAGGGTGCATTGCAGAAGGGGCACAACTACTGTTGGCATTGCGTAATGGGCACAGCTACAGGGGGTTTTGCAGAAGGGGCACAACTACTGGGGGAACTGCTTAATGGGCACAACTACAGGGGGCATTCCAGAAGGGCCACAACTACTGGGAGCATTGCATAAGGGGCACAACTACAGGGGGGCACTGCATAAGGGGCACAACTGCTGGGGGCATTGAAGAAGGGGCACAACTACTGGGGGCATTGAATAATGGGCACAGCTACAGTGGGCATTGCATAAGGGCCACAACTACAGGGGGCACTGCATAAGGGGCACAACTCCTGAGGGCATTGCATAAGGGGCACAACTACAGGGGGGCACTGCATATGGGGCACAACTCCAGGGGGAACTGCGTAAGGGGAACAACTAAAGGGGGCACAGCATAATGGGCACTACTGACTGAGTGTCATTGGGGGGGCGGCCTGAGAGCTGGGGGGAGGATGCCTGCTTTAATGCTTATGGGGGCAGAGTGGGGCTGTTTAGATAACTCTGGTGGATGGGTGGGGGCTGCTGCAATGGAATAGGGGCTGCAATGACACATGAATGTGAGCTGGAATGGCAAGGAAGGGGGCTGGAGTGACACATGAAGGACCTGAAGTGTGTATTTTGTGAATCTTGCTTTTTTAATGTATTTTGGACCTGATTCAGACCTATTCGCTAAGGCGCAATCGCTCGCTGTGAGCGATTTTCACCCATCTGCGCATGCGTATAATTCACAGTCTGCGTGCGCAAGCCATTCGTAGCGATCTGATTTTGGTTGCTCATAAGCCACTATCAGGTTGCTGCTTTGAATGAGATAGTGCCATTTGTGGGCGGTAATAGGGGAAGGTGCTTGTGAACGGGGGAGTGGATGTGCGAACGCAGGAGTGTCAGGCCGCCTAAACGCCGTTTCAAGGGCGTACATAATTAGCAAAGTAGCGTCATTGTACATGTCACCTGCATGTATTTCAGCCCACACTGATCGCAGTGCTTGCGGCGGGGAAAGGCAACCCAAGGGCTGCGAGCCGCTCCGATGGCTCACGATGGTCCCGATTAATCATACATTTCCCGAAGATGACGTGTGTTGTGAGTGGCAAGGGGGAGTTTTCAGACACTTGCAAGTGCAATTTGCCGTAGCTCACTAACACACAGTGGGCGTCCTTACGCGACGCAGTGCGAGCACTTAATTTAAATATCCAGCCCCTTTTTGCCAGCGAGCGTTCGCATCTTGCGAGCGGGTCTGAATGAGCTCCTTTATGTGGTGCTGGATTTCAAAATGTATTTTATGTGGATCTGGCTTTTCAGTGTATTTTATGTGAACATGACTTTTAAAATTTTTCCTATATTTCTTTCACTTCAATAGTGAAAAAATTATATTGGGAAGATTATGTAAATTGTGTATTTTCAATGTGCTGGGCTCGCCCCCAGTGTGACTAAAAACGGAGGTGTGACACAAGGTCATGCTCCTGCAAATGTCATACAAAAGGCGTGTGTCTTTACCTTGACTACAGATATTTTTTGGCTCTTTGCCTCTGACTGGTTGGCCACCACATTCATTTTTCTCTTCTATTTAATTATAAACATATATAAGAATACTAACAATTATTTATATGATAAGTATCAACAGCGGTGTTCAAAAGACCCGTTCATGTTACTACTGATATTGTAGTCTGAAGATGGATCATGGTAGCTGATTTGGGAAACAAATAGTGTTGTGATTCACTATATACTGTATGCTTCCCCCTACCTGTTTATACCCACTGATTAACATATGTCAGAATGCTAATTATCTAACAATGGTAATGAATTACGGCCCCAGGGACACTCGATCATGTGACCATCTTACAGAAGTGAGTAATTCTGCCCCCTGCTATACCTCGCTTAAGGATTGTTTTAACATTCTGCCAATCATTTTGTATCAACCTTTAAGGGATAGTCGGTGCTATTTGAGCCTGGCCTCAACACAGAACCTTGAGCTTCCTTGAAAAAGCCCCCAGCGAAATGCGCGTCGGTCAGCCTGCAGGGGGGTACCTTAATGCGCACTCTGGAGCCCCGCACCACGTTACCAATACCTACGAGATAACTAGCAACAGGTATCTTTATTTAATATGCTCTCTCGTTAGTGCCTGTCATCTGTTTATCCTACGCTGCCTTGAGCATCAGGCTAATCTGTATGAATAAGGACTAACAGCAGAAGCAGCCTTATCTTTTATCACTCTGCCGCTGTCAGGGACTTTCATTTCCCCTTCTATACATTGTAAGATGGGTAGACCTCTGGCATATAAGTACACAGGCTCTATTGCTCATGTCTATTAGGATATAGGAGTGCATTGCTACTAACTCCTACTCTCCCAGGTAGAATAGAAATACTGAAATACTACCAAATACTGTATCCATTTAGACACAAATGTGGATTTGTAAATTCATGGTGATAAGTGTTTTTAACATTGAGTGTTTTTTTCACTAGTATTCACATTATCAGTTTTGTTATTTTGCCTCTTTTTGATACAGGGTAATTCCCTAAATATAGAGTAAATTCCTCACTGTCACTTGTTCTTTTTATCTATGTGAGTTTTATTACCGCTACCGATATCATTGTCTCTAAATAAAAGTATCTAATGACAATATTAGGTATACTTGGATCAATTTGATTATAAGATTATGATCTAAGAACTGAGGATCATGCAATTATTACATGCACAGAAATGCTGCTTATCCATTTAACGATGAGGGGGACGATGGCACGATTACGCCGTCGTCGTCTCCCGCGGGGTGAACTGCATACATTGAACGTTCAGACGGTCAGTGTATGTAGATCAATCATCCCCGAACATGGCAACCTGACAGTGGTCGTCAGGTTGACCGTCATGTTCGGGCGATGATTGATGTTAAAAACGACCAGCGGGCGCACGCATCGCCGGTCGTTTTTAACCTTTTACTGCCCGAGTTGTGGGCAATTACCAAACAATGGAGCGATAACGACCGTCGTTATCGCTCCATCACTAGGTATAATCGCCTAGTGGATGAGCAGCATAACAATTTGTAATTTGTGTGTTGAAATCCTTAAATGTTTATGCGGACAATATTTTTTTTATGCTCTTTCCATGATATGTGCCTTGATTGATCACAGATGTTTATAATGATTGTCTATACAGCATTTATTATATGTGATATTTCATTTCTAATTATCAAATGATTGCCTGTGCGTTATGATATCCAATGCCTACTCCACATGAAAAGTCAAGAACCAGGCTAGCGAGATCGTCTGCCAATAACAACTGCCCGTTGTTCCCTTAGAACTGGGATACGTTCACCGGTACTTAGGCGGCCACCTGGACTTACAGCTCGTGGTAGTAGCAATTCACATGGAGGAGCAAAAGGATTCAACGGTGAGAGCAACAGTTGGAATGGAGACTGAATCGTGGATAGCAGATATGAGTATAGATCCAGAACAGGAGGTGGTACACTAAGATGTGGCAAGAAGCTGGTTCAAGATTCTGTTGGTAGTAAATGTGGAATTGTTGTAAGAGTAGAAAAAACTAGAGATGAGCGGGTTCGGATGTCAGAGATTCGAACCCACCCGGTCTTAGAGATCCAGGGCGAGAACCGAACGTGAGTTCGGTTCCCCCGCCGGCCCCGGATCTCAAACCGAGGCAAAACCTCAGACGAAATCTCGTGGCTCGCAAGCTTTTGTCTCTGCTATATAAGGAGTCCCCGTGGCGGCGCCATTTCACTCCGGCTGTGGAGAGTGAACAGGGAGGGTGGGTAATGTAGGGCTTGTGCTGTCTGCTGTGTCCATCTGGGCTGGTGCTGTCTGCTGTGTCCATCTGGGCTGGTGCTGTCTACTGTGTCCATCTGGGCTGGTAGAGTGCTGCCTGTGTCGTCAATCGCTGCTGCCTCGGTCAGGGCTCTGGGCCCAAAGTTCTGGACAAAGAAAATAAAAAGTGTATTTTTTTTCTATGTGTGCATTAGCAGCACTTATTATAAGACAGCAGCAACCTAATGCTGCCTGTGTCGTCAATCACTGCTGCTTCGGTCAGGGGTGCTCTGGGCCCCAAGTTCTGGACAAAAAAAAAATTGGTTTGTTAAACTGTGAATGTCCTGTTTCATATACAACATAAGGGTGGGTGAGAGGGCCCAAGGACTATTCCATCTTGCACCTCTTTTCTCTGTATTATGTGCTTTTGGGGCATTGCTGCCTGACATTTTTAATTTGATTGTTTATGAATGTCCATAAATTGTTATGGCCACACTCAGTATCTCCTGTATGCCCCTTTCATTTTTTAAAAATGGCCCACTGCTGTCGCTTAGTTTAGTCAGCCAGCTAGCTGGATGCAACATTTAACCTAGATGAAAAAATCAATATTGTGAGCTGTGAGGTGGTCAAAATTGACTGCAAATGCCTGGGAATAAATGTTATTAAGGTTAATAATACTATAAGAACAAAAACAGGCCCAAATTATGTGGTTTTACCTGTTTTTATAATTATTTGAAAAAAGATCCAGATCCAAAACCAAAACACGCAAGGGTGGTTTTGCAAAACCAGATCCAGATCCAAAACACGAAGGAGATATAGATCCAAAACTGAAAACAAAAACAAAACACGGGGGTCGGCGCACATCACTAGAAAAAACGGCTTGAGGCCCGTACTGGAGAGTTTAATAATTGATTTGGCTTTGAGAGCCGTTGTTGTAGCTTGGAGCCCATGCTGAGGAGAAGAAAATATTTGAGTTGGCTTGTAGAGCCGATGTTGTGGCTTGAGCACTGAACAAGATACAATGTCCTTATAAATAGTACCTAGATTTGAGTAAGAGTTAATGTACAAGTTACTGTACAAATTAGCATCCAAAGCCCTGATGGACAATACGTAGGTTTGAGTACAAGTTTGTGTAAATGTTAGCATCCACAGTCTTGATGGAAAATACATAGGTTTGAGTACGAGTTAATGTGCAAGTTAGGACTTTGGATGCTAATTTGTACACTAACTTGTACATTAACTTGTACTCAAACCTATGTATTTTCCATCAAGACTGTGGATGCTAACTTTTACACAAACTTGTACACAAACCTACGTATTGTCCGTCAGAACTTTGGATGCTAATTTGTATACTGACGGACAATACATAAGTTTGTGTACAAGTTTGTGTAAAAGTTAGCATCCACAGTCTTGACTGAAAATACATACGTTTGAGTACAAGTTTTTGCACAGGTTTGTGTACAAATTAGCGTCCACTGACCTGCCGAGAATGCTGATTCGGCTTGGAGGGCCGTCACTGCCAGTGCAGCTAGGAAGCCGTAGGTGGGCTATGAAAGCCGGAGCACACCACAGGAGTTGATGATGCAGCTAGGGAGCCATATGAGAGGCCACAAGAACCAAAGGCAGCTGGGAGACAAAACTGAGGAGACGGAGATCCTTCCAGCAGATTCGACAGGTTACTGCTTGTGCTGCTGAGCTAGGAGAACCCACAGGAACGCTATAGTCGGTGAGGCGGCAAAGGTCTGGCGTGTACAAATAGGAGGATCATCCAATCAGATTGTGCTATGGACAGTACGTGACCTCCTGAGGCATGCCGAGCGTCTAGCACCTATGAATACCATTTAGTCACTATTTAGCGCTGCAAGTCGCTTAAGAAAGAATTGCTTTCCAGTCCAATCATGTGGTTCCAAAGCACAAAAAGTTATTTATGTAAAAAGGGGTAACACGATGTAAGAGTTAACAATTAGAGTAAAAAGCAATTATATAGCACAGCCGATACATACATGTGCGCACTGGTTCCAGTATACAGTCATCAATCTAGAAGTCTGCGGTCGCTAGAAGATGTGTGTACACTAAGGTTAGGACACAGCCTATATACCTTACAGGTTTCAGAGTTAACAAAGGGATAAATTGATTAGTTCTCATTGGTTCTTGCTTCTGGTCAATCTGGTCATTGGTCAGTTCATACGGTGTCATCAGGGGTATGGCTCAGTCTTCCAACAGTCACATTGTGTAGTTTACCACCGAAGAACTGGTTAATACTGGGTACAACACTGAATACAAGTAAAAACATTCTATTCAATAACTCCCTATCATCCATAACTAGTGGACGCATGATGCGACTTCTTTGCTGATAGAAACTGATGTCTGCAAATAAACAGGGATTTAGTATGATACCAAAGATGACATGTCCACTGTATTCTGAACCTTACATCTCACATCATAATTATTAGATAACAATACCTTTAATAACTCTGGTTATTAACTATAATGTGTGGGAACCATTTTATACATATGCATTCACATATGTGCATCTGTATTGAAATAGCAAATGTGCGTCTATGTGTTGTGAATTCGCATTTGTGCGCATTGGATTGCACCGACGCAAAGTAGCATTCTAGTAACACGTCATCAGACTATAGATGACTATATCATCAGATAATAATTGTACAGCGATCATATTCAATTATTTGACTTTGACAGTCCACCCTTTGATAGCAAACATAAAACTATCACATTCTATTCTTAACCTATTTAGTCATGCATAATAAATTATTATCTAATGTTCTATACGGTATGACACAATTCAGTCATTGAACCGTTAATAGTGTGCCTCAGGAGGTAAAACAACCCTTATACGCACTCAGTGGATCTATAGGGGACCATTGGTAGGATGTGGGACCTCATCGAACCTATAAAGGAAGTTTGGGGGAATTGAGACTACATTATCTATGATGTTTAACGGAACATTTACAATATTTTTTATTATACATGACCAAGCCTATTCACATGTTATTATCTGATGGTACATTCAATTTCAGGATTACAATGCAGTTCAACCTTAGTACCTGTACCACCACCACTCACCACCATTAGGATTTAATTTTCACGGTTTACCTTGGTGGTACATTTTCCACACTTTAACACCGTAAGAATACATCTGACACATAAATCAATTACTGAAATGACAACAAGTATAAGAATAAGGAGCTGACCTACACTAGCAATCATTTCCTGGGCCCACTGCTCTAGACCAGAGAACCATTTTACAGGGTTTAGCCATGAGAACCATTCCTCTACCTTTACCTCAGTATCGTACAAGGAGGTATTATGGTCCTTCCGAAATTCCCATTTCAGTTGTAGGATTTCATCCATTCTCCGGTCAATCACCTCTTAGGGGTCATTAGTATTATTGGTCATGTACGTGCAACACTTGACACCAAGTTGGGTGGCCAAAGTCACACAATATCCACCAGTAATAGATGTCAGGTAGTTTAACACTACCCTGTGTTGTACCAATTCCTTTTTATAAGCCTGTAGCTCCTTACCCGTATACTGTACCTGAAAGTGTCATCATACATCTCGGTGATGTTGTCTTTTAATTTAGCCAGGTCTTGGATGTATCTAAAATTTAAAGTTCCCCGAGTGATCCTGGTGGGAACTTATGCTACACAAATTTGGAAGCCAGTTGTTTCACTAATCAACTACGTGGCTATATGTTCTTCACCGGGGATCATATTTCTTTTGTCATGATGTTCATACTGCATGTGTATGTTTCATCATGTGTAAGGGTCATTACCTCTGGGACCAATTTACCTATAAAACAAAAACCCTTGAACTTGGAGATAACCAAGAATATGCCCTTTTTCCACAAACATAGTAAGCATTATCTGGGAGGACATATGGTATATTATGATCCTGCACAATATCACATAAAGTTTCAACAAAACTACCTATGCCTATTGTCCTCATCTGTTCAAGACATGTCTGAATAACATTTTTCCAATAACCCATAGGAACTTTTCCAATAGATACCACTTTCGTTTGTTCCTACGTCCTCGTCTCTGGGGTTCGTCACTACTGGTGTGGTTAGCCATTGTCTAATCCAATAAGTCTGCTTTCCAATTCTCCAGTCTTTCTATGTATTATTGGCACAGCTTAAACTAGGGGACCTGGTAATGTTATACTTCCCGTCTATGGACCTCCCTCCCCGTAATTCATGGACCTCAGAGAAATTTAATGGGAATGGTACTAATCCTACATTATGTTGTCCCTGAGGCACGTGAGTGCACACCCAACATTCAGTCTGGTTTAAGACCTTACCCACTAAGGAATGGTAATCCTCTAAAGGATGCCCACCCAAATAGAGATTACTCTTGGACTGGCATCATTGGATGCATTTCTCATCAACTAGGGATCCACAGTACTCACAGATACAATATTCCTCAGACAATAGCCCCTCACACTGTCTCTGAGTTCCATGGCTAACAGGTCTCTTAACAATCCCGGAACTGAGTTTGACCATAGGTTGCCCTGATCGTTCTATTGCTCTCTCCTCTGACTCCACTCTATTGACATAACTATCGGCCTCCCTCTCCATCATCTGTCCTCCGTCACAGAAATAGGAAATCCTGAAACAAATAAGAATGAGAAGAACCCTGGAACAAGAGAAAGAAACAGATCGTCACTCCATTGCTGGAATAGTAATCTGTACAAGTCTCTGGCTCAGGTGTCTTCACTGCAGTCTTTAGTTCTCCCGGAAGAGGCTCGCAATCGACAGGTCCATGTTATCTGTCTCGACTTCACCTTGTACCTCCTTCGGGTGGTTGACCTTTCTGCAGTGAGTGGAATGGACCCAGGTATCTCTTTCTGCTACCTTCAAAGATGTGGTACTTGTCATCAACACCTGATAAGGACCTTCCCACTGGTCTGTCAAACAACCTGAGCATAAGAAATTTCGGATCATTACATATTCTCCAGGTTCAACATCATGACATACCAGGTAACAACATTTTCAGTTTCAGTTGCTGTTGTTTCAGCTCTCTACTCATTTTTATAAGATATTGCACAGTAACCTCATTATTACTCTTCAAATCATCCTGTGGATTTATAATCAAATGAGGTTGCCTCCCAAACAGTATCTCAAAGGGGGACAGATTAAGAGGAGATCTGGAAGTGGTTCTGATGCTATGGAGGATGAGTGGTAAGGCTTCTGGCCATCCTAATCCAGTTTCAGCCATGATCTTACTCAGTTTATTCTTAATAGTACCGTTCACTCTCTCCACCTTCGCACTGGCTTGCGGCCGGTAGGGGATGTGAAGTCTACTATTAATTCCCATTAGCTTACACATGTTCTGGAAAACATCACCAGTGAAATGAGTACCCCTATCACTTTCTATGACTCTAGGGATACCCTATCTGCATACAAACTCCTGAACAATCTTCTTAGCAGTAAAAACAGCAGTATTAGTGGCAGCTGGATATGGCTCTACCCAATTAGTACAAACTAATACATACTTGAGATTCCTGCAAGGTGGTAATTGAATGAAGTCAATTTGTATTACCTGAAAAGGACCATTTGTCGGAGGGATATGGGAAGGCTCGGTTGGTATGGTCTTCCCGACATTTTTCCTCAAACAAGTCAGACAGGACATTGCTTTCTTTCCAGCTTGAGAAGAAAAGCCTGCTGCATACCAATATGCTCTGACCAACTTGCACATACCTTCTTTTCCCAGGTGAGTCAGACCGTGTGCTGCCTCAGCCAGGCTTGGGTAGTATGCCCTGGGAGCAACAGGTCTACCTTGTCCATCTCTCCAGAGTCCTGAGGACTCCTGACCACATCCCTTCGATCTCCAGACCGCCTTTTCCTGTATGGAACACAAATTTTGCATTTTAATTAATTTCTGTGTGTCTATTGTCTGGAAGACAATCACTTTGTTAGTTGGTATATTTATGTGTAAACCTGCTGCCCATTTGGCAGCTTGAACTGCTCTGTTATTGCCCATTGACGGGATGTAGTCTGGAACCCGACGGTCTAAATACCGACCGCCAGCTTCCAGACTGCTTTATCCTGACTAGGGATGAATGACAGGTGTCTGAATGTAGACGCCTGTAATTTGCCTGATGTCGGGAGACCGGCGCCTGGCATCCCGATCGAGCAGATGCCGGGCACTGCAGCGGACAGCCGTGGGGGGGAGGGTTAGGTTTAGGGCTCCCGGGGGGGACTTAGGGTTAGGCCAGGGGGGACGGAGGGTTAGGTTTAGGCACCCCCGGGTGGGAGGTTAGGGTTAGGCACCCCCCCGGGGTTTTTGGCAGCAGGGAAGGGGGGCTAGGTTTAGGCACTCAGAGTCGGGGTTAGGGTTAGGCACCCCTAAGGAGGGTTAGGGTTAGGGGGGTTAGGTTAGGTTAGTAAATACTTACCTCTAGGATGATCAGGATTTCCTTCGTTGTCAGGCAGCTGCTGTCGGGATTTGATAATACATATCGCACCCCCCATTGACTTCTTCGCATGTGTTCCTAAGACGCCAAAGAGCCCCAAAATCATTTACTACCCCGAAGGCGTACCTAGAGTCAGTGTATATATTAGCTGATTTACCTTCTGCAAACTCACACGCTCTCCTTAATGCCACCAGTTCAGCCACCTGGGCTGAGTGAGGTGGACCAAGTGGTTCAGCTTCTACAACATCTTCGTCATTTACAACAGCATAACCTATGCATAATTTTCCTGTGTCTATCTGTCTATGACAACTCCCATCCATGTAAAACGTCAAATCTACATCTTCTAATGGTGTGTCACGCATGTCTGGTCTTGCAGTAAAGGTCTGATTCAAATATTCCATACAATCATGTGTGTCAGTATACCTGCAAAACTCACCTTCAACCAGAAACTCACTTTCCTCCACCCTTTGTGCATCTCGAGGCACATATGGTAAGTACATTGCTGGATTTAACGTATTGCACCGTTTAATGGCAATATTTATAGGTGCCATCAGAGCTATTTCCCATTTCGTGAACCTTGCTGAAGAGACATATCTGGTTTGGGCAGAATTCAACAAAGCAGATACTGCATGTGGTGTATAGACAGTTGTATCATGCCCTGCTTAGAAATACATCACCTAATTGTAAGCTTCACACCGGTGTTACCTATATAACCCCATTATTTTACTGTTCTTGAATAACCAGGGGCCACAATTTCTTTAATAATAGAGCCTGCTGTTCAGTGTGACTTCAGTCCTGTAAAAATACTCTTTTTGGAAAGAAAACTATTACATATCTTGTGCAAACTTTAAAAAAACAAAATGAACACAAGCAAGTTTTTGTCAGTAGTACTGGGAGAATTCATTGCTGGATTGCCTTTCTATTGAGACATAATCTTATACCTAAGTTAACATTCCACCTATTGTAACCTAGAATCCTGATTCTGGTCAATACTTCATCACAGTGAACCTCTTGTAAACAACAAATGGATCTATTGTCTAAACTTATAAGTAGATCAAAGAATAACTTTTACTTATTAACATATCCTAATCTTAATATTTACTGTAAACAACGACACCTGATCTTCCCAAAATGCACAATGATGGAAGATGCATACACTTTAACACATACATAGTGGTGTGTTCATCGTCTTCTACAAAAAAAACAAAAAACATTTTTCTTAAACAGGGTATAAGTTACTTGTTACAATTTCTTTTTTATTTTTGGTATCTGCTGTACTTCTACCTGTGGCTGCATAGGGTGATGGAGCTGCGCTTGCGCTCTCTTCTTTATGCGCGGTAACGCTACCTTGCAGCATGGGTATGCTACCTGGCGGCATGCTGCTTTGCGGCATGAGTATGCCGTTTTGCAGCGTGCTACTTTGCCACATGTGTACGCTACTTTGCGGAGTGAACACGCTACTTTGCGGCGTGTGCACGCTACCTAGCAGTGTGAGTACGCTGCTTTGCAGCATGCATACACCACCCTTGCACATGTTCCCCTCGTGCTGCCACAACTTCAAACATTCATTGTACTTTACTCTTTTCTTCAATGATTTGACTAAACATATGTTATTTCTAACATTACTTAATACCTCCGAATCAAAACTGCCAACCTTTGGAAATGGTCTCAAACATCCAGTGGTCATCTCGACCCATATGTCGCAGTACGCTGTTGTGTACGCGCCATACTATTCCTTATATACCTTGCCGATGCAATCGGCCCATCCATGAGCAGCTCTTCCTCGACCATCCCTAGCGACTGCTTGGCACCCATCTGGGACAACGCTTTTGCTTCCTTCACTATGGGACTTTGACGGTGGATGAATTCACAAGCTGTGTCCGCTCACTTCCTCCCACTGTGCAGAACCGACCGCTTAGGTATGATTGTCAGCTTACACAATGAGGAGCAGAATATAGCCTATGCAATTATTCTGCCTTCTGGACAAATTCACAAGCTTTGTCTCTCAGCTTCCCACTTTGAGTACCGTCTCTGCCTTGCGGAAATTAAGTATTTCATTTAACACTTAATCTTGCCAGCGATTTACTCCCACACAACCCTAAATCACAATCACAGTTTTATACACAACTATATGGTGTGTACGCAACCGTGCAGTCCAATCACATTGCCTATAGATACTAACTACCAATAAGCTTTGCGATTACTATTGGGTGTGTCTGCTGAAAACCCCTTAGTTTTCGCCGAAAACAGAAATCCCTGTTTTCGCTGCCAGTATACCTGCTGTGTATACCTACTCGGTAGTAGTTATGCTTCGTCAGACACCTACTGGGTCTCTCCTGTCTCATTACAACAGTGCCAAAAACCTTTTTCTTTTCACATCACAAGCACACGTTCACATTCATATCCCACCTTGTTTTCTTGGCAGAAAAATTGCTTTTCCAAGTGACAATACCTATTCAGAGGTTTTAACAAGTAATCACGCTATTAATACAACAAGACTATCTATCAAAATGATTGTTTAAACATGTGGCAGCAATACAGGGAAGATGCATATGCTATGTGCGAATCGCCTATTGCAGCGCAAAAATGACAATAAAAGAAACTGACTTTTCTCTCTTGTCCCTAGGTCAGTGATTCCCGACCTTGGTCCTCAAGGCACACTAACTGTCCTGGTTTTAGTGATATCCTTGATTGTGCACAGATGGTTAAATCCAAATTGTGGTTGGGAACCCCGCCTAATCAGCGCTCCATAAATTAAACAAAAACAGATATTTGGTTTCACAACATAAAGTGCTAAACAGGCTTTGAACAGATTGCGTTCTTACCTGTATATGACGGGTCCACCCTTTGTTGAGGAACTGAAATCCATACGCTTTGCGTAATTTCTGGTAGCATGATATCAGTCGCGAGCCCCATCTATGAATACCATTTAGTCGCTATTTAGCGCTGCAAGTCGCTTAAGAAAGAATTGCTTTCCTGTCCAATCGTGTGGCTCACAGCTTTTCTTCTGTAGCACATGGAGGTTCCCAGGAAGACTGTCCACTGCAGTGATTCCCAACCTTGGTCCTCAAGGCACACTTACCTTCCTGGTTTTAGTAATATCCATGATTGTGCACAGATGTAACTGAGGTACTAATTAAGTCACTTGTGCACAAGTATGGCTATCCCTAAAACCTGGACTGTTAGTGTGCCTTGAGGACCGTGGTTGGGAACCCCTGCCCTAGGTCCTAATCAGCGCTCCTTAAATTAAACAAAAACGGATATTCGGTTTCACAACATAAAGTGCTAAATAGGCTTTGAACAGATTATGTTCTTACCTGTATATGACGCGTCCACCCTTTGTTGAGGAACTGAAATCCGTACGCTTTACGTAATTTCCGGTAGCATAATATCAGTCGCGAGCCCCCATCTATGAATACTTTTTAGTTGCTATTTAGCGCTGCAAGTCGCTTAAGAAAGAATTGCTTTCCAGTCCAATCGTGTGGTTCCAAAGCACAAAAAGTTATTTATGTAAAAAGGAGTAACACGATGTAAGAGTTAACAATTAGAGAAAAATCAATTATATAGCCGATACATACATGTGCGCACTGGTCTCAGTATACAGTCATCAATCCAGAAGTCTGTGGTTGCTAGAAGATGTGTGTACACTGAGGTCAGGACACAGCCTATATACCTTACAGAGTTAACAAAGGGACAGATTGACAGGTTCCCATTGGTTCTTGCTTCTGGTCAATCTGGTCATTGGTCAGTTCATACGATGTCATCAGGGGTATGGCTCAGTCTTCCAACAGTCACATTGTGTAGCTTCCTGCCGAAGAACTGGTTAATACTGGGTACAACACTGAATACAAGTAAGAACATTCTATTCAATAACTCCCTATCATCCATAACTAGTGGACGCATGATGCGACTTTGCCGATATAAACGGATGTCTGCAAATAAACAGGGATTTAGTATGATACCAAACCCTGACATGTCCACTGTATTCTGAACCTTAGATCTCTTTTAAGTACATCTCACATCATAATTATTAGATAACAATACCTTTAATAACTCTGGTTATTAACTATAATGTGTGGGAACCATTTTATACAAATGCTATCGCATATGTGCGTCTGTGTATTGAAATAGCAAATGTGCGTGAATGTGTGTTGTGAATTCGCATTTGTGCGCATTGGATTGCACCGACGCAAAGTAGCGTCCTAGTAACACATCATCAGACTATAGACGACTATATCGTCAGATAATAATTGTACAACGATCATATCCAATTATTTGACTTTGACACACCTGAGGAGAACGGAACAACTGCGTCATGCACAGGTAAATTTCCGGAGACAAGTTGTAACTGTGACTTGTAACACTATGTCTGCTAAATTGCTAAAAACATTGTCATTAGTCTTGAATCCATCATAATTACTGTTATTTTCAAATGTTGTCTTTATCCACACAAGTATTTACTGAGGATTTGAACCCTGTTTATTGATTGTATGTATATTGTGGGTGGACATAATTCATGCAATAACCAAGTGATTCTCTAGGGACCACTTCAGATGGCAAGATAATAATCCTTAGGCAGTATATTTAACAAGTCCCTGTTATATATATATATATATATATATATATATTTGTAGGTATTTATTTGTATCACTGTGTTCTGATATCTCATACAAGCCATGCAATATTTTAAAATAATGAAAAATAAAAGTTAAGTCTTAATTTATTTTCATTTCATGTTTTTGGGGGGTTAGGGTGACGGTCGGACCTCCTGTTGGTATACGCTGAGCAGAACTTTGACCCTGGGAGCTTATTCTGGGCCTTCAGCTGGATGGATTTGGATGAAAACTTCACAGAGTTGGTACCATTAGATCACAGAAGACATACTAGGGGGTTGAGGTCTCGGTCGGACCTCCCATTGGTGTACGTTGGGCACAACTTTGACCCGGGGACTCTGGGCAGAACTTAAATCCAGGGAGCCTATTCTGAGCCTTCCACTGGATGGATTTGGATGAAAACTTCACAGAGGAGTGGCAATTGGCCTGGGATGCTTAATGGAGTGGCTGGGGTCCTGGTCAGATCTCACGGCAGAGTGCGCCATGCAGAACTTTGACCCATGGAGCCTGTTCTGGGCCTTCTACTGGATGGATTTGGATGATATCACATAATTTGGATGAAAACTTCACAGAGTGGTAACATTGGATCCCAGAAGACATAGTAGGGGATTGAGGTTCCTGTTGGACTTCCTTTTGGTGTATGCCAGGCAAAACTTTTACACTGGAAGCCTGTTCTGAGCCTTCCACTGGATGGATTTGGGTGAAAACTTTTTCAGAGTGGTAACATTGGATCCCAGAAGACATACTAAGAGGTTGAGATCCCATTCAGACCTCCCATTGGTGTATGCTGGGCAGAACTTTGACCCAGGGATGCTGGGCAAAATTTTGACCTGGGGGCCTCTTCTGGGCCTTCCACTGGATGGATTTGGATGAAAACATCACAGAGGGGTGGCAACTGGTCTGGGATGCCTAAAGGAGTGGTTGGGGTCCGGGTCGGACCTAATGGCCAAGTCTGCCAGGCAAAACCTTGACCCAGGGACCTTCCACTAGATGCATAAAATTAATTGGTTTGTTTGTTTGTCTGTCTGGTTATGCATTTGGACACCCCTGCACTGATTAGGATGAAACCAATGTGAGGGGGTCCAGTTGGATCCTGGCAAGGTTTTTGGTGGATTAGGGTCCTGGTCGGACCTCCCATTGGTGTACAATGGGTAAAACTTTGATCCAAGGAGCCTGTTCTGATTCTTCCACTGGATGGACTTGGACGAAATCTTTACAGAGTGGTAACAATGGATCCCAGAAGACACACTAGGGGGTTGAGATCTCAGTCGGACCTCCCGTTGGTGTACGCTGTGCAGAACTTTGACCCAGGGAGCCTCTTTATAGCCTTCCTCTGGATGGATTTGGATGAAAACTTCACAGATGGGTGGCAATTGGTCTGGGATGACTAAATGAGTGGTTGGGGTCCCAGTCGGACCTCACAGCAGAGTGTGCCTGGCAGAACTTTGACCCACGAAGCCTGTTTGGACCCAGGGAACTTGTTCTGAGGCTTTCACTGGATGGATTTGGATGAAAACTTTACAGAGTGGTAACATTGGATCCCAGAAGACATACTACGAGGTTGAGGTCCCAGTTGGACCTCCTGTTGGTGTACGTTGGGCAGAACTTGACTCGGGAGCCTCTTCTGGGCCTTCCACTGGATGGATTTTGATGAAAACTTCAGAGGGGTGGCAATTGGTCTAGGATGCCTAATGGAGTGTGGGTTCCCGGTTGGACCTTACAGAAGAGTGCGCCGGGCAGAACTTTGACCCAGGGAGCCTGTTCTGGGTCTTCCACTAGATGGATTTGGACGACATCCCATAATAAAACTTAATAACTTGAAGATTTAAACCTGGGCAAAGCAGGGTACTTCAGCTAGTAGATACTGTATTTATTTATTTTTTAAATCTCTTTTTTACTTATAATTATACTTTTACCCAATGATTTATTCAATGTAGTAGTAGTAGTAGTAGTAGTAGTAGTAGTAGTAGTAGTAGTAGTAATACATTATATTGTTTAAGTCATTCATTTCTAAACTATGTTGTGATTTGGCACCCTTGGGTGCCACAAGTTTGTGTTCCAGGACCAAATCAAGTTATTTATGATCAAAGTGATAGGCAAAACCAGAGCTGGTGGCTGCCAATCATAATATACAGTCAGTGCCAGATTAAGATCCTCATGGGCCTGGAGCTGAATTTTATGAAGGGCCTATTGTGGAGGTGTGGCTACTTATATGGGGGAGTGACCAGTGATGTGGGGGGTGTAAACAAAAAGTGTGATCTGGATCTTGCAGTGCCATTGGTGGCCCAGTGTGGGTTAGCTTGGTAATTATTATGTTTGTATGCACCCAGACAAAAATGTTAGTCTTGCGCCTGCCCCTACCTATCTCATTCAAAAATGCTTTTAATTGCCATTGTTTCAGACATGCCATTGTAATCAAATGTGCTCTCTCCCATATATATATATATATATATATATATATATATATATATATATATTATGTATACATTATGTTTATATATATATATATATATATATATACACACACATAATATCTGTTTATACACACACCCGCTGTATGTATATATATATATATATATATATATATATATACACACACACACACACTGTATATATATGTCCAGGAAAATGTCTGCACTCACATCCTCATCTCAGACGACTAATAGGGGTGCTCCCCCTGGAGCAGAGTCCTGATCCAGTGTAACATAAATGAATTGAATAAGGGGCACTCACCAGAGCATTTCCAGCAGAATAAAATGATTGAATAGCTTACATATGTCAGTAGACATTTTGGTCCAACATGACCCTTATCAAGACCAGCATCAGCACGTGTGAAGAAAAGACAGCATATGTCCAAACAGAACCCCACAGACCTCCTTGCCTGTGTCCCCAGCACCTCCACGTGTCACATCACCGCGCAACGCTAACATCCGGAAGTAAACTGCTTTCCACCAGGTGAACGTATACACCCGTGGGCCGAAAGTGAGTGAACTACCGGTCACGTGTCCAAGAAGGCGGGTCTAGTTGTCATAGCAACAGCTAAGATGCTAAAGTACAGTCTCACCTAGCATCAGTTTTAGCCTCACAGCGCACCGCATCACTTATTGAGCTCTACTTATGCATAAAATGCATCAAACAGCATAATCATCCTTATATACCAGCAGTATAAATAACAAATCCAATATACATAAATTAGAGATGAGCGGTTCGGATTCTGTGGAATCCGAACCGCTCCGAACATTGGGGATCCGAGTCCACCCGAACCCTGTTCGGGTGTTCACCGCCTGACTCGGATCCCCGTTCGGGGCCGAACGGCGGCCGGCCTGATGTCGGATTCTCACTAGAGAATCCGACATCAGGTCTCCTCGCGTGTAGGGCAGAGCGCAGTGATAGCGCTCTGCCCTACACAGACACAGACACACAGCCGCCAGCGGCAGCTGTGTGTTTGTTACAGCAGCCAATGAGAGTCACACAGACTCTCATTGGCTGCTGCACGGAGGGAGCCGGCTGGAGCTCACACATGAGCTCCGTCTTCCGGCTCCCTCCTCAGCGTGTGACAGAGCGGACGGCGCGGGAGCGGGGATACAGGTAAGTTTTTATTTTTTATTTTTTTATTTGTGCAAGGGCCGGGGGCACTACTGGGGGAGGTCTGCACTACTGGGGGGGTCTGCTACTGGGGGGGGCTATACTACTGGGGGGGCCATACTACAGAGGGGCCTGCTACTGGGGGGGCTATACTACTG
Organism: Taudactylus pleione; assembly: GCA_031769625.1. NCBI lineage: Eukaryota > Metazoa > Chordata > Amphibia > Anura > Myobatrachidae > Taudactylus > Taudactylus pleione. Next base: position 404,044 of record JAUIMM010000542.1, read on the forward strand.
GGGGGGGTCTGCACTACTGGGGGGGTCTGCTACTGGGGGGGCTATACTACTGGGGGGGCCATACTACAGAGGGGCCTGCTACTGGGGGGGGGCTATACTACTGGGGGGGTCTGCTACTGGGGGGGCCATACTACTGGGGGGATCTGCACTACTGGGGGAGGTCTGCTACTGGGGGGGGCTATACTACTGGGGGGGCCATACTACAGAGGGGCCTGCTACTGGGGGGGGCTATACTACTGGGGGGGTCTGCACTACTGGGTGGGGTCTGCTACTGGGGGGGGCTATACTACTGGGGGGGCCATACTACAGAGGGGCCTGCTACTGGGGGGGCTATACTACTGGGGGGGTCTGCTACTGGGGGGGCCATACTACTGAGGGGCCTGCTACTGGGGGGGCCATACTACTGGGGGGGCTTACTACTACTGGGGGGGGGGCTGCTACTGGGGCAGCCTACTACAGGGGGGGCCATACTACAGGGGGGGCCCATACTACAGGGGGGGCTACTACTGGGGCAGCCTACTACTGGGGGGGGGGGGCTGCTACTGGGGCAGCCTACTACTGGGGGGCCATACTACTGGGGGGCCATACTACTGGGGGGGCATACTACTGGGTGGCATGCTAATGGGGGGCATACTACTGGGGGGGCCTGCTAATGGGGGGCATACTGCTGGGTGGCATGCTAATGGGGGGCATAGTACTGGGGGGGCCTGCTAATGGGGGGCATACTACTGGGGGGCATTCTACTGGGGGCACTGCATAGTGGACCCTACTACTAAGGGGACTGCATAGGGGGCACCACTGCTGGGGGACATTGTGTAAGGGACACCGCTACTGTGGGCATTGTGTAAAAGGGTCACTACTGTGGGCATTGTGTAAAAGGGGCACTACTGTGTGTCGTAACATAAATAAGAGACACTACTTTATGGTGTATTGTGAATCAGGCCCTATGTGCGGTGTAATGCTAATAAGATTGTGCACTGTGACTCCTAGGGCCGTAGCCCACTTTGTAAACAAGTACTGTGACTCTGCTGGCCGTACCCCACTGGGTGGGTGCACTACTTTTCATTTCTGTCACTGCTGTGTGGCAATGTGTCATAGATGTGCTTTATACTGTGGTGTCTGTGTCATTGTGCCGCTGCTTTGTCGCTTAGTAACCAGTCAGCTCACTGCAACCTTTAGCCAATAATGTTGAAAACAATATTATAAGCTGTGATATGGTCTAAATTGACTGGAAATTAATGTTATTGAGGTTAATAATACTCTAGGAAGAAAAAAAAGACCAATTTATGTGATTTTAGCTTTTTTTCTCAATTTTTGTAAAAAAATCCAAATCCAAATCCAAATCCAAATCCAAAGCCAGTCACCGCAGTTTGGCAAATCCAAATCCAAAGCCGGACGACGAATTAGAACCAAATCCAAATCCGGCAAAAATGGTCCGGCGCACATCCCTAACATAAATTCTGTAGTGACCATGGGGCAGCGCAAAGCAACATAGGAGTCACAGACGATCAATGTTAATAACAATCATTAAACACTAATTCTCTGCATATGTCATTGTTTTCTCTGGGAACGGAGAATGTCTGAAATGTAACATTAACCCCAAGTCCAGATTAACAATGGGGCAGAAAGGGCAACAGCCCCAGGCCTCCACATAAAATAGGCCCATCATAATCAGCTGTTGAGCTGCATCTCCAGAGAGGGACTGCTGAAATTTGATTTCCGCTTCCTATTAGCTAATACTTGGGGCGGTGCATCCCACCACACTTCGCAAGCATGACGGCATTATTTATACCTGTATGCATGAAGAGAAACGCAAAGGGCAGCTCTTTCGGTAAGAGTTGTCCTTTGCGAGTGAAGAATTTCCAGCTCAGTGACCCAGAAATCTCTCTGGCATCCTTCTGCGCATGCGCAAAAGGACGCACGCTGCTGGAGGTACTGCTGGAGGTACTGCTGGAGGTACTGCTGGAGGTACTGGGAGGGATCCACTTAGCTTCTATTGGCATCCATCACATTCTTGGTGCATATGAGAAATGCAGTCAAACCCCCGAAAATGCATTTTGTTGGTTTGACCACATTTCTCACATTGGTGCATCCCACCCCTGGTGGTTTTATACTGTGAACTTTCAAGACTCCTTATGGCAATGTCACAGCATATTTATTTTATTTGAACCTAAGTGCTTGTACCTATTGTTTTATTATTCTGTTAATTTGAACACTTTATACAAATCTTATACTTATATTTAAGATTTTTTTTTATTTTAAACACAGACAGAAAACACATGTACTGTACATACCAGGGCTTATTGAGGAGCTGCTGCTTCTCCAGAAGTTCTTGTTTCAGGCTCTCAACCTCCACTTTGAGCTCAATATTCTAAGAAAGAAAATTAAATCTAATTCAGTAGAAAACTTTACTGTAGCAATTCTTAAGTATAATTTATTTTATTTGGGATATTCCAATAGGAAAAAAAGAACCTGATTTATTAATCCTCTTCCAACTGATTATTACTTTCGTTCCAAGTCTGTAATATTACTAAGGGGCTGATTCAGCAGAGGACAGAATTGCAAAGCTGTACACAAGCAGCTTTGCAATTTCGTGCTTGCAAATATGCAAATGCAGAAGGAGGTGTCTGACTGCCCCTGCTGGATTTGCGATCCCAGCACTGCGACTAAGATCGCAGGCTGAGATAACCATAGCGATCATTGGTCACAATTGTGGGCGGCAGAAAATGTGGGTGACACGTTCCTGTTTCTGGAAACACCACCCATCCCCGCCCCCTCACTGCCCAATAAATGCCTCTGCCTGTCAATCTGGCAGAGGTATATCAGTATATCAGGGTCTGCATGCTATCACACAAGACCTGTCATGCACATGCCTCTCACTGGCTGAGAGGTGGAGGCTCACCTCTCACAGCCAAAGAACATTCAGCCATGCATTTCTATGTGAAATACAGCGGCTGGAGTGATATTCGGGAAGTACCGTCCTTAGAGGATGGTACAATATCCGGGGGTCCGCACTTCTCATTTTTTTTATTTTAAGAAGACAATGGATACCTACAGGGAATGAAGAGGACCGGAACCAATGGGTAGGTGAGTATGTTTTTTATATTTTACAGGTACCGATCGTGGATTCTACTGAAGAAGGGGACAGACCAGTGCTAGGGACAAGTTAAGTATGTAGTGTGAGCAGTGCTCGAAGTGGGAATTTAGAGGTGGGGGTATGGAAATTTGAATCCCCCACCCACCTCTCACTCCCTGCTACCCTTTTAGCCCCTGGTTCTCTCACCCACTCACCTCTCAGTCTCCTGTCACTCCCCACCACTTCTCCCTGCCTGCATCCCCCTCTCTCACCCCTTCTATTCTCTCTAACAGAATCCCTCTGCCAGTCTCTCTCTCTGATTCCCTCTTACCTGCAATTGGAATGGAGCCGTGAGTGTATGTATTTGTAATAAAAATATACAACAAACTGTATTGTTTTTTATATATTTCTCTTGCAGGTGAACTAGAGGTACTAAAGGGCCCTTAATGCCCTGCATGCTGGTACTTGTGGTTCTCCAAGTACCAGCATGCGGGAGAGGCTTGCTGGGTCCTCTAGTTCTCTTGTAAAGGACAATATTATTTTAACAATTTTTTACACAATTAACTTGGCAACCAAAGCCAGGGATAGCCCCGAGCATCAGTCCAGGCCTTCGGTGCCCTGGAGAGGGGGCATCCCTTTATTGGGGGGTCCCACCTCCCAAGGGATTTCTGGCCTGGGCTGACTAGCGTGGGGTGCTGAATGCTTTGGCCGGGGAACCCTGTGAAGTGGGTGCCATGGCTGCAGCATTACACCCCCCGCTAGAAAGAGTCCGGTGCATTTTGTGGACAATACAGGGGACCCCCTACGTCTTTTTTTCCCTGTATTTTCACAACTAGGACTGGCTCACACATCCCGTTGCTAGTTGTGCTTTTGGGGGAGGGGCCCCACAGCATGTTTTTAAAAAAATTTAACACTTTAATAGCTTTTTACACGGATCTCACTGATTTGTGAATGCTTCTGTGAAACAAGCACCTGCTCAGGCTAAACTCGCTAGCCTGAAGCAGGTCTATTATTTTGTGAGTTTTATTTAAGTAATTCTGTGCTAGTTAAAAACTCGAACTCTATTACATTGGTTGAGTTGTATGTTTTCCATGGTAAAACTTCTGGATGCGACTTTGCACCATGCAGGTTGTGGAAATGCAAAGAACATGTAAGTTTGTATGTTCTTGCAGACTATTACAAGTGCAAATTGTAAAAAAATGTGAGTCTAAGCTCTCATTTTTTATACAACCCACACCCTATTACATAAGCCTGTGTTTGTACAAAGCAGTCAATAAAAAGATAATTTTGTGTTTATGTACCTAGACACAATTTCCACTAAGACAATAAATTAGTTTACAATGCAATTAACAATAGCAGATTTCTCCTTGCAAAAAGCACTGTACATAAGGCAAGAATATCAGATATACATTAATCCTTTAGGAACACTAACAACATTATTACATATATGAGAAGAACAATAAAATGCCTATTGAATAAAAATAGTTAAATTGTTGTTTCATCTTTTTTCTCACAAATATTGAGATTTCTTTTGCAGAAATGTAGGATAAATACCAGGTCCCAAATGTGGGTTATTTGCAATGTCAGATATGCCCCCTTTTTACACTATCTGTAGACACCATGATCCCCCTCAGCACAGTGATGTGCAGTGAGGTCAATGGCTGGGGAGGCACACATTGAGTGCTGGGAGTCTCTCACCTCCTACTTACTGTAACTCTCCCCTCACTACACTAAGGGTCTGATTCAGAGTTGGGAATAGAGTGAGATGTCTCTCTCAACTGTGAACCTGAACAAACCATATTGCAATGCAAGGGGTGTAAATACATAATTTTTTTTACATGTAGGTTAAATACTGGCTGCTTTTGCATGTAGGCAGTGGTGTAGCTACTGCCCCCGCGGTGGCTTGGAGGCGCTGGGTAGCTTGGGGGCGATGGGGGTAGTAGTTCCGCCACTCAGTGGCGGAACTCCCGTAACTACAGAGGGTGCAGGGGGTGTGGTCGCACCCCCTGTACCCTCCATCTGCCGGGCGCCCGCTGAGTGTGTTACCAGCGGGCGCCCGGCTCCTATTCAAACCCCCGGCAGCCGGAGGATTGAGCTACCTCGGTCTTCCAGGTCCCACAGGGCACTATGGGAGTGACGTCATGACGTCACTCCCATAGTGCCGAGGAGCGGACGCTGGGGACAGAGCTCAGGAGTGCGCTCCGTCTTCCGGGTTCCGCAGAGCACTATTGGAGTGACGTCATGACGTCACTCCCATAGTGCCGAGGAGCGGACATGGGGTATGGACGGCAGCAGCACTGGAGCAGGGATAAAGGTAAGTCTTTTTTTTTGTGTGTGTGTTTGTGTGAACGAGGGGGGGAGCAACTACAGGGGGCATAATGTGTATTTGGCATTACTGTGTGCACAATGTGCTATTAGGGGCATTACTGTGTGGCATAATATGTAAGGGGCATTACTGTGTGGAATAATGTGTTGTATGTGGCATTACTGTGTGGCATAATGTGTTGTATGTGGCATTACAGTGTGACATAATGTGAAATAGGGACATTACAGCATGGCATAAATTTGTTATAAGGGCTTTACTGTATGTTATTGTGTGTTATACGTGGCATGTGTAAGGGGCATTGCTGTGTGGCATAATGTGTTGTAAGGGGCATTCCGGTGTGGCATAATGTGTTGTAAGGGGCATTCCGGTGTGGCACACTGAGTTATAAGTGGCATTACTTAGTGTGTCACAATGTGTAAGGCACGTTGCTGTATCATGTAACCACACACCTTAAACATCATCTTTGGGTGTGTTTGATCTTTGGTCAGGGGGGCCTGAAACTTTTTTGGCATGGGGGAGCAAAATTTATAGTTACACCACTGCATGTTGGCCACAAATACTACATAGCTTTATTATTACTCTACAATTTAGATTAACACTCCTCCCAAATCTAAATCTCTCTGCACATTTGAAATCTGCCCCACCTGCATTGCAGCATGGTTTCACCAAGATGATCAGTTGAGAGAGATATCTCTCTCTGGACCTGATTCAGACCCGTTCGCTAACGTGCGATCGCTCGCTGCCGGGCGATTGTTGTATCAAAGCTGGATAATTGGCTGAGACAAGATCAGCTTAAAATTGAAGCGTGCTCGACACCATCTTGCGAATGGCAGCTAGACTCCATTTTAGAAACAAGAATCTGCAAGACGACATTTTGCAACCAGCGTCACTTTAAGTTACAACTCACGAGCTAAGAACAGATGGCAATGTTTTTGATAATCTAAATAGAATAGACCATGCACCAGAAACTGTGAGTCTTCTACATACAAATTGGAAATCCATGTTGGCAATTGTAATATAATCCAGGCATTGATCTACACAATTGGATTTGTCTGAATCCAAACAGGTTTTAGTTTCATACCTAGACAGGATGGTTTAGTCTCACAGCTGGAAGTCACATTTGCATTGCAGTCTGAAACTGTGAGTGAGGAATGATATGTGTGTATATATATATATATATATATATATATATGTTAAGTCCATCATAGATGGAATCTCATGCATAAACACCGCACATTACGCACAATTGAGCTGCTAACATGATGCCCAGTAGCGAATGCACAATTATTAGCATCATGCGATTGCATCTTTCATCATTTCACATACACACATTATGCTTAAGACCCCGAATTAAAATACCATTTATTAGCTTTATGTGCACGCATCTTCCCCAAGTTAACCAAGTTATATCAAACCCCGAATACTCACACATTACATATTCACACATAAGGTTTAATAAGCTTTAAAGTGTATAATTTAAGTTGGTTCAGTTAGTTTAAATGCTGAGAAATAAAGATATTTGATAACTAAGATATTATACATGCTAAACAAGTCGTGTTTGGTTTTGTACTGATGCGTACTCTTTTTACAGTATTCCGGTGTTATCGGTGGGGAGATCGCATCATGCATTCTTGAGTTATGGATCGCAGAGCCTACAAGCAACAAAATGTATATTTCATGAACAACGTTAGGATGTTGCAGGGGGCGGGAAGGGAGAGATCCCCAGCTGTTAGAGGCAGGGAGAGTCTATTTGAACCAGCCTGTTAAATGCTCTGTAACAGATACTTCTCCCCTGGGAACCAATGACATCAGCAACAAACTTCCCTATTGTCCTGTTTATTCTGGGGGGGTATAAATATGTGTGCTCAAACGCTGGGTTCTTAGTCTTCGTGCTGAATGAGGAGGGGTCTCTTGCTGATGCCTATCTTCGGGTCCGGAAGCGCTGCGTATGTATACAGTACTTGGGTCTGTATAATTTCCTTTGCGCCTAAATTGTGTCTGGATCAATTGCGTGTAACTGTCTGAACTTTTACTTGAATAACACTTGTGCTTTGGAACCACAGATTCCAGGTCTAAGTCTTTATTTACTGTATGACTGCGTACGCAAATTAGCGTCATCCTTAGAGGTTTATAGGAAGGGTTTTAGAAGGTACAGGCAGGGGTATATAGAGGTTCATTTTAATATTCTCAGTTGCTTAGTGCACATGCTTATAATTCGCAGTGCGCGTGCGCAAGCATGTCTCAGCGATGGGGAATCGTACGCTCGTAGCACACAGACTGCCCGCTAGTTTGAGTGACAGATGCAGTTTGTGGTTGGTAACAGGGGAAGGTGCTTGTAAACGGGGGAGTGGTGTTGTGGACGCAGGTGTGTCAGGCTGACAAAACACTGTTTAATGGGAGTGCATAATTAGCAAGGTAGCGTCATTGTACACTTCACCTGCATGTATTTCAGCCAGCACTGATCGCAGTGCTTGCGGTGGGGAAAGGCAACCACAAGGGCTGCGAGCAGCCCCGATGGCTCTCAATGTTACCGATTAATCAAACAATTCCAGGAGATGAAGTGTGTTGCGAGGGGAAAGGGGGCGTCTTTATACACTAGCGAGCACTCAGTGACGTAGCTCGCTAACACATAGAGGGCATCCTTATGCCACGCAGTGCAAGCGAGGAATTTGAATATCCAGACCCTTTTCGCCAGCGAGTGACCGCATCTTACGAGCAGGTCTGAGTGAGCTCCTCTATTCCCAAGTCTGAATCAGGGCCTAAGCTTCAGGGTCCATTGATTCTCCTACCTGCATCACTGTGTCTTCACTTGCTGCTGAGCTTTGATCTCAGGGCCTGATTCAGACCAGTTCACTAAGCTGCGAACGCATGCTAATGGCTATTAACACACGTTTGCGCATGTGTATGCGTCAAAGTACGCATGTGCGAACCAGTCACTGCGCCCAGGAATTGTGTGCTCGTAGTACACATATTGGACTCTATATTGAATGACAGCGCCATTTGTGGGTGGTAACAGGAGAAGGTGCTTGTGAACAGGGAAGTGGTGCTGAGAACACAGGTGTGTCTGCGCATCAAAACTGAGTTTTATGGGTGTGCATAATTAGCATAGAAGCATCATTGTACACGTCACTTGCTTATATTTCAGCCTGCAGTGATCGCAGTACTTGCGGTGGGGTAGGGTCTACCTCAAGAGCTGCGTGCAGGTCCGATGGCGTTTGATGTCACGATTAATCACACACTTCCAAGAGATGACGTGTGCTAAGAGAGAAAGGTGGACATCTTTATACTGGAGTGCGTTCGCTCTGCCGTCGCTCTCTAAGGCATAGAGGGCGTCCTTCCACCAAACAATGCAATCGCGGCATTTGCACACCCGGCACCTTTTAGCTGCGTGAGAGCGTAGCTTAGCATCCAGGTCTGAATGAGCTCCTCTAAACACAGCAGTGCACTTCCTGGTCACATGACACATCCAAGGTGTCCATCAGTGCTCAAGGCATGCCGCCCATACTCAGAGGCAAGCCTCTATTAGCTCTCTTTCTGTGCAGCTTACTGCCTATGGTGTGGAGCCGCCCCCAGCTTTGCAAGGAGTGTCTGACTATAAAGAAGCTAAGCTGAGCTGTTGCTGCCTCATCTCTCTTTTCCCTGCAGTCCCAGGAAGCTCCACAAAACTGGTGATTGTTAACTATAAAAATGAGTACAATAAACAAAGAAGATGTTTATAAGTTATAAATATCTTCTTGGTATTATTCTAATCATTTTTATATCAAATCTCAAAAGTATGACAGGCGAGGCTCTGCCTCCCCTGTCTACACGTCCCTGCCTCAGCACAGTCCTCTTGAATCCCTATACTGCTAATGTAATGTAATGTAATGTAATGTACTGCTATCAATGAAAATCCTCATGAGTTAGACTGGAGATAGGGTATTGGAGAGACTCCCAATTTAGGTCTAACATTTTCACCTCCTCTGCTTGTATACCTGTGTGTGAAAATACTGCTATAGTGTTTCTTCAATGGTACCTCATTCCAACTTGGATCCATAAACTATTTACTATTTACAGATGCATCGTGTCTTTGTTGGTGTAAGTATGGGTGGGAAGGCACTCTGTTCCAAATATTTGGGAATTGTCCAGAAATAGTGTTTTTATGTTGGACAGTTCATTGCCTTATCTCAACCATTCCGCAAGTTCAAATGATCCACTTAACACTACGATGAAGTTATCAGCAATATGATCCCCATTGCTAGAACAATATGAGACTCCCTCCCTATTCTTCCATACCCTTTAAATAATGACAAGATAGCCGGAGTCTACTGTAGGTCCCCCATTCAATGAATTGCAACAATAATTAATTATCATACTTGTTTTCTTCTGATTATTTCTGTAGAATACACAGAATATTTAATACTATGCACAGCTCTCCTCTTCCCTCATTTTTCCATTCCTTTATTTGATTTTTAATATTTTAACAGTTTTTTTTAAATGCAACAAATTGACATACAGAAATATTAATGCAAAATAGTAATAATATGAAATGTACAGTAAATACAATACAGAATCTATATCACTAAATTCAAACATGTCTGAAGTAATCTATTCCTTGGGGAAAGGCTTTAACAAGCTTCTGCTTAAAAATATTACAGCTTGCAAAATCATTTCATTACTTTTTAAATGTAATCTTCTTTGCCCAAATGGTATACTAATCCATTTTACAACCAATTAAATTTATGCTTCTTTTTGTCCACAAAGATGTGTATTTATTGCCCCCAAATGCACTATAACTATATTTTGGAACATCCCAGAGATATGGCATTAATTCCACAAAGCCTTGTATAATTTTTGCACATATGCATATGAAACATATGATGGAATTATTGATACTTAAGAAAGATATACATAATTTTTGTAGGTTGTTTTGATCCTATTTCTTACTATCAATATAACTTTGTTCAGTCTGTCTGTTTCTTTTCAGATCAATCAATAATGCTAATCTTTTAGGTTCCTTTGAACTCGTAATGGTAATAAAAGGGTTGATTGCCCCTCCATGACAGAGTGGCAGAAAGCAGAACTCTGAAATATATGTTACTGTCATCAAAATATATATTTTTTATGTTGCTTAAAACAATGATTTTCCAGAAAACCATTTTGACAAAGTAATATGTGATTTTAGATATGTCATGAAAATGGTAGAATTCAGTTAATTATTCTAAATGAGTTATTATAATGACCTAAGGTCAACAATTAGCAGAAAGAATAACCTGGGAATCCTAATTTGTACCGTACCATACAATATGTGCTCTTAATATAGAGCCACACTGCCATAAATGCAAATACGCACTTGAAACACTGGACCAATCCTATTTCTGATTTCAGCATGGTGACTAGTCTGGGAGAGTTTGGTAGACTGCACTGAGGCAATTTATCTGGACTAGATTTGACTGGACCAATGGACAAGGACTTTCTACTCATGTAGACAATTAATGTGTCCCCTAGGGACAGTAGTCAGGCGGACAGATCTCTCCTTCTGCATATAGGAGAGCTTTCAATATAGCAATATTACAATAGTTAGAACCAGGCAATAGATCTGGCAGAGGGCACATTTGGCTAAAATATAAATTGTCACTTAAACACAATTTACAGTAATCTGTGATTCCAAATTTACTTCAATGGTACAGTTTTCTTCACTGTAGTTGTCAAGATGATAACATATACTTAATTAACATGCACTGTTCTATGTAACAGCATTACACAAATATGTTGTGGGCATCCTCACTAAGAAATGGCAATATCTTATCATGTTTTCTGTATTCAATATAATACACATAAGTTACTCTGCACCATAAAATATTTATGTAATAAGTTATTTCTTCCCATTTTCGTGTAGGACAAGGTAAATCCAGCAACATCCTCTTTTACACCAGAGTTTCATTTACAAATCTCTTAGAGACACTGATTGCATCATCATGGTGGTTTCTGTAAGGGAAAGGGAGATATGCAGACCTCCCAGGTGACCAGACTGGCATGACATTCTTCATTGTAGTCTCCAATTTCCTCAACGATGTGTAACATGTGCATTATTTGGTGGTAACATGTACACTATGTAGACAAAAGTGAATGGACATGCCACACACACTAATATGGCGGTTTCACCAAGAATACTATGTAGGGAAGCCCATGCCACTTGCAGATCTATGGGAACAACAAATGTCATGTTTCCAAGGCGATGCTGGACTGGTATACAGAAAATTTGGTAACCCGGATGGACTGACCAGCTCAGAATCCAGCTCTTAACACCATTGAGAACCTCCGGGATGAATTGGAGTGACGGGTGCATTTTAGGCCGACTCAACCTTCTTCAGTGTCACAGTTGGTCACTGTACTGTATTGTTGTCCAGGAACTTGTGGACAGTTTGCCAAGAAGGGTGTCTGCAGTAATCACTGAATGTGATGGACCAACAAAGTACTGACGCCAATCAAATCTTGTTGATCTATTTGCTGTCAGGGTCCAATCACTATTGTCTACATAGTGTAGCATTCAGTGGGGGCATGACAATAAGGCATAACATTCAGGAGTTCCTCAGGGAGCACTGAGGAACTAAGGGAACAGCTGTCACTTGCCACAGTCAGTCTCAGATTTTTTTTATCACAAGACTGATAATTTCAGCATGCAAAACGAGAATACGTTACACACAAATAGGGTACCATAAAAATATTGGATGTGGTCCTATATCCAAATCTGTATGGATCCTTCAGATCCATAGACCATATAGTGACAAAGTATGATAAAACAACTTTAAACATATCATCAAGATTACCATCACTATTTTGATGATGTTGACTGATGTTTTAATGTAGGTTTTTATGAATAAAAAAAAAAATAATGAAAGTGGTGTGCCGCCGCTTTAAAAGTACATGTAGCACTCACAGCCTAGGGGCTTGAAGCTGTAAGACAGGGGACCAAACAGTTTGCTACTAGAACTGAGCTATGAACAGCTGGGCTGGGGACACCATCGCATCTTTGTACTTTGATTGGCACAGTATAACTGTGGATCCATCCTCTTTCTCCTGAATATTTTTTAATCTTCAGCAAGGTAGATACAATAGCATGAAACGGAATGGGCATGATATACCGGCAGCTGGAAGCCCGCATGCCGAAGGGAGGTAAGTACGCTTTTCATCTCCCTCTCCCCCCCTGACCTTAACCCTCCCTGTTTGGTGCATAACCCTAACCCCCCCTAGAGCCTAACCCTAACCTCCCCCCAGGGGGTGCCTAACTCTAACACCCCCTCCCCGTATCCTAACCCTAACCCTCCCCGGGGGGATGCCTACAGCTATCCCCCCACCAAATCGGGGACAGTGCTGTAATCAACGGTGCCCGGCAGCCATTTAACTACATCCCACATGAAACAATATATTGTGTTACAGGTGGACGCACTACTTAAATATGCACATATTTTTTTCCTTAACAGGATATGAGTTATTTGAATAAATAAATAAGCTTTTCTGCAGATAAAATTATATGGTGTATATTTACTAAAGTGTGGGTTTTTATAAGTGAAGTTGTTACCCATAGCAACCAAATCAGATTCTACTTAACATTTATCTAGCCCCTTCTAGATAATAATAGCTAGAATCTGATTGGTTGCTATGGGCAACATCACCACTTTTAAAAACCAGCACTTTAGTAAATATACCCCTAATTCCTCAGCTTCAGCAGGAGCAATTATGAATATTAATATTGCCCCATTACAGTTGAGAAGTTGTAATATCAATGAAATTGTGGAAATTAAAACTTTAAAAATCACCCGACCAAGGTGGTCTTACAAATTGAAATATTAGATATTTGAAACATTTACATGACATTTTTGTCCCTTATGTAGCATAATTTTTTAATAAAGGATTTAGAACTTACATTTGTGCATTATATTTCAGTGAATTACAACATGGTGAGGTCTATGTTTTGGCAGAATTGTCAATGGGATAAGGGTTGTATATAGGTCCCCTACAGTTAATATACTTGGAAGTTACGTCAAGTGAGGGCGGAACTGTGGTTCCATGCCCTGTTACAGTAGGAACTTCTACCCTTGCGGGCTCGCTTCGCTCGCCATGCTTTGGGCATGGTTACTATTCCCAATGGATAGCCAAGTGGATAGTAAATGATGACGTCAGGATACATTTACTGAAGGGGATCTCTCTGCTACCATAGGATAAGGCCTTACTCTCATTGGCACTCGGCTTTCAGTATTCTTCAGCCTATTGTGCTTGGAGTATGTCATTTCCACACTAATGTATGCACGCCTATGCAAATTTGTTAGCCTGTAGAGAAAATGGCATCTTGTCACATCATTTGCAAATTTAAAAAAAAACATGCTTTACTAGAGTCAGACACTCAGAAACTTATTGTATTCATCTACTTGTTCAAAATATCCTACGAGTTGAGGTGGGCAGGAACCAAACTACTTATAGCTAAATAGGAATATAAATAGTGAACACAGCATTACAGAATAAGTATATCCTGATCTTATGGAAAGCAGTGACCTCCTTACTTGCATGATTATGCTACTGAAGGTAGGTTTATAACAGTGGCAGTTTCATGATGTGAGGATTGGAATGGATACAACTGGAAAGCAACAATTGCAAAGATAGGATCACCAACAGTACTGATGGGAGACACCGATCAAATATTGGGGGGAAGTTTATTCAATATCCCATATAGTATTAGGCTGGCAACAACTGCAGAGCTGTACTGTGAGATGAGCTGGGCAGATCAGGTTATTCAGGGAAAGCAATTGCCTAAACCCCAGTCTATGAAAGGCACCCATCTGATGAAATAAAAATAATATTGATCTATCAAAAACTTTCCAAAGACAACTGAGAGACAGCTAATTTGTATATGTACAAGGAAGCGGGAAAGGCTTCTATCAAATGTAATATAAAATATTAACATAATTAAAACGTATGTCTCATTTCTTTGTTCAGGTAGCTTACAATCACTCCTCTACAGCACAGGGCAATGTGCACAAATCTCACCTTCTTCTTATCTCAAGTAATTACCTCCAAACATGACCTTTTTTATTTATTAAAGCAGCCAAGGAAATTTTGTTCATACTTGTTGGTTGCCAGAAATTGACTGTTTTACTAATCTATCTATCTATCTATCTATCTATCTATCTATCTATCTATCTATCTATCTATCTATCTATCTATCTATCTATCTATCTAAGCGCAGGGGGCAGTACTCAGAAGCAGGGGACTGATGTGAGATGCAGGGGACTGTGGTGACATGGCGTAGGTTGTTATGAGATGCAGGGGACTGTGATGACATGGCATAGGTTGTTATGAGATGTAGGGGACTGTGGTGATAAGGTGTAGGTTGTTATGAGATGCAGGGTACTGTGGTGACATTGCATAGATTGTTGTGAGATGCAGGGGACTGTGGTGACATGGCGTAGGTTGTTATGACATGTAGGGGACTGTTGTGACATAACGTAGGGTGTTCCAAGATGAAGGGGACTGTGGTGACATGACGTAGGTTGTTTTGAGATGCAGGGGACTGTGGTGACATGACGTAGGTTGTCATGAGATGCAGGGGATTGTGGTGACATGGCGCAGGTTGTTATGAGATGCAGAGTACTGTGGTGACATGGCGTAGGTTGTTATGAGATGTAGGGGACTGTGGTGACATGACGTAGGTTGTTCGGAGATGCAGGGGAATGTGGTGACATGGCGTAGGTTGTTGTGAGATGCTAGGGACTATGGTGAGATGGCATAGAAAGTTAAGAGATGCAGGGTACTGTTGTGACATAGCATAGGTTGTTGTGAGATGTAGGGGACTGTGTGACATGACATAGGTTGTTGTGAGATGCTAGGTACGGTGGTGAGATGGCATAGAATATTATGAGATGCAGGGGACTGTGGTGACATGATGTAGGTTGTTTTGAGATGCAGGGGACTGTGGTGACATGGCGTACGTTGTTATGATGTAGGGGGCTGTGGTGACATGACGTAGGTTGTCCTGAGATGCAGGGTACTGTGGTGACATGATATAGGTTTTTGTGAGATGCAGGGGACTGTGGTAACCATAGGTTGTTGTGAGATGCAGGGACTGTGGTGACATGGTGTAGGTTGTTATGAGATGTAGGGGACTGTGGTGACATGGCGTAGGTTGTTCTGAGATGCAGGGGACTGTGGTAACATGGCGTAGGTTGTTCTGAGATGCAGGGGACTGTGGTGACATGACGTAGGTTGTTGTGAGATGCTAGGGACTGTGGTGAGATGGCATAGTGTGTTATGAGATGCAGGGGACTGTGGTGACATGGCGTAGGTTTTTGTGAGATGCAGGGGACTGTGCTGACCATAGGTTGTAGTGAGATGCAGGGACTGTGGTGACAAGGCGTAGGTTATTATGAGATGTAAGGGACTGTGGTGACATGGCTTAGATTGTTGTGAGATGCAGGGGACTGGGGTGACATGGCGTAGATTGTTGTGAGATGCAGGGGACTGTCGTGACATGACGTAGGTTGTTGTGAGATGCAGGGGACTGTGGTGACATGGCGTAGGTTGTTTTGAGATGCAGGGGACTGTGGTGACATGACGTAGGTTGTTATGAGATGCAGGGGACTGTGGTGACATGGCGTAGGTTGTTATAAAATGTAGGGGACTGTGGTGACATGACATAGGTTGTTGTGAGATGCTAGGGACTGTGGTGAGATGGCAAAGAATGCAATGAGATACAGGGGACTGTGGTGACATGGCGTAGGTTTTTGTGAGATGCAGGGGACTGTGCTGACCATAGGTTGTAGTGAGATGCAGGGACTGTGGTGACAAGGCGTAGGTTATTATGAGATGTAAGGGACTGTGGTGACATGGCTTAGATTGTTGTGAGATGCAGGGGACTGGGGTGACATGGCGTAGATTGTTGTGAGATGCAGGGGACTGTCGTGACATGACATAGGTTGTTGTGAGATGCAGGGGACTGTGGTGACATGGCGTAGGTTGTTTTGAGATGCAGGGGACTGTGGTGACATGACGTAGGTTGTTTTGAGATGCAGGGGACTGTGGTGACATGACGTAGGTTGTTGTGAGATGCTAGGGACTGTGGTGAGATGGCAAAGAATGCAATGAGATGCAGGGGACTGTGGTGACATAGCGTAGGTTGTTACAAGATGCAGGAGGCTGTGGTGACATGGCGTAGGACATTGTGAGATGCAGGGGACTGTGGTAACATGATGTAGGTTGTTATGAGATGCAGGGGACTGTGGTGACTTGGCATTGCTTGTTATGAGATGCAGGAGGCTGTGGTGACATGGAGTAGGGCATTGTGAGATGTAGGGGACTGTGGTGACTTGACATAGGTTGTTATGAGATGCAGGGGACTGTGGTGACATAGTGTAGGTTGTTATGAGTTGTAGGGAACTTTGGTGACATGGCGTAGGTTGTTATGAGATGCAGGGGACTGTGGTGACATAGTTTAGGTTTTTGTGAGATGCAGGGGACTGTAGTGACCATAAGTTGTTGTGAGATGCAAAGGACTGTGGTGACGTGGCGTAGGTTGTTATGAGATGTAGGGGACTGTGGTGACATGGCATTGGTTGTTATGAGATGCAGGGGACTGTGGCGACATGACGTAGGATGTTCTAAGATGCAAGGGACTGTGGTAACATAGCATAGGTTGCTTATGAGATGCAGGGGACTGTGGTGACTTGACATAGGTTGTTCTGAGATGCAGTAGGCTGTGGTGATATGGCATATGTCTTTGAAAGATGGAGGGGACTGTGGTGTCATGGTATAGGTTGTTATGAGGTGTAGGGAACTTTGGTGACATGGCGTAGGTTGTTATGAGATGCAGGGGACTGTGGTGACATGACGTAGGATGTTCTAAGATGCAGGGGACTGTGGTGACATAGCGTAGGTTGCTTATGAGATGCATGGGACTGTGGTGACTTGACATAGTTTGTTCTGAGATGCAGTAGGCTCTGGTGACATGGCATATGTCTTTGTGAGATGCAGGGGACTGTGGTGACATGGTGTAGGTTGTTATGAGTTGTAGGGAACTTTGTTGACATGGCGTAGGTTGTTATGAGATGCAGGGGACTGTGGTGACATGGCGTAGGTTGTTATGAGATGCAGGGGACTGTGGAGACTTGACATAGGTTATTATGAGACGCAATGGACTGTGGTGACATGACGCAGGTTGTAATGAGATGCAGGGGACTGTGGTGACATGACATAGGTTGTTATGAGAAGCAATGGACTGTGGTGACATGACGCAGGTTGTTATGAGGTGTAGGGGACTTTGGTGACATGGCGTAGGTTATTATGAGATGCAGGGGACTGTGGTGACATGACGTAGGATTTTCTAAAATGCAGGGGACTGTGGTGACATGGTGTAGGTTGTTATGAGATGCAGGGGACTGTGGTGACATGATGCAGGTTGTTATTAAATGCAGGGGACTGTGGTGACCATAGGTTGTTGTGAGATGCAGAGGACTGTGGTGACATGGTGTAGGTTGTTATGATATGTAGGGGACTGTGTTGACAAGACATAGGTTGTTCTGAGATGCAGAGGACTGTGGTGACATGGCGTCGATTATTGTGAGATTCAGGGGACTGTGGTGACATGACGTCGGTTGTTTTCAGATGCAGGGGACCTTAGGTGACATGACATAGGTTGTTTTGAGATAGACTGGACTGTGGTGACATGACATAGGATGTTCCAAGATGCAGGGGACTGTGGTGACATAGCGTAAGTTGCTTATGAGATGCAGGGGACTGTGGGGACTTGACATAGGTTGTTCTGAGATGCAGTAGGCTGTGGTGACATGGCATATGCCTTTGTGAGATGCAGGGGACTGTGTTGACATGGTGTAGGTTGTTATGAGGTGTAGGGAACTTTGGTGAGATGGCGTAGGTTGTTTTGAGATGCAGGGGACTGTGGTGACATGGCGTAGGTTGTTATGAGATGCAGGGGACTGTTGTAACATGATGTAGGTTGTTATGAGATGCAGGGGACTGTGGTGACATGGCGTAGCTTATTATGAGATGCAGGGGGCTGTGGTGACATGGTGTAGGTCATTGTGAGATGCAGGGGACTGTGGTGACTTGTCATAGGTTGTTCTCAGATGCAGTAGGCTGTGGTCAATGGCATATGTTGTTGTGAGATGCAGGGGACTGTGGTGACATGGTGTAGGTTGTTAGGAGATGCAGGTGACTTTGGTGACATGGCATAGGTTGTTATGAGATACAGGGGACTGTGGTGACATGATGTAGGTTGTTATGAGATGCAATGGACAGTGGTGAAATGACACAGGTTGTTATGAGATGCAGGGGACTGTTGTGACCATAGGTTGTTTTGAGATGCAAGGGACTGTGGTGACATGACGTAGGTAGTTTTAAGATGCAGGGGACTGTGGTGACATGATGTAGGTTGTTATGAGATGCAGGGGACTGTGGTGACATGGCGTAGGTTGCTATGAGATTTAGGGGACTGTGGTGACATGACGTAGGTTGTTTTGAGATGCAGGGGACTGTGGTGACATGGCGTAGGGTTTTGTGAGATGCAGGGGACTTTGGTGACCATAGGTTGTTATGAGATGCAGGGACTGTGGTGACATGGTGTAGGTTGTTATGAGATTTAGGGGACTGTGGTGACATGACGTAGGTTGCTCTGAGATGCAGGGGACTGTGGTGACATGGCGTAGGGTTTTGTGAGATGCAGGGGACTTTGGTGACCATAGGTTTTTGTGAGATGCAGGGACTGTGGTGACAAGGTGTGGGTTGTTATGAGATGTAGGGGACTGTGGTGACATGGCGTAGGTTGTTCTGAAATGCAGGGGACTGTGGTAACATGGCATAGGTCATTATGAGATGTAGGGGACTGTGGTGACATGACGTAGGTTGTTCTGAGAGGGAGGGGACTCTGGTGAGATGGCGTAGGTTGTTATGAGATGCAGGGGACTGTGGTGACATGGCGTATGTTGTTATGAGTTGCAGGGGACTGTGGTGACTTGACATAGGTTATTATGAGATGCAATGGACTGTGGTGACATGACGCAGGTTGTTATGAGATGCAGGGGACTGTAGTGACATAACGTAGGATGTTCTAAGATGCAGGGGACTGTGGTGACATGGTGTAGGTTGTTATGAGATGCAATGGACTGTGGTGACATGATGTAGGTTGTTATGAGATGCAATGGACTGTGGTGACAGGAAGCAGGTTGTTATGAGATGCAGGGGACTGTGGTGACCATAGGTTGTTGTGAGATGCAGGGACTATGGTGACATGGTGTAGGTTGTTATGAGATGTAGGGGACTGTGGTGACATGGCGAAAGATGTTGAGAGATGCAGGGGACTGTGGTGACATGGTGTAGGTTGTTATGATATGTATGGGACTGTGGTGACATGACGTAGGTTGTTCTGAGATGCAGAGGACTGTGGTGACATGGCGTAGATTATTGTGAGATGCTGGGGACTTTGGTGACATGACGTAGGTTGTTTTGAGATGCAGGAGACCTTAGGTGACATGACGTAGGTTGTTTTGAGATGCACTGTACTGTGGTGATATGATGTAGGATGTTCTAAGATGCAGGGGACTGTGGTGACATAGCGTAGGTTGCTTATGAGATGCAGGGGACTGTGGTAACTTGACATAGGTTGTTCTGAGATGAAGTAGGCTGTGGTGACATGGCATATGCCTTTGTCAGATGCAGGGGACTGTGGTGACATGGTGTAGGTTGTTATGAGGTGTAGGGAACTTTGGTGACATGGCGTAGGTTGTTATGAGATGCAGGGGACTGTGCTGACATGGTGTAGGTTGTTATGAGGTGTAGGGAACTTTGGTGACATGGTGTAGCTTATTATGAGATGCAGGAGGCTGAGTTGACATGGTGTAGGTCATTGTGAGATGCAGGGGACTGTGGTGACTTGACATAGGTTGTTTTGAGATGCAGTAGGCTGTGGTGAATGGCATATGTCGTTGTGAGATGCAGGGGACTGTGGTGACATGGTGTAGGTTGTTAGGAGATGCAGGGGACTTTGGTGACATGGCGTAGGTTGTTATGAGATACAGGGGACTGTGGTGACATGATGTAGGTTGTTATGAGATGCAGGGGACTGTGGTGACCATAGGTTGTTTTGAGATGCAGGGGACTGTGGTGACATGACGTAGGTTGTTTTAAGATGCAGGGGACTGTGGTGACATGGCATAGGGTTTTGTGAGAAGCAGGGGACTTTGGTGACCATAGGTTGTTGTGAGATGCAGGGACTGTGGTGACATGGTGTAGGTTGTTATGAGATTTAGGGGACTGTGGTGACATGACGTAGGTTGTTCTGAGATGCAGGGGACTGTGGTGACATGGCGTAGGGTTTTGTGAGATGCAGGGACTTTGGTGACCATAGGTTGTTGTGAGATGCAGGGACTGTGGTGACATGGTATAGGTTGTTATGAGATGTAGGGGACTGTGGTGACATGGCGTAGGTTGTTCTGAAATGCAGGGGACTGTGGTGACATGGCGTAGATCGTTATGAGATGTAGGGGACTGTGGTGACATGACGTAGGTTGTTCTGAGATGCAGGGGACTCTGGTGACATGGCGTAGGTTGTTGTGAGATGCTAGCGAGTGTGGTGAGATGACATAGAATGTTATGAGATGCAGCGGACTGTGGTGCCATGGCATAGGTTTTTGTGAGAAGCAGGGGACTGTGGTGACTATAGGATGCTGTGAGATGCAGGGACTGCGGCGACCTGGTGTAGGTTGTTATGAGATGCAGGGGACTGTGGTGACATGGCCTAGGTTGTTCTGAGATGCAGGGGACTGTGGTGACATGACTTAGGTTGTTGTGAGATGCTAGGAACTGTGGTGAGATGGCACAGAATGTTATGAGATGCAGGGGACTGTGGTGACATGGCATAGGTTTTGTGAGATGCAGGGGACTGTGCTGACCTTAGGTTGGTTTGAGATGCAGGGACTGGGGTGACAAGGCATAGGTTGTTATGAGATGTAGGGGACTGTGGTGACATGACGTAGGTTGTTTTGCGATGCAGGGGACTGTGGTGACTTGTCTTAGATTGTTGTGAGATGCAGGGGACTGGGGGTGACATAGCGTAGATTGTTGTGAGATGCAGGGGACTGTGGTGACATGACGTAGGTTGTTTTGCGAAGCAGGGGACTGTGGTGACATTACGTAGGTTGTTTTGAGATGCAGGGGACTGTGGTGACATGACCTAGGTTGTTTAAAGATGCAGTGGACTGTGTTGACATGATGTAGGTTGTTATGAGATGCAGGGGACTGTGGTGACATGGCGTAGGTTGCTGTGAGATTTAGGGGACTGTGGTGACATGATGTAGGTTGTTCTGAGATGCAGGGGACTGTGGTGACATGGCGTAGGGTTTTGTGAGATGCAGGGGACTTTGGTAACCATAGGTTGTTGTGAGATGCAGGGACTGTGGTGACATGGTGTAGGTTGTTATGAGATGTAGGGGACTATGGTGATATGGCGTAGGTTGTTCTGAATGCAGGGGACTGTGGTGACATGGCGTAGGTTGTTGTGAGATGCTAGGGACTGTGGTGAGGTGGCATATAATGTTGTGAGATGCAGCTGACTGTGGAGACATAGCATAGGTTTTTGTGAGATGCAGGGGACTGTGGTGACCATAGGTTGTTGTGAGATACAGGGACTGTGGTGACATGGTGTAGCTTGTTATGAGATGCAGGGGACTGTGGTGAAATGGTGTTGGTTATTATGAGATGTGGGGGACTGTGGTGACATGGCGTAGGTTGTTCTGAGATGCATGGGACTGTGGTGACATGACGTGGGGTTGTTGTGAGATGCTAGGGACCATGGTGAGATGGCATAGAATGTTATGACATGCAGAGGACTGTGGTGATATAGTGTAGGTTTTTGTGAGATGCAGGGGACTGTATCCGCTCCAGGGACAGTGACCTGCTCCGGGGACAGTGGCAGGTGGGGAGTTTGACTGGGGCGGTACACCTGTCAAACCGTATCGCAGGTGTCCTATGGCGAGCTCAGGGAGGACAGAATCCTCCTGTGGAGCAGAAGGGCATAGGTTGTTGTGAGATACAAGGGACTGTGGTGACATGGCATAGGTTGTTATGAGATGCAGGGGACTGTGGTGACATGTCGTAGCTTGTTATGAGATTCAGGAGGCTGTGGTGACATGGTGTAGGTCATTGTGAGATGCAGGGGACTGTGGTGACTTGACATAGGTTGTTCTGAGATGCAGTAGGCTGTGGTGACATGGCGTAGGTTGTTATGAAATGCAGGGGACTGTGGTGACATAGTGTTGGTTATTGTGAGATGCAGGGGACTGTAGTGACCATAGGTTGTTGTGACATGACGTAGGTTGTTATGAGATGTAGGGGACTGTGGTGACATGGCATAGGTTGTTATGAGATGCAGGGGACTGTGGTGATATGATGTAGGATGTTCTAAGATGCAGGGGACTTTGGTGACATAGCGTAGGTTGCTTATGAGATGCAGGGGACTGTGGTGACTTCACATAGGTTGTTCTGAGATGCAGTAGGCTGTGTTGACATGGCATATGTCTTTGTGAGATGCAAGGGACTGTGGTGACATGGTGTAGGTTGTTATGAGGTGTACGGGACTTTGGTGACATGGCGTAGGTTGTTATGAAATGCAGGGGACTTTGGTGACATGACATAGGTTGTTCTGAGATTCAGGGAACTGTGGTGACATGACGCAGGTTGTTCTGAGATGCAGTAGGCTGTGGTGACATGGCATATGTCATTGTGAGATGCAGGTGACTGTGGTGACATGGTGTAGGTTGTTATGAGATGTACAGGACTTTGGTGACGTGGCATAGGTTGTTATGAGATGCAGGGGACTGTGGTGACATGAAGTATGTTTTTATGAGATGCAATGGACTGTGTTGACATGACGCAGGTTGTTATGACATCCAGGGGACTGTGGTGACATGATGTAGGTTGTTATGAGATGCAATGGACTGTGGTGACATGACGCAGGTTGTTATGAGATGCAGGGGACTGTGGTGACATGACATATGTTGTTATGAGATGCAGG